>CM034401.1:11983337-12583337 GCA_019925095.2 Dendrolimus kikuchii
AGATAATGGTCAAACGCGAACCTATACGGAATAAAAAAAAAAAAATCAGCAGACACACTATCGATTCCTCCTCGAATGATAAACTAGAAATAAGAATTTTAAAGGAGTTTGGCTATGGGGTTCTGAGGTATCCCTTCATTTTGGAAAAGGGGTCTCTTGCCCAAAATAGCTTGGGAATACCTGATCTAGAACAATAATATTTGCATTAAAAACATAGAACATATTAAAGAACAAATAATCACAAATTCTCACTATATAATCCTCAAACCAATGCCTACGTCATATTTCTAGGTGGACTATGAAGATGGTCTTCCAAGCCAGACATGTTCTACATGTCAAAATCTTATCATCCAATGTTATGAATTTAAAGTCCAATGTGAAAAGGCTGATTATACATTAAAATCAGTGTTGAGAGGAGAGTTTATCATTAAACAGGAGCCCTGTTTTAAAAATACTGGGTAAATCACTTTTCTTATATTTTAGGATATGATTATTTTTAGTTTGTTTAGGTATTTTTTAAGATTTTTTAAATATTTATCCTTTTCGTACATGTAGTATACCACCACCATCATTACTTAAATATTATAATAATAGAATTTCGTTTCAGAATTTCCATTTATACCTCATGGAAACTAGCTTGTATCATTTTGTCTTTTAATAAGTTATCAGTATTAAATATTGCAAAATTTTATGATAATCAGTTGATCTTGAATACTGAAGAAAATATATTAAATTATTTAATTTATCATCGAAGCACTAAATCCAGCTTGCATTGAAGTGTTTTCACTTTCACACCTAGGATCCACTTTCCTTAGTTTTCTTCTCTACTTCTCATAGTTTTTAACATCATTTCCTTGAAGTCTATTGGCGAGCATATGTCAAGCCAGCATTTCTAGAGCTTTCTCATTGTACCGGGATCTCTCTCTCTCAGGAATATCTCTTAATATAACTTATTTAGCAATTAACAAGTTAGATAAAGAATATTTGATGCAACTACTATATTATTGAAAATTTATTTTTATGTACTAATCATATATTCATAATATTGTAATAGGTTGGGGAAAATGTCTTTTCGCATATAGTATGTATGAACTTGTAATAAGATATTTTTGGCTATACCATTTGTATCTGGCTGGTTTTGGTATAATTAAAAAGTTTTAATTTTAAAGAAGACAATTCCAAATTCAAAACAGGAAAATGTGTGATTTTCATTTGTTTTTCTTATTGTTAAAATGAATGAATCGAATGCAGAAATTCAATACATTTTAAAATTTTATTACAAAAAAGGTAAAAATGCAACACAAACCGCGAAAAAAGTTTGTGATGTTTATGGACCTAATGCAGTATCTGTGAGAGTAGCGCAAATTTGGTTTAAGCGTTTTCAATCCGGAAATATTGATATCAAAGATGCACGTCGCTCTGGTCGCGCTGTTACGGACAAAAATGATGCCATTTTTTAAAAAATGGAGCAAGATCGGCATATTAGTGGTTACGATGTAGCTGGAGAACTGGGAATTGACCACAAAACGGTGTTGGCGTATTTGAAAAAAGCTGGGTACACAAAAAAGCTCGATATTTGGGTGCCTTATGAGCTCACTGACCGTGTACTCATTTGTGATTCTTTATTACGACGTAATGAAACCGAAACATTTTTGAAAAAGCTAATAACTGGTGATGAAAAGTGGATCACGTACGACAAGAACGTGCGAAAAAGATCGTGGTCAAAGGCCGGTCAGGCTTCACAGACTGTGGCGAAACCCGGATTAACTCGCAACAAGGTGATGCTGTGTGTATGGTGGGATTGGAAGGACATTATTCATTATGAGCTGTTACCGCCAGGCAGGACCATCGATTCTGAACTGTACTGCGAACAACTGATGAGATTAAAGCAAAAAATTGAGAGAAAGCGGCCGGAATTAATCAACAGAAGGGATGTGGTTTTTCACCATGATAACTCTAGACCTTACAGATCTTTAGACACTCAGTAATAATTACGAGAGTTTGGCTGGGAGGTGTTAATGCATCCGCCGTATAGTCCTGATCCTGACCTTCAGATTTTAACCTGTTTCGGTCTCTGCAGAATTCCTTAGGCAGTGTCAGGTTAACATCACGAGAGGACTGCCAAAACCACTTGTCGCAGTTTTTGATCAGAAGCCCCAAAATAAGAAGATACAAATAGTATATCCAAAGAGATCTTATTACAAGTTCATACATACTATATGCGAAAAGACTTTCCCTAACCTATTAAAATGCGAAGAAACTTTTTCCCCAACCTAATTATTTGTTTATTAAATTACAAATTAAACAGAAAATCTGCCTTTCAGAGCATTAATTGAACAAACCAAGGTGCGGAATGTAGAAGAACCTGTAATGAATGAGTCAAAATTATCTGAAGCTGTGTCATCACTCTTAACTAGTAAATATTTTCTTTTATTATTTCTAATATTTTAATGTTTCTGTAAACAATTATAGACAATAGAGTATGTTGAATGAAATATTATATTATTCTTTTCATATTAATTTTTGTTTCAGATTCACAATGTCCTGAAAATCACATTGAAAATAAAGAAACTAATGAATCAGATGCTTTATATATCATAAGAAATAATACTAGTAAAGAAAAGTAAGCCAATTCATTTATTGTATTTATCCTTAATCTAAAAAGAATTTTGTTCAATTATCCAGTCAAAATTGATACCTATGTAGTAGTAAAATCCTGGACTAACGCTGACGATATATGTTTATTTAATTGTCTTAAATTTTTTTCAGAAATGATTATGAAGTCTCAGTAACAGGTAAAAACAAAAACTTAATTAAAAATAGTTCCTTTTAAGATTAAAGCATAATTATGTTAATATTGACTACATATCATAGATAGTGCAACCTTCAAATTATAGTTTTTAAAGCTTGATAGCATTTCAAGTTTACTTTTTGAGGCTCCGCATGTGTTTTTGCAGTTACGGGAAACTATTGCTTTAACTTTAATTGTTCTTAAAATTTCAAGTCCATTAGTAAAAAAGTTAGTGCTTTTGCCAAAGGGGTTAGGGAACCCTAAAAATATTTATACTTCATGTTTATGGGTACACGATATTTTGCTAGTACATAAATTCTTTACAACAATAGAAAAAGAAAATCTCTGTGGCTACCGGAACAATTTATAGTAAATCTAGATATGTATTATGCAGCCTTCTATTTAAGGAGGCTACATGGATTAGTGCATACATACCTACTAGTTCTGGTTAAGTACAATCAAAATATATAAGTATATATTTAATGAAAAAACTGTCTATGATGTATAATTGCAGACTCCAAAACACTCTTGAATCAAATAATCTCTGAGAAATGTAAACAGAGAAAGAAAAAGCGGAAAATTTACAAATGCTCCTCATGTCCAAAGGTTTGTTTAATATTATAACTAATTACACTTTAGAGCTTGTAACATAAATTATATTCCTTCTTAATTGGTATCTATAACTTTGGTTATAAGTAGTAGTAGCTTTGTGACTAACTAAGGGCCGGTTCCTATATCATACTGACCGTTCATTTGCCCTACTATCGGTTAAAGTTTGACAAGCTCCATACAAAAAATGTGTGCTGAAAAGTTCAAGTCTTCAAGTTAAAATTTTGTTGCGATTCATTTTGTCACTTGTCAGTTGAAGTTTTTCCACTTGTCCGTTGCGATTCGTTTTACTACTTGTCCGTTGCGATTCGTGTTTCCATTTGTCCGTTGTGATTCGTTTTTCCACTTATCCGTTGCCATTCGTTTTTCCACTTGTTCGTTGCGATTCGTTTTTCCACTCATCCGTTGCCATTCGTTTTTCAACTAGTACGTTGCGATTCGTTTTTCCACTTGTCCGTTGCGATTCGTTTTTCCACTCATCCGTTGCCATTCGTTTTTCAATTTGTCCGTTGCGATTCGTTTTTCCACTTGTCCGTTGCGATTCGTTTTTCCACTTGTCCGTTGTGATTCGTTTTCCATTTATCCGTTGTCATTCGTTTTTCCACTTGTCCGTTGCGATTCGTTTTTCCACTCATCCGTTGCCATTCGTTTTTCAACTAGTCCGTTGCGATTCGTTTTTCCACTTGTCCGTTGCGGTTCGTTTTTCCACTCATCCATTGCCATTCGTTTTTCAACTTGTCCGTTGCGATTCGTTTTCCACTTGTCCGTTGAAGTTTCATTTCTAATATGTGTCCCAGCACACATTTCGATTTTTCGCAGGTTTACTGCAAATTATGATTTGGTTAGGTTAGGTACATTTTAATGAATGCATTTATTATTTAAACATATTTTATTTTATAAAAAAAAACTGAATTCGATCCGGAAACAAAAAACGCATCCATAGTGTACTCTAAAATTATTTATTAATATTTTTTTACACATACCACAAATAGAAGCAGTGATGCCCAGCTACGTGGAGAGCAGAGGTATAGTTCGATGCAAACTTAAGTTTGCCTCCATTAATGGCGGCTCGGAACATCGCACTTACCGATGCGCAGAACGCGATTTTAGGTATTAGAAGGACGAGATCGTCGGAGGACGAGCTATATCCTCGCTCGCTTTCTCGTTTACGGGACTTCCCCGGCGCTCGGCTCACCGGGGCTGCCAATTTAGCGCTTTCGGAGCTAGATATAGCGCTCTTTAGGGGAACCCAGCTCTTAATTTTATTAAACAACTTCCAGCGCAAAATCTTGCGCTTTTTATAGTATGCAAATATTTAATTAATTTTATAATAAATATATATAAATATCTATACTAATATTATAAATAGGAAAGATTAGATTGTTTGTTTGCATTGAAGAGGCTCCGAAACTACTGAACCGATTCTTTCACTGTTGCCAAGCTACACTATCCCCGGATGACGTACGCTATATTATATTTACAAAAAAAACTAGGGATCCTTACTAAAACTCCAATAATCTAACCCAAGGCGAAAAAAAATACATAAAATCGCGTGCGCTGCGAAAACTATTGATGATAGAATAAAATAATGTACTACGACTTTGCAGAACACATCATTATTAACAAAAAGTGTCGCGATAGCATATGTCTAACTATTATAGTTATGCCACAATAAGTGTTCTTTTATTTAAAAAAAAACAGTTAAATTGCCGCCGTTAGAAAAGGCTCCTTATTTGTTCTTGGTATTCATCCTTATCAAAATAAATTACTTCTGTCAATGACATGATGAATAATCAAGACTGCTTCTATTCCTTTATATAACTTTTTGAATTATTCCATTTGGACATCCCATTCGAAAGATATCACGAGTTTAAAAATGTAAGTATTAGAACACGCGGCCGTGACGCTTTTTCGTGAGCGAAAAATCCTAAAAGCCCGTCTACATAGAAGTTTCACTTCAATAATGTAAAATTTAACCGATGCTTGGTAGGCAAGTGAATGAATAGTAAGATATAGGAACTGGCCATAAAGAGATAGATTGTCTAGTACTCTCAAAACTATGAGGTTAAACAGCTAAAAAAATTAAAATGTAGGGTAAAAATACTTTAAATGAGAATTGGTTTGAACAAAATTCCTTAAGTAGTTGTTGAGATAATAACTTATTTCATAGGGTTTATACCACTTGATGATTTGTCAACTATTCTGATTGTGGGTACAAAAATGTTCTTTCAGAAATTTTTGAAATTATGTTTACTAAAGGAACATAGAAAAGTCGAACACAATACAGAGTCCCAATTGCATTCTTGTGACCATTGCAAGGACCTGTTCAACTCTGAACATGATTTGAAACTGCACTTATTGCTACACACAAAGGGCTCTATCTGGAAATGCTCGGAATGTCACAAAGAGTTTAATGGTAAGATTGCTTGAATGTTTATGACTTATACCGAAATATGGTTTTCGTAAAATTCAATTTTTGTTTTATTTGCTGTTAGTGTAGGT
Organism: Dendrolimus kikuchii; assembly: GCA_019925095.2. NCBI lineage: Eukaryota > Metazoa > Arthropoda > Insecta > Lepidoptera > Lasiocampidae > Dendrolimus > Dendrolimus kikuchii. The sequence goes on from CM034401.1 coordinate 11,989,240, forward strand.
TTTTTACAAAAACATCAAGACTAATTTTTAATAAGGTCTTGTTTAGCTATGGTATTTTTATTCGACAGCGTCTATGGTGCAATGGTCCGAACGATTAGTTCACTGCAACGCAACTATTCCAAGTCCAATTCCCGGCAGTCTTAAATTTCATAAACTAAGTTCATCATTTTACTCTGGTCTGAATATCTGCCATCGCCATACCCGTCCGTTGTATAATATGTATAGGATAATTGAAACTTGCCTAACTTGGGAATATGGATAATTTTATTCTTCACCATCAATTAAAAACTGGATTTTACAAATTACATAAAATAAACATTGAATAAAGTGGGGCATTATCGTTTAAAGCGATCGAAAAAACAGCTGTACAATCATAAGTAGCGATTATTCATTTACTCGTTTTTTTTAATTTGCATATTTGCACTTTTATGTATTTGTCACCTATCTGTAGCTGCAAAGCTGCAAACATTATTTACGACTTCTCTAAATTATGAGAATATCAACGTCTATTTTATAATAATCACGTAGTTCCTTATCAATCCACTCCCTAGTAAGTCTTAAGTCGGCATACCTAATAATCGCGTTTCGCAGGCACCTCGCCTTCTCTTATAAAAGAGAGAAAACAACTTTTAAATCTTGATTTTAAAGGGAAGAATGAATTGAGTCGTCACATAAAAAGGCATATGGATTCGAAGAAATACCCATGCGAGAGATGCCCAAAGAGCTTCGCCGAGTTGTATTCGCTGCGGCGCCACGCGCGAGTCCACACCGGCGAGACCCTGGAGAAGAAACATGCCTGCCACCTATGCGATAAAAGGTAGACTCCCTATTTATAACATTCGTTATTCATTATCATTGTGTCCTCATAGGGTTAGTTAGAAACAGAGCTCCATACATATTCATCTACTTTCATTAATATCAAATTTCATTAATATTTGCATATAGAATTCTTTGGTTTGAAGTCCTTTCTATATTATTACTAGAGTTTACCCCGCGGCTGCGCCGCGGGTTAACCTCTAGTTCCTGCTTCTTGTTTAAAGAGCAGGCGTTAATACACGTTACATTGTACAACATTTTTATGTTAGTGCCATTTGCACCCGAAAAATGCACTTAATTTTATATCGCAAACTATCCGATCTCCTGGCATGAGTATATATGTCCATTTTCGGCATTAAAACTACATTTAAACAAAATTACAATAAAAACGATCCAGTATTCCCAGTGTTTTCCGAAAACTTAACAGAAAGACATATCGAGTTACTATCGCATTTTTATAGACGATGAATTTTTATATCTATGAACTTGAGAAATGATTGGTCTCATCCAAACTTTCATCTTCTATTACAAACAGTCCTAGTTTTGTTTATCTATCCCCCGTCAATGAAAACTACAAAAATAACAAAAAGGACAAAATCAGCAAAAAGGACAAAAAGAGCAAAAGAGCAAAAGAGCAAAAAGGGCAAAAGAGCAAAAAAGTTCAAAAAGAGTAAAAAGGACAAAATAACCAAAATGATGAAAATGGCAAATCACAAAACCAACCAAAGCCTATCCCACTTTTGGGATAACCTTTACATAATTCTATCCCAAAATCTATCCCATTATCCGGGATGAAAAATATCCCTTGTCCACCCTGGATATGAAAATTACATAAATACCGATTTTCAGCCAAATTGGTCCAGTAGTTTTTCCGTAAAAGCATAACAAACAAACAGACAAATATATTTTTATCCCGGAAACTATCACATTTTTCGGGATAAAAAGTATCCTATGTTCATTCTCGGCATCGAAAATATATATATACTGAGTTTCAGCCAAATCGGTCCAGTAGATTTTCCGTGAAAACGGAACAGACAGACAGACAGACAGACAGAGTTACTTTCGCATTTATAATATTAATAGGGATGTTCTTCAAAGTATCTGGTTAACCATCTTAACGTGTAATTTATTTATTGATAAATAAATAATTAATCGGCACGTACAACGAACCATTCTGGGGCCGATCTCAGACACCCAGATCACAATAAGTAACGGAAAGCTCGTTTTACGAAATTTACCATGCCAGGAATCGAACCCTGAGCCTCTGCGTCCAGCGAGCTTCTCCGGCTAAGACTTAGCCCGCTCATCTACAGAGACCATATCGACGCCCCCGAGGAATAAAATCGTAATAGACAAAAGTAAATTTTACAGGACGAGCAAAAAACTGTTATTCTGTTTTAGCTCATAAAGTAACCGGCCTATATTATCATATGATATGCCATTTTATTCAATATTTTTTTCTTAATAAGTAGCTATAGAATGAAATAAAATATAATGTATACTTTTGAAGTTATTACGAAAAATATATAATACTGATTTTATATTTAGCTGTATCCTAAGTAACGGCATATAACCATTTTATTCTCGTAAAGTTGTAATATAATGAAAACCATAACCGTATATTATGATGTTTTTCTACAGTACTTTCATGAATGAACTGTAATTGTAATCACCCAATACAGTTTTGTTCTTGTAAAACGTACCACTGTCTTTTTTCGTATAGCTATATAACAACTTTGTTTTTGTATAAATGCATTCAACGTTAACATCGTAATATGCAGTAATGTTTATGAATTTTGATTATAAATTTCTGTAACTGTTACTGTTATACCACTACTGGGTACTTGGTGGGTGCCTTTTTACACTTTTCACATTATTTATTTTATAGACTGACTCAGTCAGTACACATAGCGAATATAAATTTAAAAAAAAATAATTATAATAAACAATCTTTATTTAGGAAAATCACAATTGTTACAATAGGCATTAATCACTAGAATTTAGATTTGCTCTCACTTTCAAAGGCATCCTCACCTAAAACGGCTTCAAAACTATTTGTACTTTTCAACGAATTGTAAAAACTGTGTTAATGGAGTAATGAACTGTGGTATGGCGTTTATCCTACAAAAGCTTGATAGATCTTCGTGCAGAGCTTTTGAAATTGAAACTGGACCGTCATAGGCTGGCTGTAAGACCACATCGGCGATAGATGAAACTGCTGCGGTAGAGGCAGATTTTCGTTTTCTAATGTTTTTAGTTGATGTTAATCCTATATTCATTTCACTAAAGTCGTCATCATAATCACACTTAAAGTAAACAGATTGTGGGTTTGTGGGGGCCACTTTTATTTCTTTGATCTTTGACCAATATGTTTTGTTACCTTGTGTATCATTTAGCCAATTCTGTCCAGTAATCAACGATTTTATGTCATAAAAATCAGTATTGTCTCATTTCCTTGACTTGGCATTTTTCACCGGTTTGTTTAGCATTCATAACTATTCCGTATAATTGATCAGGTGTATAAATTTGGCTATGGCCAGATTCAAAGAAACGATGAATAATCTCTAGCTTGAACTTATTAGCAACAAACAGATAAAGAGCAAACACGAATCTATTTATATTCTGTCCTCTGCAACCATCAGAATAAAATGAAATTTTATTTATTTATTTATGATATTGTTCTTAAATGAAATTATAAAGACAGCTACCTATCTCTATTGATCCTCTTTTAGCAATTTGCAAATGCCACCTGTAACAGTATCCTTTCTTGCTTGAAGCATCAAAAACAGTGAAGTTATAAACGGGATACTTCCGTTTATAGTGAAATATCCCTACCTCTGACTGAGGTACGCCTAAAACCTTTTCTAAATCAAAAATAGCTAGAGTGGACTTTGAGTCAAGATTTTTCTTTTCTGAATTTTTGATTTCACGAATTCTTTCTTTATTTTATATATGTTTTGTGTATTTATCTTTTAACGATTCCTTGTGCTCGCTTTCAGCTTGTTCATAAAGCGTACAAGTGCCATATAAATCTTTCTTAGGATGAAAAAAGAATAATTAAACTTTGTATTAAAGATATTCTCATACTGTCTTTTGGTAGCGTCTGTCTGTTCTTTGAACCTATCTGTGTATAAACGGTACATTTTTGAAATATTTAAAGTTTCGCATAAATACTTTCTTTTGGAAAATTTTCTGACATAGTGTGCTTCTTTTGCTGGAAATAATTGTGTGTGTGATATGATGCTCTCTTCTGTTAGCACTGAAATTTTGCGTGGTCGATTGTTATGTTTACCTCTACAGTCAGTTTTGTCAGAATCACTATTGTACTATTCTATGGCAGTGTAAACCATTTGTTCGGATATTCGTAAAGAATTTAGGAAAAACACCTTACATACACGAACTTTGTTACCATCTAATGGCAAATAGTAACTTATAGTTTGAGTAGGGTTTTTATTTCGAGTAACTTGAAGTTTTTTCACAGATTCTGACATAACGTATTTAGTTATAAATTGCCATTGCAACTCATGGTTACCAAATTTATAAAATGTTTCCAAAATGACATTCCGACTATTATATGAAAACGATTCACCACATTTCAATTTCCATTTACAAGAAGGTACTAACGATTTTGCAAGAAACTGTTATTTAGAATGACATCCAACATAAGCTTGGCCAGTTTTTTAAAATTTTGGATTTATTGGCTATCCACTCTTTTTCACTTCGACATCGCTTACGGGTTAAGTTGTTTGTAGTGATAGAGAGAGAGTTATCATCATCATCCGTATGTTCCATTGAACTGCTTGGCAATGATCCTGATACTGAAACTGTAGTGAGCGATTCTGATTCAGATGTACCTAATACTTGAAATGTCGCAGAATCTTCATTCTCCACTAAACCTTATCGCTTTGGGTTTTCATCTCTATTTATTTGGAGCGTTAAAGTTTCATTCATATTAATACTGCCATTGTCTACATTGATTGCATCATGTACAAAATCTTCATTATTTTCAATAGGTTTTAGTGTTTCTTAGTGGCAGACAGGCAGACGGCCCACTTGATGGAAAGCGGTTACCATTGCCTATGGATATTTGCAACACCAAAGTTTCTACAAATGGGCTGCTGCTCTTTTAAGGGAGACTGGAACCTGGTCACTAATGCCGGAACACAACTCAAGGTTGTTATGGCGACATACTTTAGACCAGGGGTGGTAGCCATCCAGTGGGGTAAATGCCCTACCACCTGGCAAACTTATAAAAACTTGTTGAAATTCGAGCGCAAAAGACAATAATAACCAATACTGTATTAATTGAAAGAGAAAAAGAAATAGTATCACGTTAATACATGTTTTAAAATTCATAACGAATATTGTAATATTTATTTACGTGAAATAGTATCGAAAATTATGTCAATAATAAAGCAGTAATATACGTTTACCATTCAAAACTTACCGAACTAATTTAGGTAAAGCGTGTTATTGAAAAGAGTTATCAATTTATTTACGTGAATAAAATGGTATAACGCCTTGCCGATTTATCGAGACATATGTTCGTTCCGTAATGAACGACTACGATGTTTTTATGGATTAAATTTGTTACATGACTTCCGGAGAATAAAAATAAAAACTGTTATACTGGACGAGATTTTTCCAAAAAAAATAATTTAAAAAAATCAGTAGGTGTATATCGACCCACAGATGCCGAAAATACAAAAACATTAAAAAAGTGGTAATAGCACATTACCATTTTATTCTCCGGGGGCGTCGATATAAATAATTAGATACTATGAAATGTGAGTTCCGATGGACTGCTCCCACCTGTCCCATTTTCCCTATTCCATTCCCTATATCATCATAAACTAGAACACACATTTTAAAAATGTGCCTTGTTTTAATCAAGGTACAGTACCCAGCACGATACTTGAGCGGTTACTTTTGCTACGAATAGTGAAATTCCGATCCTTTTTCGGAGTATGAGCTATCGACCGTTTCAAATAAAAAAACAAAAACATAATACTGTCGATATGTCGATAAATCTCATTACATTGGCCATGATCAATGCGCAAAGCGATCCCTAATGTTCCGCCGACCGCTCAAAACTCGTGCTGGGAACTATAACAACATACTCCTTAACACTGGTCGAATAAACACTCATTGCCTTCATCTTATGTTGAGCAGTATATTACGTTGTCAGCTAAACACTAGTTAATATCGTCACCAGAAGCTACGTATTCTGGTCTTTCGCTTTCTTCATCTAGACATGCTTGCACAGCTTCTTCGAAGTTATGGTCAGACACAAACTTATACTATTATAAAAATACTTTTAAAAAGCTTTTTTATATAATATGTATAATATTTATATATTACTTTTGTACAGAGGAAGTTGTGCTCTAACTACACATTTCGATTTATTTTACCCTGATTTTAGAGCAAGGGTCTCAAAATTCGTGCCACTTAAAAAACTACTGTTATCTATGGTCAGGTACACTGAGAGCAGTGCTCTGGCCAACCACCTGAAGCGGCACAGCGGTGCGCGGCCGTGCGTGTGTTCAGTATGCGGGAAAGATTTCCCCAACCGACGCTTGTTACGCTCGCATACTCTCGTTCACTCTGACAACAAAGCTTACCAATGTAATTATTGTGACAAACGGTAAGTGAGATGGCGGTTTCCAATTACCTGTGTCTAGTAATGGTTTGTCATTCTCAATATAAACTTCTGCATTGTAAGCCTCCTCCCATCATACTCAAAACTGATTTCAGTGGAAGAAATCTATTATTCAGAGATCCAGGTTATGATCCTCAGAAGTGAGGAAACTACTTAGAAGAAAAAGAGAGACGCTTTATTTCTCACATAAATAAATTCATATTTACAAAATTCATAATTATAATACTTTCTTTATATTGGGTATTGAATCTTTTATAGAGCAATCTGTTATATACTGCGTCTTTTGATTTAGTAATAAAAGCATTGCTCTGCTCAGCACTTTCAAATCTATAAAATTAAAATTAAATATGTTAACAATCCTTTTTCAATTGAAGATCATATATTATGAAAAAGTCTACAATATTTGTTTGGTCTTGTAGAAAATCATTGTAAAAATTATTGTAACAAATTCAGGAGACTAGAAAGTATAATTATTATTATGTCAGCTACACTTGCTCAAAACGAATTTGCAAGTACACATTGATAAACTCGACATGTACATAGGTTTCCTCACATGAGATTTGGATCTAAGTCTTTAGATTGACACGTCGATGCCTTACAGCATTGAATTGCATTAAAGTCTAGATCTTTCCTCCGCATTGAAGGTTTCGTCACGAATCAACTAGGAATACCCATCAGCGTCTTCACACCGGAGAAAAGCCGTACATCTGTTCCTGTTGTGGCAAGACCTTTGTACAGGGCTCGAATTTGACGCTTCATATGCGTACGCATACAGGTTAGCCATATATTCTTATTGTTACTCACGTTCCCCATTATATTGATTTTAGAATTTTATAATTTAGGTCATGTTCATGCAATTCAAGTGTCATTTGGACTGTGTGCATTTAGACATTTTAGACAATGACACCTGAGGGCTTACTCTCGAAACTTCTTTATTTTTCGTTATCGTAGAATTTTTCAACCGAGTCGACGAAAGGCGTTTCATAGTAAGCCCTCTGATCTGAGTACACTTGCAGCGTGCTCAACTTTTACGCATTTAGGTGTCTATTATGTCATTTAAATATTTTTGTTTTATATTATTTATTGTCTTTTTTTATGGCAGGAGTTCAGCAGACAGGCAGACGCCCTACTTGATGAAAAGCGGTTACCATCGCCTATAGACATTTGCTACACATGCGCTGCTGCTCTCTTAAGGGAGACTGGAACCTGGTCACTAATGCCAGAACACAACACAAAGTAGTTATGGCGGCAAACTCTAGACCAGGTGTGGTCGCCATCCACTCGAACAAATACCCACCACCTGGCTGTGGGTTGTTTTGTCGCCTCTTACGACAGGCCGCCCGGCTGCAGGAAATTGTATTCTTTCTCCGCTCCTACACGGATAAAACTATACCACCACTGTAAAGCATTACAGGTAAATTAGCTTCGAGACGTTATAGCGTTTCTAGTAGTGTATAAAAGAAGTTCAGAAAAAGAGAGAGTAGTAAAAGAGTTCGAAAATTAATTTATATAATACATTAGCTACGGGCATATGCTAACAACCGAATTTTGAGACTGGTGTATAGATCTGTGTGAATCCATTATTACTTACTGTATCACCTCATTGGGGGGGAGCCGGCATCACGCTAATGATCGATTTAGAAAGAGCTCAGCGATCCGTGCTGAAAGTAATGATGAAAAGCTGTTCCGCTATTGGACTAGTAAGCTTTATACTGAAGCTGAAGTTTTGAGTACGCCAGCTGTATATGTAAAAAGTCACGTTGATAATTCATCGGTTATCACAAGACAAAACCAAACAACGAAAATAAACGTCGAGGAATTAATATTCCTATAGCTCAAGTCAAAACTTCTTTCGCACGGCGATTTCCCGCGCTCAGGTATCCTTTTATATATAACAGTATAGCTAAGCTAACCAAAGGTGCAATTATTAGATTAACATTAAAACAGGCAGAAAAGTTTACATTTAAACTCTTACATTCTCTTACTTACTTTCAAACAGAAGAACTACTGCGTATTGTGTCTTAAATATACAAATACATGCACACACACACCCATGCATACGCACCCATACACGCACGCACGCACGCACGCACGCACGCACGCACGCACGCACGCACGCACGCACGCACGCACGCACACACACACACACACACACACACACACACACACACACACACTCACGCACGCACACACGCACGCACGCGCACACACACACACACACACACACACACACACGCACGCACGCACGCACACACGCACACACACACACACGCACACACACACACACACGAATGCATGCACACAGACGCAACATACTCAAGGGCTCAAGCTTCCATACTATAAATATGTATTGAATAATGTTTCATTTTATGTATATATAAATTATATGATCCCTGCGATACAGGCTTTGCCTAGTGCAGGGTTCTTTAGGAGCCATACCTCGCTTAGAATGTGACAACCAGGATAACGTACCTTAGAACAATCTTTTGTTATAGTTTGGTCATGTAATGAGAAGTTTGGTTAAATAAATTTGTATTTGTATTTGTATTGTCAGGACGAAAATAAAGTAATATTTTTTATATGCAGGTACTTAATATTAAACGATATTAAAATAATAAATATTAATATGAAACATAATTTTTAATACTAACTTTCAAAGAAATTTAAATTTCAAGTTTAGATGTCCTGGAAATATACAAATACTACTTACTACAAACGCAAAAACGTCTCGAAGCGAATTTATCTGTATTTTATTTTTTCATGGCACGTGTGATTATGTCTAAGGGTTTGTCTGGAAGAGAGCTTTGAACGATTAGGCCACCCTTTGTTCAATCTGTATTGCATCTAGATTTTAAGCATCATTGAAGAAAAAATAATTTATTATTATTGCATGTTTAAAGGTGAACGGCCATACGCTTGCACTGATTGTGGACGGCGGTTCACTTCGGGATCGTCGCTGAAGATGCATGTGCGGACACACACGGGCGAGCGTCCCTTCGCATGTAATGTTTGCGGAAAGAGGTATATGTATAGTTAAAAATCATTTTATTACCTACGTTTTAATTAATGTACATTTTTTGGTAAAAAAAATCTGGATACTGATTATCATTATTAAATAATTATTTATTTTTCTCTCTGCACTTAATTATGTGATCTAAATTATCAAGTATTCAAGATTTAAAACAATCTCAGGAAAATTCAGGTATTTTATAGACACCAAACAAGAAAATTATTGAGGCACCTCCAAAATACAATTCAATTTTCAACACAAATAAATAATTATAATAATAAAAATTAGTAATATTTTGCAACTATTATTACTTTTAAACAAAATTACACATTTTTTTAAATAAAAATGTACAGCAACATATTTCTCTAATAAATTATATTCTTTGTTTCTAAGCAGTTTCGCCCGTCAGAATCTCCGTATGCACATGAGGCAACACAATGGGGAGCGCCCGCACGAGTGCAGTGTGTGCGCAAAGACATTCGCCAAGGCGACCAGGCTAAAGGAGCACTTGCGGACGCACACTGGTTAATAATTACTCTGACCTATAATAATACGGGCATAATATGACTATATACATAAATGGAAATAAGCATAAGATAATACCAATACCTGATAAACTGAATTTTATAATTTAAACTTGTTGTATCTATGATAGTAAGAGTTCACTTGTGTACTTCACTTTTTTCTTTAGCAATTCAAATTATAATAATGTGATATCTATAAATCAAGAGTCTTAGGGATTAGTATTAAGTCTTTTTATAACGTTTATCAAAAAAGAAACTTCTCACATCACCATATTTGCATATAACTATGTACAAATTGGACATGCATTTTTACAAATGACATTGCTTTGATCGGAATAATTTTACATATTGCATATTGGTTATTTATATTTCAGGAGAGAAGCCGTTTGAATGCGTTTCTTGCTCGCGAAAATTTCCAACAAAAACAAATTTGACATCACATATGAAGACACACGAAGAAAAGAAGAAAAAAATGGAAAGAAAGGTTATCATAAATCCCAAGCGACAAGTCACAGACAATATATGTATGAAGTCCGTAGACAATATCTCCAATGAACAAGTCGGTATAAATGTTAATAAAGAGCTTTTGATCCATGGTGATAATAAAGTTGAAACTAATATAATTATTGTAGGCCATAACAGTGACGATAATAATATTAGTTCAGACCATGAAATACCCTTAAGTTTAAATATTGATAAAGAAGTACTCATACAAGATGACAACAGTATAGAAACTAATATTTTAGTTGTAGATAGTACTCAAAACGATAGTAGTTTGAATTCGAACACTGTGCATATTATAGATAATGATATTAATAATTATACAAATGATATGAAATTAGTTTCGGTTAACGAAGGGGAAGTGAGTATAGCATCGAGTGGGGTCATTGAAGGAGCCATAGTTAAATTGTACCAATTGGACCAAAGTTTGGTCCAAATACACAGTGCGGGCGGACAAGTGACTATTAGTAAAATAACCAGCAAAATGACTGCCAATTTTTGAATGAATTGAAGAGGATTGAAAGATTTATTTGAGGCCATAAGGTCTATATTCTAGAACAACGCTCATGCCATCGGAAAAGAAAAGGCAATACACATACATATTGTCATGCTTGTTTCCCATTGGGGTAGGCAGAGAGGATGAATCTCCACCTATTACGATCCTGATAAACACTTTTGGCTTCTTAACTTTCATTAATCTTTTCATATATACACGTTTATTTAAACGGCTTTTATCAGACCTTTCTTCAAAATATCTTCAATTTGATCATGGAGAGTATGTCTCGATCGACCTGCCTACCGACTCTACCAGTCACATTGCTGTGATATATATAAAAGAGTTAGCGCTCCATTCACCTTATTACCTGCCATTACTCTCCGTTCAATAAAAGACAAAATAATGCAATTGAAACTTCAATTGCATTATTTTTTAGTTTTTTCTTTTTAACACTTCAATATTAAAGTTCTGTCCCATTGGGATGGACGCTGCTTTACGTTATCCAACATTTTTTTGTAAGTAATCATTTTCATTAATTTAAATACACCGTTATTACAATTATGTTGTATATTTTTTCTGTAATGATAAGTTGCATCTGGATTTTACATTTGTTTCATTGGGTCTTTGATAATCTTTGATTAATTCAAATCGTTGTGCAAGGAAGGGTGTTCGTAATCACGGAATTTTTTGATGTGCGACGTTTTCATGTTCAAAACAGCAATGAGCCGAAGTATTCATCAATTATTTCAAACCATCTTCCTTATAGTTTTTAAGCGGTATTCAATGATAGAAGTAACGATAGTTATCATTGACTCGCTATTTTAGAGGCGAAATGAGATAAGACTTCGGGCAGTGTGAATAGTGTTTTCTTTCGCAAAACTGCTTTTTCAAAGAGGGTTTTAGTTGAATCCAAGTATTCTTTTATTGAACATGCTACTTCCGCTTTTCCGCGGAGTTGACTTAAATTAGTATATTTAAAGATGATAGTGTTTCATTTGGGAGCCCATGGTACTTCTGTTGTTCCATATTAGCAGCACTTGTTATGGTGTCCTGACATCTTTGTGACCTTATTTTCAGGTATCGCTGTTATAATCTGCTCCTGTGCCAATCGAAAAATTCTTCGTAATTAAAATTTTATATTCAAACACTTCTTCAACTGGAATCATGTATTTGTTACATTTCTTGCCCGATCCTTCGCCTGAGAATTATAAACACACTCATTAGAGGTTAATAAGAGTTCCTGTTCCTGTAATTTAATTTTAAGATTGAATTAACCTAATTTTTCTATTTTTTTTTTTAATTACCTAGCTAAGTGACTCATTTTCCCGCATTTAGCTGAAGCTGCGGGGCAATATTTTTTGGATGACATTCCTTTCCACAGCTCCACCAGCTTGGCTTCTTACTTAATTTCTTATTAATCCGATTAACACTTGTTTCTTGCCATTAATATTTTCTTCTTTTTGAATTTCGGCCGTCTTCCTATAGTATGGCGGTTTTCAGACCTAAATCAGTTTCAATTATATTCTTTCACTTATTTTTCTGTCCCATATTTCAATCACAATTTTGTCTTTTATAAAGTCAACTTTTAATTAGCCGTAGTCACAATTTTGTGTATCTGTGTTACATACTTACGAAACGTTCTCCTTAAAGTTGATTTCTAAAATTAAAGGCATATCTCTCATATACTACATTTTTCTTAGGACAGAAATAATTGTCGAAGTTTTCCAATACTTTTGAGTGTGTAGTTGTGGAGGTATATAAAATTGAAACAACCACTACTCGTTTACTTTATATACCTAGTCTTGCCATAAATATTGTAACAAAGAAATATTATTTTTCTATTGCAAATAACATTTATAAGTTTTACAATGTGTTAGTTTAATAAACTTTAATACATAAATATAAAACAATTTAAAATATAAAAAGCTTATTCGAAATGGTCTCCATTCGCTGCAATACAGTCCTTTAAACGTTGAGGCAGTTATCAATAGAAGCACGCACTCTTTCCATGGGAAAATTCTTCACTGCCAATCGTATGGATTGTTTTAGGGACTCCAAATTATCTGGCCTATAGAGCAAGCCGTACTCTCTAAAACTGACCATAAATCATAATCCAGCGGATTAAGATCGGGACTAGACGACGGTCAGTCTTCAGCTCTGATGAAGTCCGAAACGTTCGTTTTAAACCAAGACTGCGTGATCCGATCTTTATGACCCGGCGCGAAGTCTTGCTAGAAGGACCATTCTTGGTTATTGAACATGATGTTGTTAAGAGGCTCAATTAGCTTCTCAAGAATGGTATCTTGATATACTTGTGCCGATGTTTTGACACCTTTTTCACAAAAGTATGGCTCAGTCTCTCCTTCATAGCTAACACCTTACCAAACCATCACTGAAGACGGATAATGCCCACGTTACACTCTGTCGACTAATTGAGAAGCTTCCTAAGAGCTTTGAGCATAAATACGGTCATTTTGTTTGTTAAAATGTTGCTCAATTGTAAAAAAAAATTCATCCGTAAACAAAAAAATTCTGTGACCTCCCGTTGCGTACCGCTTCAGTAGTTGTTTCGATTTTACCACCCTATTCTTTTTTAAATTAGGAGTTAAGAAATGACCAGTGCGTCTCATATAGGCTGCAAGTCCTAAGTCATCTTTTAATATACGCGACATGGTTCTAGGTGATATTTTCATTTCCCGAGATAGTCTTTTGCTTTCGGAGAGGATTTCTTCGAATTCTTTCCCTTACTGCTTTGACCACCTTTTTCGTACGAACACTACGTGGACGGCCAGATCTTTTTCTGTCACAAACAGAAAAGGTCTCATTGTACCTATTAATAGCCCGGTACACAAACATTTGACTAATACCAAGCGCATGGAGAGATTTAAAAATTGCATTTGGCTCCATACCTACTTTGGGTAATGCAATCACAGCGATTCGGTTCTCTTTATCGCCCCACTCCATTTTAATATCGCAAAATATTGTACAATGTATTGGCGCCAAAATGAGAAAACACAATGAACAATCGAGTAGTAAGCTTTTTACTAAAAAATGGAAGAGGCTGCCATTCCTCTTCAACGCACTGTTGGAGGCATGCTCCTACATGGCTAGAAGAGACGTCTGTGAAAATTCCGTGCTGTGGCACTATCTGGATGAGCCAATAGGGTGACGTTCGTCAGGTATTCCTTGCAATTTTGGGAGGCAATTTCCAGTTCAAGCGTCCAAGGGACGGGTTTTGCGCCCTTTAGTTGTGTTGAAGCCAGCATGTTAATAAATGGGGCCTCTAATTCAGCAGCTTTGGGTAGAAAACGTCGATAGAAATTGATCATTCCTAAAAATCAGCGTAACGCTTCCACAGTTTTGGGTAGCGGGTAGTTCGTCAAAGCTTCGATGCGTTCCGGTAGTGGATTAGTATCATTTTTTGAAATTCGATGGCCTAGGAAAAGTACCTCCTCAGCACCAAAGACGCACTTTGATGCGTTCACTACTATGCGAAAATTAGCTAGTCTCTCAAAAAGAGTACAAAGATGCTGAATGTGTTTTTCTTCGGAGCGAGTAAATACCAATATGTCGTCCACATATGGAAAACAAAACTCGAGACCTTGTACTCATCAATAAACCTTTGAAAAGTTTGTCCCGCATTCCGTAACCCGAACGTCATAAATGGTAACTCGAAAAGCCCGAATGTCTTTGGGATTAATGGGTATTTGTTGATAAACTTTGACTAAATATATTGTGCTGAACACTTTACATCCAGCCACATTGTAAGAAAAATCCCCGATGTAACGAACAGGGTAACGGTCTGGAACTATGCATGAGTTTAATGTACGATAGTGGCCGCAGGACCTATACCCGTTTTGGCCCTTCCTAACCATATACCATGCCGAGGACCCGGGGGCTGTATGAAGGTCGCGCCGTTCCACATAGCGACCATTTCTTGTTTTTTATTTTATTTACCTGCAGTTTCTGTGGAGCTAGGCGACGTGGACGGGATGCGACCGGTGGGCCGTTTGTGGAGACAATATAGTGGACCGTAGAGTGCTTGATTTCCCGATGAATACCTGGAGGTCGATATTAATATTTGAGAATTCTTCTAAGATTTTATTATAAGGAGAATCTTCAGCAATAGTTATTGTAACGCTGGGCTGGGTTATCTGTGCCATGGTAGCTGGCGTGGATATATTCGAAGTGCCACCTATTAGCTTTCTGTTTCGACAGCCTGGTAATAGATAAGTTTTTATAGCGCTACCGTTAGCTGCCCGCACGTCAAATCCAGATCAGTTGTGACAACCCTTAAGGAGCTGGCGCGGATAGCAGCACATATCTGACCCAGTGTCGATCAAATATCGAACATTGGCCTTACAGTCCGCAACAAATAAACGGCGGCCAGGATTGTTTGAGCAATCAGACTCCGCCACTACTGACTGTTCCTGGCATTTCCCGGTTGGTCAAGTACCCAACCATAGGTGGAAACACATTTTTGGGCTTTTGCGGCAAACTGTTTTTTAGTACCAACAGAGTTGACCTGTTGTTGATTTAGATTGCGAGCGGGTACTGGCGGTGAGGGCGTTGACCTTTTTGGACAAATTCAAGCAGGCGACGGTTGATCGATTCCAAGCTGTTATGTGTAGGAATAGCTGTCGCATAGCAATAGTTCATCGCGAGCATATCTCTCTTTTAAATCATTGAGCGATTCTTTGTAACTTTTTGAAGTTGATGGGTAAGACTCTACGAAGCGTCTTACCTCTGTCCCTGGAGCCATTGCTTGTATTAAGTACTGAAATTTATCTGAAGCATCCAGTGACTCATTATCATTGATTTTTTAGAACTGACCCCAGAATGAAAGCCTGTTTTTTACGATTCCGTCAAATTGTTTTGTTTCAAGAACTGGTAGCTTGAATTTTCTTAATTATTCGTTATTTTTATGAACGTTTTGTGTCCATATTTTTTCTGAGGTTGTCGATTTTATCATTTGGATGGAAATCCACGTTTTATTATATGACATAACCTCGTCCATTTCTTTTTCAACATCTGCTTTAGAACAGCTTTCATCCATTAGGTTTTCAATTTCCTTGTCTAAACCGTGTAATTTCGCGACTATAATTTCTAATAATTTAAATGTTGCTTCGCGTTTTTGGATGACAGTATGACTTATACTAGGTTGGCTATCTTTGTGAATTGCGTGCGCGTGGCCCGTCGCAACTTTTTCCTGTTATCCATAGTAATTTTCTTTATAAAGCAAATTCAATAAACACGGTCGCCAGATGTTGAGAGGCACGCTATTAAATTATAACATACTATATTTTTCATAAAACAGTTATTTTAGGACCACCAAATAAAACCACACAATTTATCGTTCGCCATTTCAAATTCAAAATAAGTTCCACTGGAGAACACTTTTTGAAGGTCATACATATAAGTTGCATGCTGCAGAAGACCTTTATTTTATTTTTGACATTGACAGCTGAACAAAACAATGTGTTCCATTCCAGCATAGACAGTTGGCTCTAGAATACAGGTCTTAAATAATAAACCTTATTCAAATAAAATATACCTGCATTAAGAACGTTTCTTGTCTGCTCGACTTAGCGTTCGTGTAGACCGTATCCATAGTAGTTTGTGGTGTAGACGGGATTGCTGATCCGCCGCCATGGCGCTGTTATTATGTGAATTTCTATGTTTATAATATGAACGATGTCCTCCCTCCTATACCGTCTCTCCTACTGCTGACGTTCGTTTGACAGTGAAGATGCGGTGGCGGTGCGGTTGCACCTATTCTCCAGTTTGGCGGCGCAGCGGTGGCGGTGTCGTGCACACTAACACTAAGAGCTGTGAATTCCTACCCTTCCTAGATGTACATATTTTAGTATTGCACAGTGTTTAATAACACATTTAATTATATATTCTGCAAAATAGAATTATATTTAAATGTTTGCCACACCATTATTCTTCAATATATTAATATAGTTAAATGTAAATAAATTATTTAATTCATATAATAACTTATTATTTATTTTATTGCCTCACTTAATAATATGGATATTGAATAAAAAAATTGAAAATATTTGGTGATGTTCATGGAAGAAGAAACTGATTTTCCATGGCATGGTCTGTGAAAGTGCTACCTTACCTTTTAACCTCCAGTTTCGCTGCCACACCTATCTGCTGTGATCATGCTCACACTAATCTCCTAACATTTATCGTCTCCACTGAGACGAAATCAATTGAAGCCATTGTACGGATAATTAAATAATTCAATTATTGGTTATTTACAACAATTTTTTTTCGTCTAAATTTGGATATCAAGCCTTTTTACAAACATATTTTTTTTTATTCCTATATGATTTTTCTTGTTACTTTGGTTATAGATTTGTGCTTATCGATGTAATTCAAGAAGACCTGATAATAATTGTGGTTAAATTAAAATATAATGTAACAAGAACAATGTTTTCCGACATATTAATCCATCCTTTTATACTTGTATCTTATATATAAAATTCTAAAAATGCCGTGTCTGTACATTAAAGATATTAAAAAAAACAACTGAAATACACTATACAAACGATGGAGAACTCAAACACAATGTATATTTTTTTAGATTTCTTGTCTGTTTTTTTTTGAAATTCATCTAAAATCTACTGGGCCGATTTCGATGCAGTTTTCGCTGATCGACAGCAATTCTTAAGACTTAAAATCTGCCCTAATTTATATCTTGGGAGAATACCCCGAGAATTTTTCTGGGAATGATTTACATACATACATACATACATAACTTCACGGCAGTTCCCTTGCGGCGTAGGCACGAACAACAGAGCGCCATTTAGGCTTATTCTTACACACCAAATGATTTAAAATAGCCAAATTAAAAAAAAAAACGAATTCCAATGTAATTTTTTCACTGATCGATAGCAAATTTTATGTAATATGTGAATTTTTATCCCGGGAATTGTTCCTGGAGCGGTTTGCAGTTGTTCAGATGCATAAGACAGCTTACTCCAACACAGTTTTCACTAAAACGATGGCTTACACTTTTTTTAATGCTGCGGTACCTTGTGCCCCGGGGAACCCCGCGCGTAGTTCAAATCAAGCGTGGACGAAGTCGCGGGCATATCCTAGTATGTTATTTAAGTATAAAATGATATTATCGGTTTTATGATATAACCTATAGCATTCTATGAGTGTTATAAAGTTGTGTCTATAAATAAACAGTAAATATAATAAACAGTTTGTTTTATTTGAACAAAAAATACTTTGGAATTAAGACATCTAAATATTACACTATGTTAACAATTGCACTTAAATTAAAACCACGAACTTTTCTTTGCAGCTTGATATTTCTGGATATTAACAAGCATCGATTCGTGTATCTCTTTAGCATTTCTATTTTGTCCATAATAATCAACAAATTCGCCATCTGGATCCACTAGATAAATAATGATTGTGTGATCAACCTGAAACAAATACAAAGCGTTTGATACATCTGGATAGAAATAAATTCATTGTATTTTTTGGCATTAGAGAATCATATTTTCTAGAATAAATTAGTGTAAGAAAGAGAAATACTATAATAATTATTGACAAAAACATTTTTATTAAGTGAAGCTCGTAATCTTATAAGAAAATGGTAGTAAAATTATATCCAGATTTGTACTGCACTAGCATAAATTTAATTAAACACACAATTGATCACAAATTTATGGAGACAGATAGCTAATATAATGGAACCACACTGTAAGACTATTCTTGAAACAATATTATAATTCAAGCCTTACAATATATATCAGTATTTTTTATATAGCCTGTAAGCATTCCTAAAACTAAATAAACAGTAATCTCAAGCATTCTAATAACACAATCCAGCCAGTTTGATACATTTAAATTTTTCCCAAACACTTATTCCTCACTATATTAATATAGTTAAATGTAAATACATTATTTAATTCATATACTTATTATTTATTTTATTGCCTCACTTAATAATATGGATATTGAATATGATTTGATTTTATAATAATTTAAGATTCATACCTATATATGACTTAACATACAGATACACACACCCATTAAAGAAAGCATAGAGAGAAAAGGCTGGTAAAGAGCACTTTAAACAGATGTGCATGTATGAATAGATTAATGATGCAATAAAATATATGCCAGAATTGTAACAAATGTAGATTCATTTTCTCTCTTAACCCTCCTATCTTATTTATAAAAGCATCCTTCCGATTTTATAACACAATACCACTTACAATATAATCATTATCAACATCCTGCGGTCCTGCACTGAAATATACCCTATAAGATTTGCAGGCCTGTTGAACTTGTTCTTTTGTGCCTGTCAAACCTAGAAGCCGAGGTGAGAACTCTTTACAATATCTGAAAAAAAACTTTATTATATAAAATAGTTGAGTGAAGTTAATTATAAGACAATATCTCATCTTACAATATGGTAGTGTCATTGATTTACATTAAAATGCCATAACAAGCCCAAAAAATTAACAATTTTGATTGTTTAAAGAGTAATTTTTTTACCATAATATTTTAAAAGTAAGACAGATAAGATATTTGAATAGACATTTTTATAAATAGAACATTACTGTCTTACAAGAGGCTGTGGTGTCATAATTAGATTGGTAACAAACATAGACTGGACCACAAGTGAATGAGAGAGATCATGTTAGTTAATAACAGCACAAATCCGAGAGACCCTTCATCAACTAGAAAGTCCAGTCTGTGACACTTTGCTAAGCTGTTTTACATGACTAGCTTAATTATTAGGGATGGGCCGAATACGAATTTCGCCCGAACATTCGGTTAAAACAAAAAATTCGGCCAACATTCGGTTTGGTTTCGTCACCCTTTCTCTAGAGCAACACGTCGTGACTTGATAACGCCGTAAATTTTAAGTACGAGTAGGTGGATAAAAGAATAAATTTTTAGACCTTTGATTGAAAAAAAAACCATTTCATAATTTTAAATTCATAATGTTTAATTCGGAAAAAAAGAGATTTCATGTAACGCTAATGTCTCTTAGACATGTTTTTTTTTTAAATTCAAGTTATGCATTATAATTAAGCAGTTGCACTACTTACTGACGTTTCTTAGAGGAATAATAAGTTTTTTTTAAAGCTGATGTCTATTTAATTAAGCAAAGACTCAATCAAGAACTAATTTTTTTTTTTATCACATTGCACTTTAAGGTTCCTCACTAAAATAAACCACGAGTATATAGATGCCAATTTTTATATTACGGTTATGATAGATATGATTTCTATTAACTTCAGTCAAAATAGTGCAAGTAGGTATTTTACATTATTCTTGCACCGAATGTTCGACATTTAAATCGAATTTCGGCCGAATGCCGAAGTTCGGGTCAAGCTGCCGAAATTCGGTCAAACCGAATGTAAAACGAATTTCGGCCTATCCCTATTAATTATCTATACAGTGCTGGATGTCTGTATCTATTCCACTAATCTCTTTTATTACCAATACACTGGCTGCTGCACATAATTAACAAGTATATTTTTGTTGCAATTTGAAGTGCCATTTGCAAGTCTCTGGAACTAATATTAGTACTAAAATATGTAAGCAACTTTTTAATGCCCTGGGACTGATACTCCTTGATTATTAGTGCTAAAATGGTGCCAATCAAACAGGAACAAAAATAAAGTGACAGCAGTAATAATAATAGAAGTCAGTGACATATCACCTAACTTGTGTTATAACTATTTCAAGAACTGGAAAAATAGCAAGAAGCTCTCCATCAAATTATCTAGTGAATATTGAGGGGTGAAAGGCTATTTTTTGTTGTAAGTGACATTTTGAAAATGTGTCAAGATAAAAGTTTAAATTGGTTAGTTAACTCAAAAAACAAACTATTAATAAACATTTGAATAAGGAAAATTTCTACAGATTTTAATTGGTAACCAGGTTCTTTATATTTCTTTAAATTGAGACATTAGAATAAAAAAAACCATCATGTTAAGTCTCTCACAAAACGTTGTGTAGCAAATAGCCTGTCATCCCTCAATGTGTTTTTGTTTACTTTGACACTTATCTACCTTTATTTTTGTAATATAATACTAGATATTTTCTGACTACAATATAAAAACTGATCATAAACCTTTGCAGCAATATCTTCTTGGTTATTCTTAAAAATATCTTTGTGCCAACTTGTGAAATAATTGTGCAATTTTACTTACTTGCCAACAATTTCAGGGGTGTCTCTCTGAGGATCCACAGATATAAAAAGAGGTTGAAGAGGTGGCGATGATGGGTTACTCTCTGTAAATAAAATATATAATTTAAATTCTTTATATATGTATGTATTTCTTCAGTTTGAGTATGTCACTGAACTCGTCCTAAACTGATGGACCGATTTTGATGATTTTTTTGTGTGTGTTCAAGTGGATACGAGAATGGTTTAGATTCACAATTAGACCCCGGTAGGTGGCACTGGAATTAGGCTGTAGTTTTATTTTTCCAAGGCAAGACAATGTCTGCCAGGTCCGCTAGTGTATCTGTAAATATATAAGGAAATGCTAAATGTAATTTTAAACCCAATTTTATGAATAGGATACACAGTTATTGGTTTCAACCAATATATCAAAAATATGACTGACTTGGTAATACTTCTAAATACTTTAAAATATTACAAATATCTCAAAAAGACATTACCATGCAAATTAACAACTTCAGCTAGCTTCTCTAATTCATCTGGACATATATCAGGACAGTGTGTGAATCCAAAGTATATTAACAACCATTTTCCTAGGAACTCTGTACTTTTCACAAGTTTACCCTGAAAATAACAAAGTCCACAAAAATACATAGATTATTGACCAACACTAACTATGTAGAGCATTAAGATAAGATAAATATGAGACACTGCTTTATATGGGTTACTTTGAATGCCATTACTAGGGGTATAAGAATAATTCTCATTTACTGACCTCTGAATTCACCAGTTCAAAGTTTCCTCCAATTTTTGCTTTACCCAACTGTCTTTTTCGTTCACGGTCTACTGCCTCTTGTTTTTCTTTCCGTACGTACAACACAAATCCCGTGAGCCCTCCTCCCACCAATGCTGTCACTGCCATAGACTTCCATGTGATAGGAGCTATGAACGATTTTGTTTTTCTCTTCGGTGGAACCGCACATTGCCTTACAGCTGATGTCGTCAGCCCTCTGGATAAGGTAAGAACTCGACTCCTCAATAATGAATTCATTCTTAGGTTAAAAAATATTTTATATATAACAGTTTATCCAACTTAAACACACACGATGAAAAATCAACTATTGACTTAACAAAACTTTTTATTTTATTAATATTCTATTCTATCTTTGTTGTTGATTATTTTATTAATAAAATAAATTTTGAAAAACACGATTTAAAACCGGTGCTTTGTCAAATTGACAGTTTGATTTGACTTGATCACTTGACACTTGTGATTTTCAGCGCGTTCCTTCAGGCTACGTTCCATTAGAGACTCACAAGACCGCGATTTTTCCGTTCCTCTTGCTTGCCGGCGTCACAATCGTAAACTTAAGTGAAACGGTTATTTGATCCACCACTTGGCATGGGTCGGTATGAGCGTTGTGTGATCGAAAACGATGACGTCATTAATGACGTTTTCGCCACGACCATAACGACCGAGGTCGCATTGTGGAACGGCTAACGGAGCATTTTGGGCGTTGTGAGCTGCTGAAGGAACGCTCTATCAATAGCTCACAACTCCCAAAACGTAGACAGAGAAACCTATAGACAAATTGATATCTTATGTCACATTCACACAAGAAAAAGAGCAACTTGTGCCGATGTCCTCGATGTCGTATAAAGAAATGAGCGCAGACAGAGAAACCTATAGACAAATTGATATTTTATGTCGCATTCACAGAAGAAAAAGAGCAACTTATGCCGATATCGTATAAAGAAATGAGACAGAATGATTTTATTTTTTGTTTAACAGCGTGCCACTGTTTAGCACACAGGTTTGCTAAACAATGTTGACAGCTGAAGTGCAGATAACTACCGTCGTCCTATAAAATACAGTTTTTACGTAGTTTATGTTAAGTAATTCATATTATATTTTGTTTTGAACAATTTAGACTTACTATTTCAAACTTTTAAAAAAAAACATGATTCGGTGTAGCGTTAAAAGGTGTAGAAGTGATAGCGGAACGAAAATGCCAGGATTGTCTTTTCATTCGTAAGTATACTACTACTGTTTAACAGTTACTAGGCATTCAGTAACATTTTATAATGTTCATATATTTTGTATAATGTACTCTAGACGTAAATTTATCGTTAAAAAAACACAAAAATAACAATTCTAAATTTTAACCTAAAGACTTTAGTATGGCCAACTTTTTTATAAATTACTCCCACTATTATAGGAAATATTAATATGTATTCTGAATTGGATTGTAGCTACAGTACTAGCTACAGGACAAACAGATTGGACACCAAAACCGTCATCAAAAATTTGCAGTAGACATTTTGACAATTTCCATGCACTATTTTGAACTGCGTATACATCACGCAACAATAGGATTTGAACCTACTCATAAAATTAAAAAAATTCATACGAAACTTGTTTTATTTAAAGGACAATAACGTGTAAACTGAATAAAAGCTATTTAAAAATAAATATGTGCTATTATTTATCCACAAAGCCAGAACCTACTATCACATAAGAAACGGCAGTTATTTAGGACCACATCATCATCATCCATCGTCACTCTTCTGTCCTCATCGCAATTAATTTGAGTTACGCAGCATGTCTTCTCCTTCGCATACCATTCCTTTACCTATCGATAAAAATCGATTTGTCAGGTTCATTTTACAGGCTTCCTTACGTACAAATGGTCACAAGGTAACCCTAAATATAGTGACGTATTCTTTTTTGACCCTTTCTGCGACACCTTATAGCGGTGTCTATAGGTTTCTCTATCTACGTCCCAAAATGCTCCATAAGCCGTTCCATCTGGCGACCGCGGTTGTTGTGGTGGTGGTGAAAACGTCACTAATGACATCATAAATTTTGATCACGCAACGCGCACAACGACTCATGTCAAGAGGTGGGTCGAATACCCGTTCCACTGGAGTTTCTGATTGTAATGCCCGCAAGCAAGTGGAACAGGAAAAATCACAGTCGTGAACGTGGTCGTTGTGAGCTACAAATAGAACACGTAGTTCACTAATTTTCTATACACACCACATTGGCAAAATCAATGCATAAATGGCATTGCAGCCATTATTTAAATAAAAACTGTCTTGTAGTTAATATTTTGAAGTGAAACTTCTATTTAGACGGGGTCTTAGGATTTTTCTTTATTGGTTCCGGATCGAATATTTTTTTTTGTTTGGTAAAATAAAATATGTTTAAATAAAAAATGCCTTAATTAAAATGTACCTAACCTGACTAAATCATAATTTGCAGTAAACCTGCGAAAAATCGGAATGTGTGCTGGGACACATAGTACCTATAAGTAAAACTTCAACGGACAAGTGGAAAAACGAATCGCAATAAAGTTTTAACTTAAAGTTTTACGGGCAGATTTCCTTTTTTGCCATAATGTACTTTCTTGAAAGTACTTGATGGTAAGAAGTCCGAACGGACATGTAATATTTTCCAAAGTAACCTACTTTTTGTGGTACCTCAGCACCATTACTAACCAGATTATTGTAATTTTTTATTTAGAGGATGGCAAACTGGAATTGCCCTTTTTTAAGGATTACCTGGCTTTTCTGGGTCACATAGTTAAAATCTGACCGAGTTCATCCTAATTATTTAAACCCTAAATTCATGTATAGGTATATCCAGGGCTTTTTTTGTGGGGGCACGTGGGAGGACATTTCGAAAATATCGAAAAATTGCCATAAAAACTGTAAAATGTAAAAAAATATCAATTTTGGTAACCTTTACAAAAAATTGGATTTTATTAATACGTTTTTGGAGTGGAGCTACAAACAAAAAATTATAGACTTACAGCTTTCCAGAATTAGCGTGCCCCCAAAAAAAGGCCTGGGTATATCGATCCAAAAATCTACATTCGGCGATCGAATCTAAGTAGATGAACTGAGTAGTTTTTAAATATAACCTAGTTTTTTGGTTTAACAGCATCATAAACTGGACCCCTATTTCTATGACCAAGAACCAGGACACGAAGCCCTATAATCTTGATATTCTTACCCACAAATTCCATATACCTACTTTAAATGTGGCTTTAGAGGTACCTATTGGATCACAATATATTTATTTATTTTTGAAAATATTGCAACTGCGCTTTAATTGCGGGTTGCTTGTTTGCCCGTTACACTTACAAAGTTACGAAAGTTTCAAGATCGTGCTTCTTTGTAATGAAACACGAAGGGGCGTGTACAACCACAACCGCAGCTATCACGGGTTTATAAAGCTGTTGCCTCTATTATGATGCTCCAAATCTCACCTGATCATCTCGTTTGGCGCATTTGTATCTCAAAAAATGTGGCGGATATTATGTGTAAGTTATTTTAATTATAATCCTCCGCAATATTGCTTTCAGTTTTAATTATTTTTAAGACATTAATTTAGAGGTGCAAATTGTAAATAAGCTAAATCGGGGTGGGTGTAAACATGTGGGAGGAGACTTTAATATAAATTTAATGGTGAAGTGTTTATAGATATATTTACGAAATTACGACTTTATTTATAAGAACTAAAACTGTTTTTAACTGTAGATTTTTAAAAATTGTTATATAATGGAAAAATACAAATAATATAAATTAATCTAAACTAAAATTAAACTATAATATAACTATACTTGCAAAGTAACAATCTATAAGTAAAAAATAGACTCCAGGTCGCTGTCGGCGGGGAGTGTGCCCAAAATGCTGGCCGCATTTCGACGTTGGATGGCAACGCTGATGCGTTGCCCTAGGTGCAAGCCAGCCTTTTGGTCACGAGAGACCTCAATTAGACGTGTTGAGAGGTCTCGATAGAGGTGATGAGCTTCAGGCCCCCACGGCCCCAGGGTTTCAACCCCAAAAGCCACAAATATGCACCCGTTACCAATGGACACATATATACGGCGTTTCAGGGCTTCCTGGTGTGCGGCAGCAACCCCGGCTGTCACGGTTGTGACTGAGAGATGGGAAGCCGCTAAAGTATCAACACAAGTTGCGTGCCCAAGGGGCATCCCATCTTCCATGGCACCAACGACATTCCATCTGGTCTCTTGCCATCGTCGCGGCACAGCCCATTTGGTTCGAGAACAGCTGGTGCCCCGACGGTGACAAGAGACCGATGGATAATGTCATTAACTAATTAAGTATGGCTAATTAAAATTTAAGTCAATTTGGAAAGTAAAAAAGTGCGATTTGAGTTTAGGAATGTACGTTGAGACTTATTTATAACCACAAAAATTTAACAGATCCGATTTTTTAAAATATAGGAGAGATGTGGTTATAACCCCACAAAATTATATCTAGACATAGAGGTTGCAGAAGGTATAAGTATTCCTACAAACTTTCGCCTCCCCCACTACGTAAAATTCACCTCCCTCGTCTTTATACCGCACCCGCTAAATCGTTCATGAAAATGATGTCTTTTTCAGGATAAAAATTATTCTATATTCATCATAAACATCACGATAATCAGTTCATCCAGAAGGTCGTTAAGAAAGAACAAGTCAAGTTTGTTATTTCTACACCATGTATCACTATAATGACATAATTATATATTATTGAGGTTGAGATAATATACGTTATGTTTACAGATTTATATATTGTCAATGATGACACTGTGCTCAAATACATTGGCACAAGAATATCTACCCCCAAAAGTCGGTGGAATCAAGAAACCCGTACCAGAAGCAATAGTTAGTATTTTATTATTTTTAGCGAGCCCAGCAGACGTTGTTCTGTTCTAAAACAATAGAACCTGATTGCAGCGCCATCTACCAGGTCCATGGTGAATTCAAACCATCCTGGGACCCCACTTGAACATACACAAAAAATTTCCTCAAAATCAGTCCAACCCTTAAGGAAGAGTTGAGTGACACGAACAGAAGAATTTTATATATAGAGACATGCGACAATATTCAGTGCCGGTTCTAACATTACCGGCGTCCATTCTCTAGTATCATATTATTTCACACACGAGGAGAATTTTTTTATTAAATAAATTGCATATTCAAGTTATGGCATAGTCTTGAGTAAATAGGAACCAAGCTGAAACACGATCCATAACTCCACCCTATTCTTTATCAGAATTGTAAACTTATATATGTTGTAAACCTTTAACTGACACCAAACACCGAGCGTGGTTCTTCTGGCAACACGAAAAATCAATTTGCACTAAGCAGTTCACATTTACACTACCTATCTGTAAACAAACATTTATATGTATACTTCTAGAGGAGTTTTTGGCGGGAACTGAGAGATGTTGTGCTGTGCAGTTTTATTTTCTAAAAATATGTAAAATTACTCTAAATCTGGCGTATAGGCCTAGCTGCCAAGCCATAAACCTAAATAAATAATAATAATATACTTCTAGAATCAAAAACAATTCATTCCACAACAGTTGATAATTTTTAAAAATTTATTGAAGCATTATGTCCGTTTGCAGATAAGTATAAGTACAATATTGTTGTTTACTTTCTTTAACACGTTGTGAAGCGGTGTACATAGAATAGGAAGTAAAATTAATTTTAACTTATATGCATGACATCAAAAAGTGTTCTCCAGTGGAACTTATTTTGAATAAAAACTTGATTTTTTTTTGTATATCCCGTTCACGATAACATGACGCGCAGGGTTACCAAATTCTAAAAAGTAACATCACTTATTATAATGTTGTAAAATAGGTAAATTATTTTTAATTTTTGTTGGAATTTTGTTTCTAGTAGTTATTGCGATTTTAGGTGTTTGTGACTTTAGTTTTAGGTGTTAATCTTTTTGATTGTTGGTAACCCTGCTCGTCAACTTATCGTGAACTCCCGTTGATATAAGTACCTATTTTTCAATAATGAAGTTTACATTTTTAGTTGCCAGCTAATTACGACTTCTCATACGATGTGCAAGATAATGCGGTGAGTTTAGATTTTGGACACAATGAGAAAAGGAAGGAAGATCAAGCCTCGGGTTCGTACCACGTCCTACTACCTGACGGCAGGACCCAGCTCGTCGAGTACGAAGCCGGCCCAGATGGATACAAACCGCAGGTTATACAAATTGATGCATTTGCAACCCTTGCCAATATTAAAGCCATGTATGAATTTTTTTTAATAAGGTCGGGGTTCTGAATTTAACTCTGAAAAATTCCCTATATAAAGGACGACAATATTTATAACATATTTTTAGATCACGTGTTTGACGCCTATCGAACACCTTTGTGTTCATATGGTGTTCACTAATTCATACGCCGCTGGTTAAAATTCAGCTCGAAGGACCAATGATATGGGAGGGACGCAATTTGGTATAAACATTGATTAACGTAACACAGTATTTATTTAATTGGATAAAATACAGTACATGATTTCACGGTGTTGTGTCCTGTTGCAAAATATTTCTTCTCCGAGCCGACTTTCATTTAAATCCGTACAGTAGTTTTTACGTGACATAATTCTAAAAGTAGTATTTTCGGTATCTGCTGGTCCGAATTAGCACCCTTATTTTTTTCTCATTTTTAAATCTTTGTATAAACTTAACCCCACAACAGATTTTTTATAATAAAAGATTAGATTTAGTTAAGGTTACGTGTTATTTATTGTACATAGATAATAATATTTCAGATAATGTACATGGGCACAGCAACGTTCCCGAGTGCTGGTAGTTCTGATAAGTTCGACGGGTACCATTACAACGCGGCGTCCAACCGGCAGAGCGTGAGGCAGGTTGCGCCGAGAGCCACAAGGCAGCCGGCGTCTGCACCTCCACCGCAGCCCCAACCACCCGTCGCGCACTCGAATAATGCCACCCAATGATAATGTTATTACCTTTCTCATTCTAAACCCCTTATTCCAGAATACTCGTGATCAAATTGATATTTGAGATTATCATCTCTTCCAATTTATATATAATTTTACACAACTCATAATACCGATTGGCAGTTTTGTTTGCGCAGAACAGTGCATATTGGTTTCCGACATGTAAATAATCTATATTGAGTTTCATTCGCAAGCGGCAATAGCAGTGTTGGTTGCTATGGATTCTTGGCTCGCTTACACGATTCGTACGCTGTACCACGCTACAAAAATTGGTCTACTGTGCAGGTACATCGGGAGGAATTATTAGTTGTGTGAAACTGTACCTTTTATTAGTATAGATTACCATCAAGCGTCAGTTTGCTTACGAATAATGTTTTAAAAAATGGACTTGTTATTATATATAATTAATTTGCAATGAGCTTTGAGTAGAAACTTAAAGGTAGTATCGGCAAAATTAAAACTGCGTTGTATACGCCTCAATGAAAATTCATTTTTATTCCAGTCGGATATTTTGTAGTCTAATTGCAATAGTGTTCCATGAATTTTAGAGTGTTTAAATTGTACACTGGCTGCTTTGCGACTTGTTCTACTATAATTATTATTATATTCTAGGAAAATGATTACATCAAATGGTTCCTAACATTAAACAAGGTTTAATCAGCACTAAACATCGAAACCGTTTTTACTGCGCCATTAATTTATGACGGTTTATGAATATGTCTTTCGTTTAAATCTAATTACTGCAACGTTCTCCGTTTAATCTAGAAAGGCTTAATTATCGAAGTTTAGTGATGACTGTATAGAAACAATACTATGGTTTGTAAATTAGTGATGTATATAATACAACTCATGTTACAGTTGTGATTAGTTTTAATTTAATAATGCAACGGCAAATGTTAAATAAATCGACAGTGAAATTGAACAATAAAAAGTCGGTAAAACAAATTTATTATTTTATTTTTATTGTCAAGTTTATCACTTTCCTTAAAAATATTTTTTTAATAAATCCAATCAGTTAATAGCTAGTTTAAATACACAAAAATCACAATACATTTACAGTAACTAATAATGTCTAAAGTCATGCATTTCATAAAAAGCGCATGTGTATTTATTTAATTTTATTCTCAAGTATTTTATTTTAAGTACATAAAATTTTGATAAGCATCTCCGGTTGACAGTCATTAATACTCCCTTAAACTCAAATAAATATACCTAAATAACTTTGGTTCTTTAATGTTGCTTATTTGTTTATACACGGTGTGTTTAATTAACATAACGTATTCCTTCTCTTAAATTTAAGACAATATTACTTTTGTACACAATTTCTAAAGATTAGTCAAAATCTTAATGCTATCAAATTCAAATAAAATGTTATGTTGCATGCAATATATCTATGCTTTGGTCCGGCCAATGCACGCGCCTGTGAGTGGACACAGTATCAAATCCGACGTTATCAAACGAATGGTAGTCTTTCTGCATACTCAGCTCCGCTAAATTGCGATATCTGCAAAGGAAAATCATTTGGTACTTATAACAGATTAGCGGTTCCAGCAGACGTGCCTTGAAAACAAAATTAGAACCCGATTATTTAAATTAAATATAGCTTATGCAACTCAGGGATAATATAGCCTTCTAATGGTGAAAGAACTTTTGAAACCCAGTAGTTTTTGAGTTTATTCGTTAAAACATACAAATCTTTTCTCTTTATTATATTAGTATAGATGGGGTTAGCATCCAGTCTCGAGTTTTAAGGAGAAAATGTATACGATGTTTGGTGTGAGTAAGAATATTCTTGTAGTTTTTGGATTATAATAACTATATATAGGTAACAAGGAACTGCGTGCGCTATGTTTGCAACGCGAATACTTTAACGACTAAGCTACCAAGGCTACGGCTATTTTGATTGAATAAAGTTATTAATGGAAATTACATAAATAATATGATAAAATGTATGGGTAATTACTTGGCTTCTAATCCGCCCAGTGCTATGGTTACTGTGTATAAGGGGCCAACCACAAATTATGTCACACAAATTTCATGATATTTTGACCCCTCCCCTATCCTTGACACAGCTGGTCACATTCCCTCCCTAGTGAGACATCACATATTTGGCAATTTTACATCAAGAAATTATTACATTAAAACAGTAGTTCCGTAATTAGTTTTATTTCCATTTAAATTATCTTTTACGAAAATATTTCGAAATTTTTCGTCAATAATTCAAATTTCGCGTTTTACAGCTTAAATATATTAATTCAATTTTAAAATGTGACATCACAAAATTTAGGATCCCTCCCACCTCTTAGCACACAATGTGGTGCGGGTGTTGACGGCTCCTGTGGTTGAGTGGGCTAAGCTTTTTCCGGCTTACCTCACTGGAACGCAGAGGCTCCAGGTTCAATTCTGGTATGGTAAATTTCGGAAACGAATTTTCTCCGTTATTTACTATGGTCTGGGTGTCTGGGATCGGCCCCAGAGTAGTCCGTTGTATATTACCCATAACACAAGCGTAACTTGCTTATTTTGGGGATATACATTATACAGTGTGTGTGTTTGTCTGCCGTTAAAAAAAATGTTACACTTCGTCGACCCCCCGACCTCCCGCTCTGCCCCCTAGCGTGTGACGTAATTTACGGATGGACCCTAAAAGCAAACTTGTAACTATTAAAAGTTGGGCCGAATAAGCCTATTAATATTCTAATTCTATTTTATAGGAAATTTATAATAGCTTACCTTTTGACAAGAACGCAGCAGCCAAGTAAAAGCAACACCTGCACCGCGAGCCAGGCCAGTGCCAGCGCCACTAACAGCAACTCGTGGACGCAAACTAATGGACTGTCACCCATATTTTCTTCAGCTAAAAATTAATAATAATTTATTGAATAAGAAAAATAAATTATAAGCTCTCAGCAGCCCACGGCGTTTGTAACAGCCCTAAAAATCTAAGAAAATGATGAGCCATTCGCATTGAGCGAGATTATATTGATCGATGTGACGCGATTTATCGACTATCGACCTTTTTATTGTCAATCTGGCAAACAGGCAGATGGCCCACCTAATGGAAAGTGGTTAGTATCGCCATAGACGTTTGCAACACCAGAGGCGGAGCCAACGCCTTGCCGATCTCTAAGAGGGGATAATACCCAACCCCTCTTAAAACGTTGAGCACGGGTGTAGTACAGGGATCAGGTAGGAGGAATAGAATAAAAGGGATTGCATTAGGGAGATGAGACAAGCAAAATGGAATAGGTAGAGGGGAACGTGGGCCACCGGAACTCTCACTCATTGTACGAAACACGATTAGCTCATAGCTACATAGCACATAGCTATTTACATATGGATGTGTTTAATGTGCACACCACCGTCATACACTTATTTCCGGTTATAAAATCCATAGTCCGGGTTGTCTGGAAGAGATCGCTCTAAAGCGATATGACCGTCCATTGTTCCTGCCTTTACTATTTAATGTGACTACTGTAAATTGTTGATTTAACGTGTATGTGGTGAACAATAAAGCGTTTTCTATTCTATTCTATTCTACCCGTTTCGCGTCGGCCCAAAGAGCTGTAATCAAGATAATGATTCCACTATGGCTTCTACTACATAAAAATCGTATTATTTTTGTCCCTTTATTCGAAAGGGAAAATAACTTATAATTTGAAAAAAAAACAACGAAATTTCATTTGTGCACAGATCAAGATCACAGCTCAAAAATTATTGTGCTAGTAGCTGTGCCCGCGACTTCATCGTGATTGACGTGATTTTTTTTAGCTGAAGCCTAATTTAAAATGTAACCTAAGTTACTCGTTATAACATCAGCTATCTGCCAATGAAAGTCCCGTCAAAATCAGTCCTGCTGTTTCAGAGATTAGCTTGAACATCCAGACAGACAAACGAAAATTCTAAAAATTGCATTTTCGGTATCTCCTAGTCCGAATTATCTCCCCTGATTTTCTTAACATTTTTATTTTGACACTAGGATATGCCCACGACTTCATCCACGCTTGACTTGAAATTCAGCAGCATTTAAAATAGAATGTAAGCTACAGCACAAAACTGTGTCGGAATTAGTTAATTGTTATGCACCCAAACAACTTTAAAGCGCGCCCGGGAAAATTTCCGCGAGCTTCCCGGGATAAAAAATATCACACATTCTATCAAATAAAATTTGCTATCAATCAGTAAAAATATAACATTGCAATTGGTTTTTTTTTTAAATTTGGTCATTTAAAATCTGTTGGAGTGGCCCTGGCTTCAGCACCCTTTGCCTGTCAAAGGAAATGTCACCGTCATACGATGAGACGACAGCGGCTTATGACGTTTTACGTCCCCCCCTTTCTCTTCTCTCTTCTGCCTGTTAAAAAAGGTGCTGTGTAATTTCATGTGGTGTAAATTGTATAATAGAAATAAAAGTTATCTTGAATAATCGCCATAATTTGTTGTCAAAAACATCCTCTCGATCCACAACAAAATCATTCCCAGAAAAAATCCCGCGGGATTCGCAGGATGAAAAGTAGCGCAATATTTAAGTCTAAAAATTTGCTGGCGATCAGCGAAAACTGTATCGAATTGGCCCAGTAGTTTATACGTGAATCCCGAAAAAACAGACAAACCGACCAACAGACAAGAAATCTGAAAAAAAATGCATCGTGTTCTCCGTTATTTATAAAGTCTATTCCAGTTGGGTTTTTTTTTATAGATTCAATGTACAGACACGACATGTTTAGAATTTTATAATATTATTGATTACAAACAAACACTTCAATTTTATTTATCTGTATATATATATATATATATATATATATATACAAATTACGCTACCTTACAGTATTTAAGATAGTAAAGTATTAACTTATTTTCATTATATTGGTGTGTGTTACAATAAAGAGTTATACTCTGTAATGATTTGTAAGCTTGCACATACGCATATTTGCTCGATGATCAGCCCTGACTAAAGTGTCAGCAGATAGTATATCCTTCGAATCGACTAGCATCTCAATCTCTAGAGGTATGGGTTGGTCCTTGGTGGTTGTCGGCATGCATTTGCCAACTCCCGATTGTGCCACTACCCCACTGACCGTAGGGGGTGTGAGGTCGTTGTCCCGGTCAGAGGATATGTTGGTTTGTCTAGCCGCTCGCCTTTGATCATCGCAGTTCACCTGTAATAAATTAAATTATGTCTTACCAGTGATTTTTAAAGAGCTTTGTTTGCATATACCGCTTGTACCGATTTGTACCCCGCCCAAACTATCCAATTACTATGCCTATTTTAATATAATATAGTAAATGTGACTTTGAGGTCCTGTATTTGATTGAGGCCAGAAATGCCTGGTCTGTGGTCTGCCCATATCAAAATTTACCCATAAATTTAAAGTCACAGAAGCTATGGGACGGCCCGCTTTGCTTATTGGTGCATAAAAATCTTTTGGATACGTGTGCCCATGAGACGGAGCGTGCTCGTCTCCTAGCTGTCTCGCGTTGGGAGTCTGGCTTGTGGCTGCAGGCACTCCCCTCGGCGAATTTGGGCACTTTTCTAGACGATAACGCGTTTAGAATAAGTGCTTGCATTCGCCTAGGGGCGGCCTGTGTTGTTCCACACCGCTGTCAGTGCGGAGATAAGGTCGAGCGCCTCGGTCACCATGGGTTATCGTGTAGCAGGAGTGCCGGCAGAATTTCACGTCATGCAACACTTAATGACATAATCCGTCGGGCTCTTGTCACCGCCGGGGTACCTGCCGTCCTAGAACCGAACGGCCTGTGCCGCGACGATGGCAGGAGACCCGATGGTATGTCATTGGTGCCCTGGAAGATGGGTCGCCCCTTAGTATGGGACGCGTCTTGCGTCGATACTTTGGCAGCGTCCCATCTTCCAGCTACTA
Organism: Dendrolimus kikuchii; assembly: GCA_019925095.2. Lineage (NCBI taxonomy): Eukaryota > Metazoa > Arthropoda > Insecta > Lepidoptera > Lasiocampidae > Dendrolimus > Dendrolimus kikuchii. The sequence goes on from CM034401.1 coordinate 12,024,095, forward strand.
GCATGTCTGCCGGTACAGCTGCTGCACAACAGGAGGCCCTAAAACGCCGCAAATACTCAGCCATCGGAAATGGCTACATATTTGCGGCTTTTGGGGTCGAGACCCTGGGACCATGGGGGCCTGAGGCGCACAAGCTTTATCGGGACATAGTCAAACGTCTGGTGGATGTCTCACGTGACCAAAAGACTGGTTTATACCTCGCACAGCGCATCAGCATTGCCATTCAGAGAGGCAATGTGGCCAGTCTTTTGGGCACGTTTCCCACTGAGAGCGGTCTAGACGAGTATATAGGACCACTATTCAGTAAGTGGTCCATTTTTTTTTAATTATATAAGTTCAGCAGCTAGGCAGACGGCCTACCTGATGGAAAGCGGTTACCATCGCCTATGAACATTGCAACACCAAAAGTACTATTAATATTCTGCCGCTTTCTAAAGGAAGACTGGAACCTGGCCACTAATACCGGAACACAACGCAAGGTTGTTATGGTGGCATGCTCTAGAGCAGGGGTAGTAGCCATCCAGAGGGGCAAACACTCTAGCACATGGGTTTGGGTTGTTTTGTCAGCTCTTAAAAGAGGTCGCCCGGCCGCAGGAAAGTTTATTCTTTCTCCATTCTTGGACGGATATAACATTTCTAAATGAAAATTGATTAACCTTTCTATTCGTTTTCAAAGTCATTCCATTAATCATTTATTCTGTAGTTTTGACGAAATTTGATGGAACACTGAGTGCTTGATAAATAGGATACGATTAACTATAAAAATGAAAATTAAACAAATCAATTGTCAATAAGAAACGTGAAGTAGTTTTGATTTACAGTATTTTCGTGCTTAGATACATGTTTTACAAAGCGCAGATTTAAACAAAAAAAATCTATGCTTCGATTATAAAGAAAGATCAAACCTATAACATTGGTTTAAGAAAAACATCGAAATTAATTAAAATAATTTTCACACAGAATAGGGATGTGGACAAATTTTTTATTTACATACAACCTTAGATATATCTCAATGCATATAATATTATTTATTATACAAATAAAAATGTATGTCTTATCTTACTTCTAATACCATGATAGATATACTGAATTTAAATTATTATTTAAACAATAATAAATGGGCTATTTGACCTCGTCTATTTGCACTAACTTATGACGCCATAAGTATGTATATACGCTCGTACAAAATCTGTTAGGCCGCAACATTTTGTAAGATGGTAAGAGCAGTTAATTTAATTGTTCACTCCTCTATTACAAAACACGTTCAAAATTATCATAATCCATGATTACGCCCTTGAACTCAGTCAGCTGTGCTACATTATTTGTTTGCAAATGTTAGTTTAACGACAATGATTATTATCAGTATATTTATTACTCTTTTAACAGCGCGACACATTGTTTCATATGCTACAAAGGCTTCAAATATTTAAAAATTATGTAATTAATGTGGTAATGAAGGTACACCGATACCGATACAAAATAATTGTGAAATTACATGATATTACTGTTTGTGAAGAATTAATTTTAATTTATTATTCATAAAACAAACAAGCAAACGGGCAATCCGACGGATTTATAGTAAGACATGTGTAAACGTACTTAATAATATTAAATTATATTTTAGTATGGGTTAAAGATGACAATTACAGGGATGTGGACACATATTAAAATAAATTATATAATTTCTACATTAATAAAAAAACAGGCGGTAAAATAACATCGTATCATTTTAGTTCTAAAATATCATCATAAAAAGGTTTTTTTATTACTTTTTAAATAATAATTATTACGTTATTAAACTCATTTTACGTGTACCACCTTATGGCGTCATAAGTAGATACGCTCGTACAAAATCTATGAGGCTGCGTCGGTCTGTAAATTTATAGAAAACTAGGAAATTCCCGGGGCTTCGCAGGACACAAAATACCGCACCATTTGAAAAAGAATGTAAGCTATCGTGTTAGTTAAAACTATGTCGTATAAGCTATTTTTTATGCACCCGAACCACTTCAAACAGCTCCCGCGAGCATTCCCGCGGGATTCCCAAGATATCACACATTTTATTACATAAAATTTGCTATCTATCAGTGAAAAATCACTTTGGAATTCTATTTTTTTTATTTGGCCATTCTAAATCATTCCTAGAAAAAATCCCGCGGGAATAAAATCCCCAGGATAAAAAGTAGCAAATTATTAGACTTACAATTGAAGTCTAATAATTTGCTGTCGACTAGCGAAAACCGCATCCAAATCGGCCCAGTAGTTTTTACGTGTATCCCGAACAAACAGTCTAACCGACAAACACAAAAGATCTAAAAAAAAAGCATCGTGTTCTTCTTCGGGTATATAGTGCATTCCAGTTATTTTTTAAATACCTTCAATGTTGAACAGACACGACATGTTTAGAATTTTATAATATTATATATATCTCATCAGATGATTTAATTGTCCGCTACCATATTCCAGCAAATACTTTGAATTTATATTTAAAATAGGTATCAAAACTAAATCTAAGTTACTATAGATGATACGGACGTAACTAGTAATATCTATCGAACCAGGTAGACATAACTACCAAGGCAACACATAAGAGTACTAGAATTGTTATTCCTAGTATATTCTTCAAAGATATGGAGTTTTTAGGAAAATTGTTTCTTACCAAAGGGCATTTGCCGTCGCAAAATCGAACCATAATAGTAAATCGGACAACGTGTGAAGTTGGAAAACGGAACGCTTTGAAACGCGCTGTCAGCCTTTGGGTTCCGCTTGTCCAGATCCGATTAAATGGAGGGAAATCTACCTGCAAAACCGCCAAGTAAACCAAATTAGATTTATCAGAAAAAAAGAAGAATAGCTTCGAGCTAACAATAGCGGGTATACAATAATGGAGTTCTAATAATTTTGTCTTAAAAATGGAATTTGTATAGCCGCATTTCGATTCGAAAATTAAGCAAAACCACACGGAAATCTAATAATACCTAAGTAGAATAAAATTTACTAAGAGAAATCAATTAAAAATAAATAAAACGTATTTACTTTGTAGTTTCTAATTTACAGATAATTATTATTTTTTAGTGTGTGTGATGTTAGTTGATTTTTAGTTTCTGTGGCTTATAGGCCTGCCAAGCCATAAGCCCAAAAAAATTAGTTTCTCTTAAAGGACGTTAAAATGTACTTATTGTTTATTCGGTTTTGGCTTGTCATGGTTTGTGCATCCAACCAGTCAGTTAAACTTAAAATGTTGTTGTATGTTAATTAAAAGATAACTTTACCTGGCCTGTTGGACATCCTTTACTGTCGAGTAGAAGAACTGAGCTGTCACCGAGACGCGATGCTGCTACTAAGTGGTAAGCATCTATCTCGGAAGAATCTGAAAAAGGTTCTTTTAGTTTTTAACATTTCAATAATCGAATAACAGTTATATAATGAAATTTTAGTTTGGGAACGGTGCCGAGTACTGTATAGTGGTCTTACCGGTGGTCTCGATTCGCAATTCGAGCGGCTCCCCTAGCAGGACTGCACTGGAGGTGGCCGCATCGCCGTGTGCCCGGACCACGTACATCGTGAGTGGAGCGGTCGTTGCCCCATACACCGCACTCGCGGCTACGGGGGAGCTGCCTTCCAAGTCACGACCACCGCTCATCGGTTTGCTTCCAAATTCAAATTGAAAAGTTTGAAAAGTCTTTCCTTATAAATGGTGATATACATTAATCCTGCTACTGACTTCAAATTCAAAGGAAACCAGTGCTGCATTCATACTAGCATCATGTATTTAAAGTCGGTACAGCGCTACCAAGTCTGACCGATTTCAATATCCCCGATTGAATATTTTGAAGACAGTCTGCTCACCAAGTCAGTAGCTGTATCAATGTATATCAGCCTGGTTGGTTTCTAATTTATCGATGCAGCAGCTATACCGAATGCCTACACTTCTGACGATCCTGCATCATCGCAATAGAGAAGTGTAGGCATTCGGTATACGTAGGGTGTAGGTATACGTACATTGAGCGAATCAGGAAAAGCTTATAGAAATATAGGCGCTCGGTAAACTTTCAGTACAACGTATACCAAACATACCAATTCGGCACCCTTGGTGCATCGACAAATCAAAAAGCTGCCTAAGTCCAACTGGAGAACATTTTTGAAAATCATAAATCCTTTCATGTACAATTTGTACATTGTACAATTGATTTCTCAATACCGAAGACAGCTGTGAAAGGATTAGTCCGGTACTGACAAATCGTAGTAGGTCTGTGCCTAGCCTTCGCGTAAGGTGCGCATAAGCCAATGCTTATGCGCACCTTACGCGAGCATAACTCGAAGGTGTTAGGTTGGGCTAAGTTAAATGTCATATCTACGTCCTCCACTATGTATACCGCTTCGCATAAAAGTTATAGCTGTTTTAAAAAGAAAAAGCAAGAAACTCATATAATTTCATCACATCATTAGATTTACAACCTAAGCTTTTAATGTTTGCTGGTAACGTAACTGACAGATGGTCTATCTAGTTGTAGGTGGTTATAGCCGCCCATGGACAACTTCAAAGTCACGGAAACCGATGTGTTGTTTCAATTTTAAATAGATATATTTTTGCACCCTTTTTGAAGAGCCCATGTTGTAGTTTTCTGGAAAACCTTGAAACTTACCTCCATCCACATTACGATATAGACGTATAATTGTAATTTATATTGAATTTAGAAAAAAAAGCAAATGAAGTTGTTGGATGATGATTATAATATGTAAGTATTTCGTGTGTTCACCATGCATAAGTAGTTAGCATGTAGTTACGCTCTGGTTTCAAAATGGATTTTGGTCGCGTTTTCAAAATGGTAGAATAGATCACGCAAGCACCTCCATTTGTAAAGGATAGGAAATAAGACAGGAATCATCGAATTGTTCTCTAATGACGCCAATGACGTAAGCAGGCACAACAGTTGGATTTTTGAAAATAGTTTGCACAGGATTTTAATAAGGGTAGCAGAGAGGGTGGCCAAAGCGCCGTTATAGTTCCGCCATAATTGATCGACAACTGACTATTGCTCACTAGTTGACACGGCATTTCTAATTGAGGAATTTTGGGGTAAAGAAACGGTTATTTGGAATTGTACAGTGTGAAGGAAAGGCAGAAAGACTCGTATCATTACATGACCCATTCCTACGTATTGAATATACGTCAATTACATAACAAATTTGTAAGTATAAAAACAAAGATAACCTAATTTACTTTGTATATAAGTATGAATGAATTAATGAATATGCTTTATTGTGTTTTAAAGATACAGTTAACAGAAATAAAATTTTACAATACAATAGGTGGTCTTATCGCTGTTAGCGATTTCTTACAGACAACCTTTGGATGGACAATTTTTTTTATAAGAACAGAGGTATGTTGCATTATTCTCACTACCGAATCAGTATCTTATAAATATATACATACATTATATAATATATATATATATATACATTAATAAAATATAAAAATTATACATACATAACTTCACGCCAGTTCCCTTGCGGGCTAGGCACGAACAACAGAGCGCCATTTAGGCTTATTCTTACACACCTCACTTGCTTCTTTGACATTCATAGCTCTTGTCACGCACGCTCGTCTGTTCTTAAGGCTCCTGATATCACCTTCTGCTAGTACACGATCAATTTGATCATGGAAGGTGTGTCGTATAAAAATTATACTAATATAATATATGTAAATTAAATATTATAAAATGCACTTAAAAAAAAAAATAGAAAAAGCTCCCAATAAGTATATGTGGCGGAGGGGCACAGAGAAGATAGGCTTAAATTTCTTATTAAATATTTTATATCTGGATTAATAATATTCACCAAAAAATTATTTCGTATGGAACCGACAAGAAGAATATTATTTAATTATACAATATGTATAAACTTTCGATAACGGGGACAACCACAGGATATGTTGATTTAAAAAAATTCCTGCAGTATAAACTAAATTACATACATACATAACTTCACGCCAGTTCCCTTGCGGGGTAGGCACGAACAACAGAGCGCCATTTGGGCTTATTCTTACACACCTCACTTGCTTCTTTGACATTCATAACTCTTGTCATGCACGCTCGTCTGTTCTTAAGGCTCCTGACATCACCTTCTGCTAGTACACGATCAATTTGATCATGGAAGGTGTGTCGTGGCTTTCCAAGACTTCTGCATCCATCCACTTTTGCATTGTATATCTGTTTAGTCAATCTTTCATCATGCATTCTTTCCACATGCCCGAACCACCAGAGCATTCCTTTCCTTACCTTCACCCCGACACTCTCTTTCAGACCAACTCTCTTTCTTACTTCGGTATTACGAACGCGGTCCGCCAGCGTCACTCCGCAGATTTTGCGCAGTGCTCGCATCTCGACCGCGTTTACTCTACTTTTATGCTCTTTCTTCCATACCCAACTCTCGCTTCCATACGTGAGCGTAGGTACCAGCACCGCGTTGTGTACGGCGAGCTGGGCCTTCTGGCTGAGGTTCTTAGCGCCTAGAAGTTTACCTAACGCTCCATTCAAACTATTGGCCAAATTCACTCTTCTTTCTATATCAGCGGTGTACCTTCCATCCCTGCTAAAAGTACATCCAAGATATACAAACTCATGTCACACGAAAGTCTTAATTCCCATAATATACAGTAACTACTTTGAATTTAATTACTTATGTAACCATACCTCGAGTCCCGCACAGCGACAGTGGCGTCAATGTGCGCTGCGCGTACGCCTTGGGAGCACCCCACCCGCACCCATCGGTCGCCCGCAGTCTGGATGATGGGGTTGTTTTGGATCATTACCATCACGTATGCCATAGTCCTGTAACCAAGCATAATGTATTTGCTTTATACTTCATAAAATAATCTAACAATTTGAATCTAAATAACTAGCGATGCAAAGTTTATGCATGTACCGACTGCTCAGATAATAGCTTTGTTTTCCCTGACTAGCAACTCACTGTACGAAAAGGTGGATAAATCAAATTTAAGATTACAAATTCGGACGGCGACCTATTAAAGATATAATTATTTTAATGAAAAATAAATAAATGTATTATGATGTTAGATCAAATTAAGAAACCTATGAACAAACTTAATTTGATTTTCATTAGAAATATATTTAAATCTTTTTAATTTATTCACTTGAAGTTGAATAAGATGCACTAGAATTATGTTCAATATTGTATGTATTTTCATGGGGGTAAAGCCATCTGTTTAGGTACTTTGTTCAGTGACACCAGCTTCACCAGGTCTGCTTTATAACAATACTTTTAAATGGCTATTATTATTACCTACACATTACTGAGGTCTTAGTCTCAAACGTCAATCATCGTTCGTTTTCGAACTTCTTTTGCTTGTTTTTTTTTATATTTAAGTGCATTTTCCATTGTATGTTCCATTTATTTTTGTGTTATAGAGACTTTATTATTATAGCTTTAAATAATTTTTTGTTCTTTCTTTCTTTTATCTAAATCTCATTGACTTTCTGGCTGATCGGACAAAACGAACGACGAAAGATTGTTGAGAGAAAGACCTCTGTTACGGGTTAAATGCAAACATTTGCTAAATAAATAAAAAATCATTGATAATCATTAAAGTTATACATGAACAATCAAGCTTACCGATTAATAACTCCATTAGGTCCATTCGAGATGCCATATGCAAAATTGACATCACAGTCCCCGTGCAGTGGCAACACCAGTTTGACCGGACCCCCCAATCCCCGCGCGCTGCACTTCTCTCCTCTACCAGGGACGTATATGCGCCCCCTGAACACACCCCGAGGTCTGTACGTTACTATGAGATCAGACCCTTCGCAGTCTACTGTTACTGAAATAAAAGAGTAAAATACTTTATTACTAAAGCATACTCCATATTGCTATTTATGTATGTTAAAAATTAAACTACATTGCAAAAAAGAAACCTAATATTAAATACTACAACTAAATAAAAATGAGGGTACAGTTATAGATAAAAGATTACTAAAGCAAAAGGCATTACATATAAGCATGAAAGAGTGTATAAATGGGATGTATATGTCAAGAAACTAATGCCACGTTAGGGTTTCAAGGATGCTATGTTAAATGCAGGCACATGTTACAGTAAATTGCAATATTTTAACATATAAAAGATCAAGCGTTAAAATAACATCTTATAACGTAAGATGGTGTATCTTGTGGTGTTACAAGAATGGATAAGGTGAGAAATTAGTACATACGGGGATTTCTGAAAGTTGCACGCGCGTCTAAAAAATTGAGAGGAAGAGGTATGGGCATGTAATGAGAAGAGAAGAAAGTCATGTAGCACAAAGAATGTTAAACTGCAAGATTGATGGATACAAATGTAAGGTAGACCAAAAAATAGATAGCTGAATTGTGTGAAGGATGACATGATGATTTGTGGTGTGACAGACATATGTCAGAATAGAGGAGTATGGAAAGAAAAGACATTGTGCCGACCCTAAATAATTGTGTGAAATAAAAGAGAATGTAGCTTAATAAAATAAAATAATAAAATGTTTTTGACAGAAATAATTGTAATTACTTTACATACAATAATTAATACGTTATTTGACTCCTTTTACTAATGACATTATAAGTAGGTACCTGCGTTTGTACAAAATCTTTGAGGCTGAGACGTTTTATAAATTTACAAAAAGTATCTCGTTTGATTTGAAAATCCGCTCCCCTATTCCATTCTAAATAAGATTATGAAAAAAACTACTTTTACTAGTCTATAAACTTCGTATAACTATTATGAATAAAGGATTATATTAATAATTATATACCAAACTTAATAAAATCGATACGTTTCCAAGGTCGTCTTAAACTAGACTAAGGGCCGCTTGCATAACGATCGCTTTTAAACAAAATTAGTTAGTCATATTATACTTCCTAAATACGTCTTACACAAAACATATTGACAGTTCTTTAAACATATTTAGCGGCAAATTTTGCGTTGTGCAAGACGCTAATTGTATTTAAGGGTGTTAAATACGTTTTGTGTTTGTTGAATAAATTTAAGCAACGTTATGCAAGCGGCCCTAAATCTTATATAGAGTGACCAGAACACTGACGTTTAAAAGAAAAACTCAGTTTATATTATGGTGTCATAACTCGAAAACGAAAAAGAAATGTAAAACATACATGGAGGTGTTGCAGGTACTCTCCTTTATGTAAACTAACTAAATTTTTCTTTTGAGCGTCACTGTTGCGGCCGTCCTAATAAAATGTCATAAACGATGGATGTTGGCCTGGCCTACGGGACCCTTCGTTTTGCGTGAACCTCATAAGCGGTTGAATGATTCTACATTGTAATAAATTATATAGAAAACATTGTTAAGAGATTACTATTATTTATTTACTTTTAAATAAAAAATAAATCTATTACTTACAATTAAGACAAATTACCCTGCGGTAGTAAGTGGCACCAGCAGTACGTCGCAGCAGCCACGAGCCTGTAGTGACCATGTCTTCGCTATGCAGGTCGCACAACCCACGGACTTGACCCGTCCGCCTGTCGTTCAGCCATGTGAACCCGCGACATATAAACCTTTGCTCTCCTTCACAGGCTGTTTTACACTGGAAAATAATTCGAAATATTGGCCAAAAGAAACCAGATTTTATGTACACCCCGCCCTCAAGAACCCATAATTTATTATTCAAAATAACAACGTCTTCAGATATTATCTAGACCTTGCTCGCTCCTTTATGCCATACGTGAGCAAGCTATGTAATAAACTCCCTCCCGCGATTTCCCAGAACGCTACTATAATATGGTGATTTCAAAATGGGCGTAAGTAGATATTTATAGTCTCAACGAGGTAGACAACACATCGGCTGCCTTGGTGTTGCAGATGTCAATGGGCGACGGTAATCGATTACCATCAAGTAAACCCGTTGACCAGATTGCCTACAAGCAAACATAAAAAAACTAGGTACTAAGTTTCTAACTATTTCATGGTAATTAGGTCATAATATATACCTAGTTTTATTTCTAAGATGTGTGCAATAAAGCATTATATAATAAAAAATAACTATTATTTAGTTCAGAGTGAAACCGACTCACACGTCGATGTAAAGCGACTACCATAAACATTCAACATAATAAAGTTTCGGTAACATTTTAAACTAGGTGAGTACAAACTAATAATAATGCTTTGAACTATTAGATAACATTATCCATAACATTCCGTGCTAATGCATACATACCGCTTCTATATTGTTTCTATGAGGAAAACCACTAAAAATTGTAACCATTATGAGGTGCATTGTCTAACTTACATCGTCTTTGGTATAATTTTTCAAAGTGTATTCTACGTGTCGTAGTGTTTGGTTGAAATATTCTTCGTAGGAACATCTGTCTATCTTCTTTAGATCTGTCAAATAAAGTTGTAATTTTCGTAAATTTATTATATAACTGTAATATGTCTAGTATGCAAGTACATTTGAAATAATTACAAATAAAAGGAGCGCAATAATTACACCGGCACACAGAAATAAAAAAGTGGTCTATACGTTTAACCAGACCCACCTAGTAGTTCTGGTCTGGTCAAATGGGCTGTTGGAATCTCCAACAAATAGTTTTTATTTATTTGGCGCGGCATAGTACTGGCCACCAAATATACTGACTTCTTTTATTTTTCTGATACTTCAGTTTTTTTTCTTTCCATTAAAATCGTCTTATTTCGAACGTGCATTTTTTTACTATTAAATTATTTACAGTCCGCTAAGCTAGTTAATATTTAAAGAAATGCTTAACATAATCATTTTTGGTCCTAGAAAGCCGTTTCAAGTTCATACGTGTACAGCTCACCTTTTTTGTGTGCCGGTGTTATTATTTGAAAAGTATTAAAAAAATCTCTGATAATTATTTAAAAATTAAATGTATGTTTTTTGTAGTTTGTGTCCGCATTCCTATTTAAATTTCCGCTAAAAACACATAGTTTTGCGTCATGTTGTTCAGCTGTTATACTTACAATCATGCCTACACTGGTTCTCGAGATAAAAGGTGTAATAATTTGCCACCCTATAAGACTCCGGCTCGGTGAATTTGTCTTCTGCATTGAGAATACAATTTCCAAGAGAGTAGTTTGAGGTGAAAATGACGTCTGGATCAAAATTGCCTTGAACGCCAGTCCACTGAGCGGATCTGAGAAATCAATTAAAATGACTTTAAGACTGTTAATACAAATTTATTTTCATACTAAGTATGATCATATGGCGTTGATTTAAATGAGAAAATTAATAAATATTCTAAATAATTAGTTTGAACTTAGCCAGTAGGCAACAAAATGCAAACATTATATTTAGGTGTCAGCTCTTTGTACTTTTAAGTAATGAACCTGCGATTCGTATTTTCGTGCGAAAACGTTAGTCCATTAAGTTTATGACCTCACTACATAGGAAACAATTTGACTGTCTACTGTAGACGGCCTCTGTGGTTGAGCGGGCTGTCTTTGCCGGCCTACCTCACTGCAACGCAGAGGCTCCGGGTTCGATTCCTGGTATAGTAAATTTCGGAAACGTATTTTCTCCGTTGTTTACTATGGTCTGGGTGTCTGGGATCGGCCCCAGAGTAGTCCGTTGTATATTATCCATAACACAAGCGTAACTTGCTTAATTTGGGAATATACAATATGTTTGTTTGTCTGCCGATTATTTATTTATTTATTTACTGTAAACAATCGTATATCATAGCAAAATGTTAATAAAACACGCGAGACCATATAGGACTATAAAACTAATTTAAAAATCGCTACATAAATAAATGAACAACTAAATTGGTATGGTAAGGTCCTTCGTTCTTTCGGCCTATTTAAAATTGTCTTCATCTTTAATTCCGACAGCGAGTTCTTTTCATCGCACATGCGTGAGTCATTCATGTCATGTTATTGCAAAATATAAATGAAATCGCTTCGTATACTATATAAATATATACTATGAAATAAAATAATTAATTTTATCCGTGCAGGAACGGAGAAAGAATACAATTTCCTGCGGCCCGGCGGCCTGTCGTACGAGGCGACTAAACAACCCACAGCCAGGTGGTAGAGTATTTGCTCGACTGGATGGCGACCACCCCTGGTCTAGAGTATGTCGCCATAACAACCTTGTGTTGTGTTCCGGCATTCGTGACTAGGTTCCAGTCTCCTTTAAGAGAGCAGCAGCGCATTTGTAGCACCTTTGGTGTTGCAAATGTTCATAGGCGATGGTAACCGCTTTCCATTAAGTGGGCCGTCTGCCTGTCTGCTGAACTCCTGCAATAAAAAAAAAAAAAAAAAAAAAAAAAAAATTAACATAACATATTACATAAATAAAAAACTAATATCTGTCCGCACCGCACTGCTTAATTACTAAATATATTAATAAAATAACAACATAACCCGCACTGCCTGTATTACAAATATACATAATACACTATAAACATAATTCAGAAGTTATCAGTGAAGTGAGAAGCAGAGAAGCCGTTGTATTACATTACCCCTGGCACGTGCACTTCTTTCTATACTTCACTGCGGAAGTATCCCATATTTCTTTTCTTATAATTTGACAGTCCACTAATATTAATAAAACCAGTGCAGCGCCGCCGCAACATAAATGTTGTCTATAACAACGACATCATGGTATTGTTTTTACTGTAGCATTCTATATCAGTCATGCAGGAATTTAGTGTGGCGGAGATACTTTTTTGGAACAGACAATAAATATTGAATCTTTAAAATGCAATATAGAAATTATTTTGCATTTTTAGGGTTCCGGAAAATCTATTGACAAAAACCCTCGTGCAATCGATCTGCATCCATCTGTTTGTCTGACTATGTCACAGTCATTTTACTCTGAGACTACTGGGTGTACAAATGTACGTACATAGATGACATTTTACAAAAAAGTGTATATAGGATTTACTGTATAGGGCTACAAAGATATGTAGTGAAATTGGCGTTTGATTGATTTGATTGATTGAAGTGAAATCTTTAAGGTTCTTAAAGAAGCCTACAAACTTACTCTAACTAAATATGAATAAGACAGTGGGGCTTTTAAAAAAATCATTCAATTTCAATGTATCTGCATAGTAGTGTTTCTTAATAACTTTTTATGTAGGTTAAGAGATTGCAACATATACGCTCTCCTGTAACTCTTAAACTATGACGTGGAAAAAAAAACATTTTGCTTCGTGCCTTGGTTTTTGAGATATGGAGCATTTCGACGAATGCTTTTTATGGTTCCGTAACCAAATAATGAAAACAGGAGACTTGTGTCACCTCTACGGAACCCAATTTTTATGGTTAAAATCAACATACATATTATTCTTGAGGGACTATGGATATGTGTAGAATATAATATAACTATGTTTTCTTAATTTATTGTGTCTTCATTTTATTATAAATTTGTATTCCATTGCTTTAGTTGTATATTTTGATAAACATATTATTTAAGATATTTTTATGTGATAAGCACGTTATTTATGCATTTATAGATTTATTTGAAGACGTAGAGAAATACTTTAGCAAGCATAATAAACTTACCGATACAATTTGTCCCCATGATGAGAAATTAAAGAGCCGTAACACTCATCCAGAGTTGCATTGAGAACCGCTTTCGACGTTGGGCCGTCTGTGTGGAGATGATATCCAGGTGTCACTTCCAAGGTCCACCAGCGATCGATGCAATCCACTGGCACTAATAAATTAAATTAAGAATTTATATAAAAATGTTACTGTTTTGTGTATAGTGAAAAATAAAAGTGATTAAGTGGCGGTGTTAGATATAATTTATTTAGTAGAATATTAGCTTTAAATATTATATATATAACATACACACACTCAAATGTTTCTAGATAAAGGGATATTAAGTAAATAATAAAAAAAATACCTTTTTCTGTAATAAAAAGTATCGTAAGTTTATAAAGGTATATTAATTGACCTAGGCGTACGTCCATCTCTGGTTCCGAACTGTACAAAATGTTCTGAATGTAAAATCTGACCTACTCGAAATCTTAACTCTACACCCATAAAAGAATCAGTGACATGATGTAGATAGTTATTTGGTTTGTCAACATTGAAAAATCTGTTTGATAGTGCTTGCTATTTAGGTAAATAAGTAGTTCTCTGAAACAGAGTCAAAACAGAAATGATATCAATTATTTATTTATTATTATGCAATTTTTATATAATTTATAATAATTGCAAAATTTATAAAAGCTATGTGTCGCTACCTTTACTCATCACTATCTACATCTAAGGAAAATAATAAAGTACTACAGTAAATAATAACATTTGGGCGCTATTTATGTAAAGCAACTTTATATGAAAAATTCGCGCCGCGGCAAAGGACAAGACCATAACTAGTTTAAAAAGAACAAGTTTGAGCCAACACATATTCATACTAAGAACACCGGCTTACACTGGTCTTTTCAGTTCAGTCACATATTTGTGTACATAAAAAAATAGGTTTTACGCGGTTACAACAAGAATGGATGAATAGACTAATGCGGAATAGATAATGCGAAAGTTGTCTGTGAAGATCGTTGCAAGTTGAAATCCATCGGCTTGGCCTACCCCTGTGGAAAACAGGCGTAATATATGCATAGAAATGTGCATTTCAAAGTAGCGTACCTTCCATGCATATTTTCTTGAAATAAGCAACATCATGATCCACTTTGAGGTGGGTTTCGGAAGTAGCGGCGACTCCATGACAGTTGCCCTTTCCGTAAGCAACAATGACTGAATCACAATCCGCAAGTTCTCGGCACTGAGCCAGGCATGCGCCGACTAGGGAATCTTCTTCGCCGCTTGCTGAATATACGAAAACGGGCGGTGCCCGCTCCGACGTCACGCCGGACCATCGTGTGAACGTCGTAGATTGACCCCTTCTGCACTGACACTGTACAGCTACTAAATAAAACAATAATATTAAATCGCGGGAGCTTAGTGGCTGACGCGTCCACATATGTTGACGTGGGTTTGAATACTGACCGGGAAGCGTGCACTAATTCTGATACCAGGTATCTTGACGATGTGTAGTTGGTTTCCTTCACCGTCAGCGCGTGGTTTGAGTACATTAAAAAGCAAATTAATTTTAAAAATTTGCCGAGAAGAGGTTATTCTCTCTATCATGAATCAAACCTACTTTAATTTGAATGAGATGCGGGTGCTTTGACTTGTAAGCCCCAAATACCTATAAGTATATACTAGGATATTGCCTGTATAATGAATTAATGACTTACTATCCAAGCACATGAGACTAATTTTATAATTAATATGGTAGGTACTGTAACGACCAGCCACTGTAGTAGTTTTGATTTTAGAGAAAATATTTAATCATTTAGAATAAAAGACATCTGTCCGTGGCCTGCGGGCCGCGTTGATGGCTAACTATGTAGTGAAAATAAAATAATTACAGATAAAAAATTGTGTTAATTCCCCGACCCGGTCGTTATAACACATAGAGCCATGTATATATGTTTCCTGGTAAAGTAAACCCAACGATATTATACGATAAAAGAAAAAGATGATTTGAATTCAACATGTGTCTTTAATAAAACATGTATCTATATAAATATGTTGATCCACAGCGTAAAAACCAGTGCCCGTTCAACTTTTAGCTTGACTTGTTTTGTGCATCAGTTGTCTTCGTAAGTAAATATTTTTAACAAATCCAGTTTTGATACTCATGTAACGAGAGGAAGATGCTAATAGCATGTAAAATATTGGTCTGATATTTCTCTTTTAATTTATATATATATAGTTTTGAATACAATATATTGTATTTTAAATTATTTTATGTCGAAAAGGAAATATAAAAGGTGGTGAAATAATGTTATAAATAATGGTATATTATAATATTACGTATTTACACAATGGATGCAGTGTAGAATCACTGCATCCATTGCGTAAATATGTCCTGCCTTTCAGCACGGTGGTCCAATGATCTACGCATTGTCTCATAAGATGCTAGATGAGGAAAGCTAAGGTAGCCGGGGTAGGTGACGCAATGCCCGGAAGTGATGGCATGTTTCTTAGGTATTTAAACTTTAAACAGATAGTTTTCATTCATGTTCACATGATTCCTTTAAGCTATTTTCGGTTACTATTGAAATAATCTTACATAATTGCATCCTACACGTTTAGAGAGCTACATTTAAAATCGTCAATACGTAGAAATGACGTTATTTATTTAAAACAAAGACTATTACAAACCCAAAATAATTATATTGATGATGTAGAATATTATAATCGGCCTAATATTAATTATGTGATTTCACCTATAAAATATTACATTATTTAGGTTTGCTAGCTTCAGTGTTGAACACATTTGTATTCCGATAAACGAAGGTTTTCCCGCGACCCAAAGAACCCTACCTCCAAGCTTTGTAAAACCTCTTGAAATAGAATAAGTACTTCTCGAATACTACTCTACTCTGAAACGCAGCGATCCGACTTCTGACGTTTTTATTAAATAAAATAATTAAACCATGCATGATTTTTTTTAAACTTATTAAAAAAATTAATTGCTGAAATCTAAGAAAATAATATGTTTTAACTCGCCAATTCCCAGTTTCATTTGTAGGTGAGACAGATTAATGAATTTTTAAAATATCTAATTTAATATACAGTATTTTACTTAGTTTTGAGGGACTATGGGTAGAATACAATATAAATAAGTTAAGTTTTCTTTTATTGTATTAGACTATTTATGCTATTGTAAACAAAATATCTATAATATTACAAAAATTGTAAAGAAGATGTGTCTGTGCACTGAAGGTATTTAAAAAAAAATAGAAATAGACTATATAAACGATGGAGGACACGATGCATTTTCTTTTCGACTTCTTGTCTGTTTGTTCGGAATTCACTGGTCGATTTCGATGCGGTTTTCACTCATCGACAGCAAATTTTTTTAAATTTTTAAACCTGCGTTACTTTTAATTTTATTTTTTCTGGGAACTATTTAAAATAGCCCGATAAAAAATAATCGAATGCCAATGTGCTTTTTTTACTGTTCAATAGAACATTTTATGTAATAAAATGTGTGATATGTCTGATATTTTTCATCTCGGGAATCCCGCGGAAATTTTCCCGCGAGCGGTTTCCAGTTGATCAGGTGCATAAAATCAACTTATTCCGACATTTTCAGTAAAACGATAGCTTACATTCTTTTTTAAATGCTGCGGTACTTTGTGTCCCGGGTACATCAAGTTAAGCGTGGACGAAGTCGCAGGCATATCCTAGTATTAAATAATATATTTAAATAAGTAAGTTATTAAGTTTATTACTTTTTTTTTTTTTTTATTGTAGGAGATCAGCAAACAGGCAAATGGCCCACTTGATGGAAAGCGGTTACCATCGCCTATGGACATTTGCAACACCAAAGGTGCTACAAATGCGCTGCTGCTCTCTTAAGGGAAACTGGAACCTGGTCACTAATGCCGGAACACAACACAAGGTTGTTATGGCGACATACTTTAGACCAGGGGTGGTAGCCATCCAGTCGAGCAAATGCCCTACCACCTGGCTGTGGGTTGTTAAGTCGCCTCTTACGACAGGCCGCCCGGCCGCAGGAAATTGTATTCTTTCTCCGTTCCTGCACGGAACAAATTAAACACTTAAGAGTGATTTGTGTGTGTGATTGTTATTTTATTTCAGCAGCACTGACCACTTGTTTTATGTCAAATTAATTCATTGGTTTTAAACGATTTTTTTTTATTACACGGCTGTGTTTTATTGACTAAATATTGTTGTAAAAAATCTCAAAAAAGTAAGTACTATAAAAGTTTTTATTACAAATTACCGTTCAATAATCAAACTTCTAAAGTAAATAATTTTGTTGAATAATAATTGTTTTTATATTCAAAATAACTATCGAATCAGAACGTATCACCTGTAGGTGATACTGGGCGTTATTATACAAGTAAATTGCTATTTAGGCTGCTTGTATGGTAGTTAGTTGATATTTGGGTCGACAATCGAGTGATAGTCGAGGTATTTTAAGCTGAAGATGGCTTTGGTAATGACATAATATCATCAAGAAGATGATGAGGTAACTGATGAAGACAATGAGGACGAAAATAAAGTCAAGCCAATATTCTTCACCTTTCGAGTGGAATTTTATATTCAGAAAAAGAAATGTAGGCTAAAATAGAGTAGACCTACTGATATAAATAATGAAAAACATAATACATAAGAAGAAACACGAAACTCAAGAACCGGCTCGACCGTAAAAAAAGAAAAACTGAGGTGATTGCCCATCACTTATAAAAAAGATAAGTATAAAGGTGGCATGGACGGCTTTGTTGAGAATTTCGATTCTGTGAGGGTAGTAGGTTTACAAGGGGAAAAAATAGTGGTTTCCACTTTTGTCTTCGGGCTGAATACAGCTTGCCAAAATGGTTGGCCGATCAAACAAAGTATGGCAGTGACTGAACCTACTGTGAGATTTGTCTGGGGCTGTCATGAAATCCTATTTACAAATAGATACCGGAAACCACAATTGTGCGGCGTGCCCATTGAATGATGAAATGAAACAAGACTGGAAAGCAGTTTAGCCGATCAAATCGAGACTGATTGCTCATAACGCCGCTGCAGGCTGTGCCGTGAACGCAGAAGGAAAATGTTGTCTAAGTAAAATATATTTTTACTTAAAAAATGCTAATAGAAATTCCACAACAATTAAAAACTAAAGTGTGCATTCCCAACTTAAATAAATCTATGTTCTTTTTATAATACTAGTACAATAATAAAACTATAAAAAGGAAAATAAATTATTTTCTTTCTAGAGTCATATAAAGTGCAACGTAGCACAAATAACTCCCAGTGTCACCTGTTAGGTGACACTTCTTAAAAAAACGAAATAAGCTAATTAACGCAAAAAATCTATTTTTTTCTCACAGATAGAGGCATGGGAATTGACGGGTTAAACAAAAAAAGGTCAGAGCGAGAAAAGATTGTCCTGTGGGGAACTTTTCACGACTTACTAGGTACATTTTTTACTGGTCGCTTGCCAGTTGCCTAGTAGTATTCTTTTTCCGAAAAAAATCTGAAATTGGCGGGATCATAATAAATATATTTTGACGTGGTATAGTCATGCTCGAATCACAATTATCTTGATTACTGCTCTTAGGGCCGTCTCGATTGATGTCATACCACGATATCATAGAATATCGGTGTGAAACGGATAGCTTTGCGCTAATCGCGTTTAGTACGATGAGTGAGAGTTCTAATGGCCACTTCCCCCTCCCCTATTACATTTCCCCTGTCTGATCCCTCTATATCAACTTTTATAACCCCTCCTAAAGGCTGGCAACGCATTGGCGTCGCCCCTGGTGTTGCAAACGTCTATAGACAACGGTAACCGCCTTCCTTTAGATGGGCCATCTACCTGTTTGCCAGCTTCGCAATAAAAGATGATTATGAATTAAGGTCAGAAATAAACTCAAAGGATAATAAAATGTAAACTTTAACAACTCTTTTGTTTGCAGAAAATGAGGCCGCATCTTTTTATAAACCTAGTAATGATGATACTAACAATGATGACAATCGGGTTACAAGCAGCAAACCTTTTAGATACTGGCTTGTGTCCAGAAGGATGGTCTAAAGTCATATTAAACGGAAAACATACCTGCGTGCAAAATAAATCAAAATAACATATTACATATATTGTTAAAATAAATAAACAAATTTATTATATTGTGTTTTGCATATGAGACGATAACAGTAATATGAAATGAATATGCGGCAGTGGATGTGTGGAACTGTGGAGTCACATGAAAGGACCACGTTAGAAACTTTTTTATTTTTTTATTGCTGAAGCACAGCAAACAGGCTTACGGAATCCCAACTTCCGCATATCCCTGATATAGCAGACAAATAAATAGAGTCGCCTATGCTGGTATAGTCACGTTTTATGGAAAGCGGTTAGCCATGTGGGGAACAAATATCTAGCTACGTCATTTCCAAAAGGTCCCGGCAGAGGTCTAAGAAACGCGTCATCATTGTAGTTTTATCTTAATTGCATCATTATTATATAATCTTATTTGCATTCGGAGACTACTTCGGACCCTTGACTCGGCTTTCCTATTTTTCTTATCCACTTCGCGCGGTCTTCCGTAAACCTTATGTGAGAGTAACACGTTAAGCCAGCATTTGTTGGGCTTACCTCTTCTACAGCGACTTGGTGAAGGGAGTCTATATAAAAAAAATAAAAAAATGCTCTTCTAATAACTACCTGGTTTCCATAAATCGTTTGCGTACCAGCATAGGCGACTCTCTTGCAATTTGTCTGCTGTCACAGACACGAAGACTGCTAACGGCTGACGGAGTTTCTTCCGCCTGATTACACATACACGAGCAGCAAAGCTCTTGCTTGTGTCAAACAAGTACAGGTCCACTGCCATACAGTGAGAAAAGCCTAAAGAGTGATTTATAAGGCCTGTCCTTACATTAAAAGTATCTAGTGTAATACTTGTATACAAATCATAAATGAATAATAATTAAGCGTTATGTCCATTATTATAATGTTAAGTAAAAACGAGAAACAAGATCACTTACTTGGATAATATGAAACAACTGTTAACACAGCGATGATTCCATAAGTCTTCATAATATCAACTGTTGGTAGCACTTATTATAGTATTCGACTTAAAGATTCGAAAGTATACTACATTCTTTTAAGCACACTTTGGTTACCCTGGTTAATTCATAGCATATACACTGGTGTTATCCTTAGACTTAGATTCACAATAGATGTTTCCTCTACAACTAATTCACTAAGGAACGGTTGACATGAATGCTGTCACCGGCTGAACAAATATCCAACGTCTTTATGATTCAAACCGTAATGGTTATAAAGACCTCAATTTTACATACAAATATGTATGAGTACTTGGGATTCTGTCGTGTACATTTTTTGTAAAGCAAATTGTAACTTTCCAGACATCGATTGTAACATGCGCGTATCTATATAGACGGACTGGTGACCGCTGTGTCCAAACGTATGATAAAAACGACTACTGAAACTATGAAGTGCAGCAGTCATGTGCCGCCCCCCCACAAGCTACGTACATAGGTACTCTACCGCGACCTTGCAGTTTATTATTATGGGTTTACCGACAATTTACAATAGAATGACGAGTCTACGACAAACGATAGTGAAAAGTAACCATAATAATGACGGTGAGTTAACGTATAGTTTTGTAGCCACGAAACATACGGGTGTTCATTTATGTATAAGATTAGTGTTCATATAAATTGTATACTGTACCGAATTGCAATTTAGACGTGAAGCACTCAGCCGAAATACGGGTCAGAATGGTTATTTGAAGATTGCAGAATACGACATCCGTCTCCAGGACATCCTCAGCCAAATATGTATTTACGTCTGTTAAATATACGTTTAAATATCCGCAATGAAAGCCTAGAGTTGAGTCAATGAAATATCTAATCCTCTATGGGTAAAGGCAAATAAATAAAGACAACATCAATAGAAATTGTTCAATGTACAATATACTTAGTTATAAAATAATATTAGGTATAAGTGTAGTTAAGATAATGCATAAGTATATTTAAGATTTCTTATCAAAGGCTGCTTTCAAAATTAGTTAACACAGATACACAATGTTTGGCCAAGCCAATGCTACCTGACTGACTGACCTCTATACCTATATAAATATGAAAATCTTTCTCATACTCAACAATGCGTATCTATATTTCTTGCCAAAGTTGTCGCTGTAGCTTCTTTCCGCTTTTATGTTTTTCGGCAGAACTTAGTTTGAATCATGTTTGAATAAAATTCTTTTAATTTTTCATCAATTTTATATCCCATAGTATTATTCTATTTTATCCTAAGGAGTGGAGGAAAGCCTGTTGTTTTATATAAAAATAGAAATAGCATGTAAATATTTTTTTTAAATCTATACAACGTTCATATTTTCATTACCTTGTTCATACAGTTTTGACCTGTTAACAATGTTATGGCCCACAAATGTATGCTGTTATGTTAATTTAATTAATTCATCATTCTATTGTTATGTAAATGTTAACAGTCGATGTAGTTGCGTGAATCAAGATTCATTTGCGCAAAATTCGTCATGTCTTCGGTTAAGTACCTACGTTTGAACGACCCCATTTATCTAGTTGGAAAAAAGTTGGCGTGTCATCTAATCACCATAATGGCATTGATTAAAAAAAGTTATTTAATTTTCTACAAATACATAGCATTTTAGTCTTATTTTTTGTTGCATGTACTATGAAGTCGTAAATTCACTTTATTTTCGTCAAAATGCGTACGATACAAATAAATCAATAACATGGTTTAAATTAATATTTTGGCCAACGCACATTTTTTAAATTTATTAACCAAATAATATCGTTATGACTTTTTAAAACCTGTCTATCCATACCCCACAAGGCTTGTTAGAATGTTTTTATCCCTTAGTTATGTGTAAGTTGGTAGTTTTATCCAAAATGGCTATGAAATAAGTGGTCCGACAACCTTCGAATTTCTCTTTGGACTACCATTCTTAATATACAATATTAAGATGAGAATTATTAAATTTAATGTAAGCGATGCAGTTATGGACTAATGACGTCGTGGATACACCAAATCAAATTGGTCCCTGGAACACTCAATTGTCCAGGCGGAAAAATACTCAGTGATACAAATATTATAAAATATTCTCGCTTGTCTGCGTCAATAAAAAAATACAACGGACATAAGAATTACGTAAGTAGGTAATGTTACTTATGTTTCTAATAAGTAGTGCAAATTGAAATTTACATATTTGTTCAAACTAGTTTTGAGATGCTTCCTCAATTTAATGACGAGTGTTCATTTAACATTCATATTTACAAACTAGGATATGCAAGCGACTTCGTCCACGCTTGACTTGAAATTCCCGGGACACAAAGTATTTTAGGATTTAAAAAAGAATATAAGCTATCGCTTTAGTGAAAATTGTATTGGAAAAAGCTAATTTTTATGCACCCGTACAATTTCAAACCGCTCCCAAAAAAAAATACTGGGCATTCCCGGAATAAAAAGTATCATATATTTTATTACATAATAACTATTAGTGAAAAAATCGTATTGGAATTCTGAATTATTTTCCTGTCTGGCCATTTTAAATAATTCCCAGGAAAATCCCGGGATAAAAAGCAGCGGAGATTTTAAGTCTAAAAATTGGCTGTCGATCAGCGAAAACCGTATCGAAATCGGCCAAGTAGTTTTTACGTGAATCCCCGACAAACAGACCAGAAATCTAAAAAAATTGCATCTTTTTTCTTCTTGACTGATTTCCGCGTTGAGTCAACGACAAATCTTGATCATCGTAAAGAACTTATTCAACGCATTTAACATTGTCATACAATTGTTTATATAGTGTATTCCAGTTTTTTTTTTAATACCTTTAATGTACAGACACGGCACGTTTAGAATTTTATAATATTTTAGATTAACATAATCTTTAGTAGTTATGCAATTAAAAATATCATTACATGAAATTCGGATATAATCTGTTCCAGGAAGTTTACACTATATCCTCGACAGTTTTTCAAGTGAACTTTTTTAGAATCGTTGTAATTTGAAACTCGATAAAACGAAAAAGGGACACTAAAAGGAGATTAACACATACATCTATAAGAGTAAGCCTAGGAGATAATGAGATAAAATACACTATATTTAATAATTTAAACACTGCTCGTATAGATAGTTGAAAATGTTTTACCGTTTTTCGTTGATACTTCAAATTTCGTGTTTTAAAGCTTACATATATTATAGCGATATAATCTATGAGATGTGACGTCAGGAAATTTAGAATCCCTCCTACTCCTTGTCGCACTTGTTTCATTTCTACTGCTCGTGAACTGCACACACACACTTTTTTTTAGATGTTTGCTTGTAGGTTAAATGGGCAGACGGTCTATCAGGGGCCCAATTCTGCTATATTACTATCTCGTCTAAATCGTGTCCGGACTATCGTCTCAATCGTAGATTTGCCTGATTTCGGTATTCTGTTATTTGTAATGACGTGCCTGTGTCACGACAATTATCTTTATACGTATTAATAAGCAAAAACTCGCGAAAGGTTTAAAATGTTTGTAGCTTTTCAATATTCATTTCGGCTAACGCTGTTTCTGCTAATGTTAATACCAATTTTTTTCTATTATTACTCTGCCACGACGACGTCGAGAGAGAAAGACGATTTTTTACACTATCGCAATGGAATCTAACTTTGAACATCTTCGCAACGTCAAGGTATTGAAATGGCAGAATTAGGCCCATGATAGCAAGCAAGTTAAAAAATATGAAGTCAGGCAAACTGCCTAAGTGGTAAATGCTTTCCGGTGATAATTCAAACTCATCTTTCGAACGAGTCCCGGAACTTGCGGATGCGTCAGCTACTAACCTCTCACGACTTACTTTGTATTCTTCCTAATTTTTATGATTATGTAGTCTGTGATTTGAAGCGAAATACTCTCCGGTAATGGAATGCATTAACAAAGTGATAAAAGCGAGAAAGATTGTGTGTATTTGTTCGATCACCGAAGGGGAAATTTAAAACATCTAAAGTTGTCAATATTCATAATTTTACGGCCGGTTTCTACATTTTATCTTACTATGCGTTCGGTTTGCCTTACCATCGGTAGACACCTTACTTGTATGGAGCTTATGCCAAATTTTAACCAGTAGTAAAGTAAATGAACGGTTAGTAATATATAGGTAGGTACCATAAAGGACCGGTTCTATAGCTTACTAACGGTTCATTTGTCTTACTAGTGGATAAGTTTTGACATAAGCTCCATACCAACATGTCTTTCTATCGATGGTAAGGCAAGTAAATCAATAAGTGAACCAGTCATTAAATCGCACGTTTCGCTTCACAAAGTATTTATAAGTTAAACTTACATGCGCGAATAGTCCGAAATTAGATGATATGTAATTCTATTAAAAAAGTATAAAAAAACACCCAAAGCTTTCAAAGCTATATTTCAAGTGATCACAAAATAATATCATACAAATTTATAGCGATAATTGTGCTCGTTTGATATCACATGTATTCGTCTCACAATGTCGTGCACAATAACAGCATGAAGCTTCGAAGCTGTTTTGTAGGAAAATACAAGGTAACGGGTATCACTTGAGTTTACATAATTTTCAGGTACGCGAAACAATACTTTGGTTTAAATTTTAGAATATTTTCTCACTTAAATACATTTTCTTATACTAAATTACATGTAAATTTGTATTGTGGTCTTACATTCAACGTTTTGATAAAATATTGTTTTTTAATCTTTAGATAACAATTTACAATTTTAGTTACAAATACAAGTTTGGTAGTTAAAAATAATATTTTTGTACTACTGGAGTTAAAAATTTATTTAATTAAATACTAATGCAATTGGCTTTGCATTAGTTACAATACCTACAACTCAAGGGACACCTATTGTGAATTGGTGCATATTAGTTGTCTTCACAGAAATGCCAAAAACAACTAATATTTAAAGTTTCAACTCAATTAGACGAACGGCGCAAAACCGCATAAGGAACAACCACAATAATCATTTTTATGGAGATACACACATTTTAATGTCGAAAGGAGACGAATACGCTTTCATACATTGTTGGGCCCAGATTGTAAAAAGATAAGATTGGTTTATGATTTATTTTACTATGTTGATAGTGGGTTTAATTATTTTGAATGAACTAATCGCGTCGTGTAAATGTCGTCATATTATTATTTGATGAAATTCTTTCACATAAATCGACAACTTATTTTATTTGTGACCTTACTTTTAAGATTTCTCATCTTCCAGATAGAATTTAGGGTTGATGATTTCCATTTTGTAATAAAGCTTTTTTTGAAGCCATATCTAAACTTTTTACATTTCTTTGCTCCAAAAGTCCCCGTCTCCTTTCTTTACCAAAAAAGGTCAGAATGCCTTATTGTATTAATTGCCGTGTTGGTATTATATAGCAATAAATTAAGATTATATTAACAAGTATTAGCTGTTAGAGCATTCAAATTCAAATAACTGATTCCGTTAAAATTAAGTGAATTTATATATCTTTTTACTACTGTTTAATACAAAATACCTATATAATACTGAGTGCGGTTTGTTCTATATCAAAACTAATGCAAACAAATCCAATTAAAATAGATTTAAAATTAACGTGTTTTTGCTTAAGTTGTTTCGATATCTTAGTAAAACATTTATTATATAGAATCATACCTATATAATCATGAATTTAATTAAGGTTAAATCTGCTCTAACATTGAAATTGAAATGGTATATACAAATCATTATGCTTTTCGAAACAAAATAATTTGTTTGTAGTGCATTTAGTACTACGTGCGTCTACACATCTTACAATATTCAGTCAATACAAATAACTTTACTGTAAATTGTAGACCTCAGCGACAACTTTTTTAGATCATAGTCAAAAAAGTCGAATTAATAAAAACACCCGTAATACAATATGCCAACAAACATGTTTACAATTCTATCAGTATATAATTTATTATAATCATAGCTCATCAAGCAACAAACTTCGAAAAATATTTTTTTAAATATATTTATTTGGCATTTGTTTTTTACGATAATAATGATTTGTAGTGTTCATAACGGACTACGATAGAAATTCCTGGACTCTTAGTTATTAAGAGAGATTTTAGCTATATTTCGGCTAGAGTATATTCCTTTTTTAGTATAGGTAGCTAGTGTCAAGTATCTATAAATAGACACCAAGCAGAAGCTGGACCTTTATAACTCCCTGCCCTAGCTTCAGTCAAACTGTAAATCTTTGACTGACGCCAAACGATCCATTTCGAAAAATCATATTTCAATAAATTCACTAAAGTTACCAACTTGAGATTTTAAAAAGATAATCAATATTCTACAATTATTGATTATGATGCAAAAGAAACTAGTACTTACGAACTTATAATATCAGCCCATAAATGTCCCACTGCTGGGCTCGGGCCTCCCATTATAGGGGGAACGGACAGTATAACCGCCACGCGTGTCCAAGGCGACTTGGCAGGTTTGACACATCGGCTATCTCGATGTGCAGGTTGCATCACGATGCTTTCCTTCACTTTTGTTAGCACGTGGTAATTGTAACAATATGCACATTAGATCAGAAAACTGATTAAGTGGTGCGGCCAGGATCGAACCCGCGCCCTTTGAGTTTGGGACGTTAGTCATTACGCTACCACGACTTACGAATTTAGTTAAAGTAAAAAAAAATGCACGATTACATTTTTAAAAGTTAATCTATACTTATTTTTCATCCAAAAAAATAAATCCTTTCAATTCTTAAATAGGCCTTTTGAAATACGGATGTGAGGAGAATAGCACTAGTCATAAAACAACGCTTGAAAATATAATCAAAATATGTTTAAACGACTGATTGAGGCGCACTCGCAAAGCAGCGTGAGATTACAAGTTTACCGAAGCTATGATTTTGAGTTATGTTTAAATACCAGTGTAAAATTCAGACCTAAGTTTGTATTACCAAGTTACAATACTGAACACGTATGAATATGTGATGTTGCAAATGCCTTAACAGTACATGGCTAGATAGTAACGAATTGTATAATTTTATAAAACTGACTAATACGACCAACTTATGACAATAATACGATTTACATACAAAATTTTTGCTTATATTATAAGTTATGATATGTTGTGCACGAAATCCACTCGTTTATGTTTAATCAGAACAACGTGACATATGTGTTAGTAAAGATATCGTAACGTATCGTTCGGTGTGACATTTGCTTTATAAAATATTTATTTTCAATGCAGGCAGACTTTTACAATATACCGTACATTGTTGTTGTTGCACCGAACAAAGTTTACACTGTTGTTCAGGACTGAAACAACGGTTCGTTCCTTTACGATCTGAACCATCAGCAAATTAATAGATGTCGTTTTTTGAATTTTATGGTTTGGTTAATAGTTTCTAGAGCTTTAAGCCAAGTCTGTTTTGGATATTCGGCACCTAATTATTAGATGTGTTCGTAATTGGGCTATCCAAAAATTACGTCACACGAATTTCACGATTTTTTGACCACTCCCCCGTCCTTGTCACAGCTGGTCACATTCGTGAGACAGATTCCTCCTAGTGTGACATCAAATATTTTGCAATTTTATATTTAAGACAAGAGTTCCGTAATAAGTTTTAAAAATCGAGAAAGGCTAGAGGCATTTGAAATGTGGTGTTGGAGGCATATGGAAACAATAAGCTGGAAGGAGAAGAAGTCCAATGAAGAAGTATTGACCATACTGAAACAAAATAATATTTAATCATTTATTGCGACACGACGTTCGTCTCTGTAAGAAAATAGAAGGCAAAGTGGAAGGTGGTAGAGGGAAGACCTAGGAGGGCGATTATCGACCAAATAAAGGAAAGGATAGGTGTCCTGACGTATAAAGAGGTGAAACTGCTGACTGAGAATAGTGAGGATTGGTGAAGGTTCCCCCGGCAAGAGTTGAACTCTTGAATATTATGATGATGATGATGACTCATACAGATAGAGTTGGAAATATTTTAGTGTTTCGTTAATAGTTCAAATTTCGTATTTTAAAGTATATTAGATTTTAAAATGTGACGTCACAAAATTTAGGATGCTTCCCACCCTTTGTCATACTACGTCAACCAAGCCAGTGTGATCATAAGTTTTAAAAATAAAGTGGAACTTTATGCTATGGCATATATCTAAACACTTGTCAATTTCGCTACGCGTTTCTCCAATTGCAGCAGTTTTGGGCAGCCAGGTAACGCTGACTTTAGACATCAATAGCTATGCAGCCGACCTCAACTGCAAAAAAGAAGATTTAGCGTCCCAAAACAATTTGAAATCGTCCTCGTCTATCAGTTGGGCGATTTAGCATATCCCGGACTAGTTTGATATCTACAAACCGTCCAAACGATCCGAGCGAATGTATACTTACTGAATAATCAGATACAAACTCAACAATATTTGACAATATTTACTAGAGCTCTATCGGTACTCCCGAACTCGTAATTGTCTATATTAGTCTATAATTTCTGATATTTCGGAAAGCAGTTTCGAAAGACTGATAGCTGCACTCTATTACGCTTTCGCCAGCAAATACGTTATAGCATAGAAAAAAAATACTATTCTACTATTTTTCTTCGATGGTTATAGACATAGAATAATACAAAACAGCATATTTAAGACACAGCATTTGAAACATAACATATTTGCAATTTAAATTTATATATACTATAATAAATCTGTAAATGGTTCGAGTTTGTACATTGAGTTTAAAGATGTGAAAAAATCAGGGGGGATAATTCGGAGCAGATTCCGAAAATGGATTTTTTAGATTTTCTGTCTGTCTGTTACAGCATCACGTGAAAACTACTCAACGGATTTAAATGAATCTCTTCACAGAGTTAGCTTATATTCCGGCTCGTAACATAGGATACTTTTTATCTCGATAAAGAAGTCGTTTCTGTAGGATAAATGGATTATCAAAATAGATGGCGCTGCAATCGATTTTTTTAAATTCACAACAAATACCTACGTTGTCATAAACAACATCTCATTCATTTTATTACTTCAAATCAGGTTGGCTGCGACTCGCCTCTATGTTTCGCTGCGCAGTTGTGTAAACTAAATGGACTTAGTTTTTTTGTTATTTCAGTGAACTTAGTAACAATAAACAGGAAAGTTTTTGATAAAACACCTTATTTGATTTTTTATATACGTAACAGAGCTTCTATAAAAATAACTCTTAATAAGTTACTGCCACACTCAGAAAGCCTAAATAACGTGTATCTTAAAGAACAATGAAAACTTACTGTTTAATTTATAAGAGCGAATTTGATATGTTCATACAACTGCTAAGAGTATACTTTTGTGTCTATTAATATTATAAATGCAAAAGTAAGTCTGTCTGTCTGTCTGTTACGCTTTCACGGAAAACCTACTGAACCGATTTGGCTCAAACATCCATCCAGACAGTAGGATAGGTTTTGTTAATACGCTTTTATTAGCTTCATGCGTATGTTAGTAACGGAATCTTTCAAGTTAAATTTGATCGACTTCCCGGTTTCCGATTGAGCTGACATTTTGCACGTATGTGTATATCGCGTGACAATGCAATAATATGGTACCATGGAGCTGATCTGATGATGGAGTCGGAAGGTGGCCATAGAACTCCTGTAATAAGCAAGATAGACCCGTCGTGTTTGGGCTCGTTTTACTTATCTTGGCTAGCACTCTGCTGCTACATGATATGCAGGATCTCAAAAGCTTGTATTTAAAAACCTTTTTTAAAAAAAGCTTATTTTTACATAACGTTCCATTTTATCATGAGTGTATTTAATTCTTTTTTGTCAAAGTTAAAGGAAATTAAATCACTAAATAATCACTAAAAATGAAAAATAAATAATAGTTAAAAAAAACTAAAAAAATACGCTTTTATAGAAAATCCAACTAAAAAATAGAAAATAAATTTTAATAAATTTGAATTAAAAATAGTGTAAAAAAAATTATGTTATTGTAAAAAAAGCGTGGGGTGCTTTTCGGGATATTATCAAAATAACCCTTCTACTCATATCTGTTCATAAAATATTTATAACTATTGATACCGTGCACACCACGCTTTTTTACAATAAAATAATTTTTTCTTACACTATTTTTAATTCAAATTTATTTTCTACTTTTTAGTTGGATTTTCTACAAAAGCGTATTTTTTTGTGATTTGTTGTTTTGGTTAATTAGGTCATTTTGGTCATTTTGGTGTAATTTGGTACATATGTAGGTTTAATAACGAAAATAGGTATAGACACTTTACATCCCGGGAGACGGATAGTTTGCGACATAAAATGTAGTGAATATTCTGGGGGCAAAGAGCACTAACATAAAAATTTTATACAATTTGACCTGTATTAATGCTTGCTCTTTAAATAAGAGGCAACTGGAACTTGGTTTGACCCGCGGCTTAAATCTCTAGTTAACTATTAACAAAACAGTATATTTAAAAATTGAATAGTTGTTATTAAGTGTCATGAACTTAGCTGACTCTGAGTGCGCCGGTTACTTACTAAAATGAATTATAATTAGTTTGTGTTAGTTTTAGAAAAAATATGAAACTCGTAATTTTTTCTCTTATTGTTAATATTATTCACAACAATATTATCTTATAAATCGTAAGTGATTGCACAAAACATGTTCACTATTAGGGCTAGAAATAAAATAATTACAAAAACAATGTTTAATTTTACCCATAGTAATCTTACTAAAATAATTTAACAGAACAACAACATAAAAGAAATAACAATCAGGTACCTAAAACATAACATATTTGGTTCATAGAGTTGGCGGTACAGTGATAGGATTAAGCGTCTTCCATAACATAAACTTTTAAGATATATATACATTTATCCGTGCAGGAACGGAGGAAGAATACAATTTCCTGCGACCAGGAGGCCTGTCGTAAGAGGCGATAAAACAACCCACAGCCAGGTAGTAGGGTATTAGCCCGTCTGGATGGCTACCACCCCTGGTCTAGAGTATGCCGCCATAACAACCTTGAGTTGTGTTCCGGCATTAGTGGCCAGGTTCCAGTCTCCCTTACGATAACAACAGCGCATTTGTAACGCCTTTGGTGTTGTCTGCCTGTCTGCTGAACCCATTCAATAAAACATATAAAAAAAAGACTAGGCCAATGGAAAATTGTAACACATTATTTTTTTATATCTCTAAACTTTAGCGAACTATCTATATCAATGTAATCAATATCTGTTGTTTCAATTATCGTAAGAGACAACACTATCATTTAGAAAAACAAAAAATAATTTAATTGTTACTTAACATCTTTAGGATTCAGATATAAATAAAAAAACTTACAATGGTTGTAAGAAGAACAATTTTTTTCTGCACAACTGAATCGATATTCAAATATCGGTTTAAAAAAAAACAATAAAATAAATATTTTTTTAAAGTAAGGTGTAAATAAAATGTGGTAATAAATAGTATCTGCCATAGTTGTTTGTAAATCGTACTTAAAAGTAACAGCTAATTGGTGGGTATGCGATCTCTTAAATAAGATAACACCGAAGCCGTTCCTTTCGCAAGAATCGCATGTCTCGGCTGCCGGAAACAGTTTCCCATTATCTCAAGAGTTCTGTAAGAAATAAAATCGTTTTGTTGTTAATTTCCAAATGGTATGTTCATTTTTTTTAAGAGACAATTTTGAAGTGAAACTTTAATAGACTTAATTGGGACTATATAGCCATTCTGACACTAACTTATGGTAGATATAGATATGTAGACTGGTGGCGAAGATTAGGAGGCGGTCAGCTATTAGCCGATATAGAGTCGAACACGGTATATGTTGGACGAATTTCTACAAGAGCCATGCCACATAAAATGCGTGAACAGTCATTTTTATTTATGAGCTCTCTTCACATAAATCAAGGGGGGTCTTAAAAATTTCCCCCAATTTTTATTTGTAGTGAAAAGATTTTAGAGGTTGTTGTATGTTATCTCTAGGATATACAAAGAGATAAGCGCTAAAATGTAATAGAATAATGACGATTGCCTGGCCATCATGTTAGTTCTGGCATAATAAATGTATCAAATCTAAAAAATTAAACTAGATCTAGAAACCCTCGCTTAGATGTTTTTCCATTTGTAGTAGTAATACACACCGTGGCTTAAACCGCAATAAACCACCTTACACTACTACATACACAAATACGTCTTCGAGCTGATTATGTATATTTGGTAGCGAAAAGGCGGCAGTGACAATCTAGCACTATAATAATCACAAAATAAGAAGCTCTATTGCACACTTGAGAAAGTCAATAGAACGTAATTTTACATAACATCAACAAGACTGAAAGTCAATAACAACTAATTTATTACGGTGATAATATAGATATTTTTCATACACACATACATAACTTCACGCCAGTTCCCTTGCGGGGTAGGCACGAACAACAGAGCGCCATTTAGGCTTATTCTTACACACCTCACTGGCTTTTATTAGATATTTTTATATTATATATTGGTGTATTATATATTGTTATAAAACATATTTCAATTATTTTCTTCCAATAATGAAATTACATTAAATTTTTTATTAATTCTGTAATGTCGTATTATCTATGGCGAAACCCCATAACAGTTACATTTTAAGACATCTTATTTTTAATTTTAGTGTTGCTGCCAAAAGGTTGTAGCATTTCATTAACTCAATTCGATTCAGGAAAAACTATAATATATATTTGTTCCAAAAACCTTAGATCATTATTTATTACTAATACTAAAACAATATTACAATACATATATGTATCGAAAACAAAAACGATTGAATATATGTTATACGGGTAAAATTAAGGTAGACAACTTTGCTTCCGCCGTTTTTTTTATAAAATTCAAATATTATTGTAAAAAACTGATTATAAGCACATGCAATGATCTTGCCAACTCCTTTTGACTTTGACATGACCCTTCATTGAGCAAATGCTCTAATTCTTCATCTTAAAAAACTTTTGATCTTACACCACTGTGCTGGTTTTCTACGCAAAAATCACGACATGTTCTTTCACTCATAGCAGCTTCATTATAAGTGTCTGAGAGCATTCGGTGAACGTTAGCCGGAGATTTTTAATATTAAAATATAAATTAACACTTCCCGTAAATGACGAGAATTCGGCTCATAACATTTTTATTTGAGAATAACTATATAATGTAAACACAAATCAACTACTGGTGCTATCAGGTTATATTCACAAGACACTAAAGAGTATTGTAAGTCGTCTATAATGTATGTACTCGATGTCTACTTGTCGCTACGCCATCTATAGAAAAGCGATAGGAGCAAAGTTGTATACCTAATAATAAAAAAAATCAATTCATGAATTGTGATAAAGGCATGCGGTACGCAAAACTCGATGTGAGATTTTGTGAAGTGTTTATGTAACAAAAAAGTAATTAACTTAAAATATATCAATCGATCATAAAGTCGTATAATTTTTAATCGATTTCTCGTGATAATAGTCGGTTAACTTGGCTAACGATTTGGCGGTTTCGATCTCTAAATATGTTGGAATGTGACCTGTCAAATAGGGCTTCTTATTTTGTGACTATTACAATTAAATTCTTTGTTGGAAAATGTTATTTATGTATTTTCATCACGCGGGTAACCCCAATTAATTTGCGTCGTCTTGCGGCGAATCACCTGCTCAGCTGACACTATGTTCATATCTAAACGGTTTCCTCTCACTGTTTCTACACTTTTACTAAAACAGATGTTTATAATAAGGTGCTTGTTTTGCAAAACCTTGTTTTCTGGACTATTGACACTTTTTGTCAACGTGGATCTCTTCCTACATATCTACTACAATTTATATTCAGGTGGATATATATCGGGAAGCCTGGTATCCTTAATACCCTACAGGCTTGATGGTAATATTCAACTGCAATATCTAAACTATTCTACAGAATAAGATTAGTTGTTTTGTCAAAAGATTACTTACCTTAAATGTGTGAAATTCCCAAGTTCCGGCGGTACGGTGTATATACTGTTGTTACTTAAATCGAGCACTGTTAATTTCTTCAATTTCGCCAATGCATCCGAGGACACGTTTATTTCAACAATTTGATTATCAGCCGCCAATAAGATCTCCAAATTCTCCAAATCATATACACATTTTGGAATTTTCGTAAACCTGAGAACGACGGTGAACACCGTTAAAATATACGAAAGTAATTTGTTTGATTTTTTTTTGTTCGTTCTTTTATTAACTTTCCTTCATCCATTAGTAAATAACTGAAATCAGCAAACGAATACTTCTAAATCCCTTCTTCTCAAAGCTCCTACGCACTCATCGGCATGTTATAGTGGTTCTTTCTCCGTCCACGCAGTTAGATAATGGAACGCCCTACCACATACCATCCGAGATAGCACATCGGAGAGCAGTTTAAAAAAAAGTCAAAGAGCCATTATTTATCTTAAATTATCCTTATACCTAGTCTTGCAATAAATATTGTAACAAAGATTTTTTTTTATTGCAAATAACATTTGTAAGTTTTACAGTGTGTTAGTTTAATACATAAATATAAAACAATTTAAAATATAAAAAGCTTATTCGAAGTGTTCTCCATTGGCTGCAATACAGTCCCTTAAACCTTGAGGCCAGTTATCAATAGAAGCACGCACTCTTTCTATGGGAAAATTCTTCACTGCCAATAGTATGGATTGTTTTAGGGACTCCAAATTATCAAGCCGTACTCTCTAAAACTGACCATAAATCATAATCCAGCGGATTAAGATCGGGACTAGGCGACGGCCAGTCTTCAGCTCTGATGAAGTCCGAAACGTTCGTTTCCAACCAAGACCATTCTTGGTTATTGAACATGGTGTTGTTAAACTACCTTCTCAAGAATGATATCTTGATACACGTGTGCCGATGTTTTGATACCCTTTTCATAAAAATATGGCTCAGTCACTCCTTCATAGCTAACACCCCACCAAACCATCACTGAAGACGGATAATGCCCACGTTGCACTCTGTCGACTAATTGAGAAGCTTCCTTAGAGCTTTGAGCATAAATACGATCATTTTGTTTGTTAAAATATTGCTCAATTGTAAAAAAATTCTCATCCGTAAACAACATTTTTGTGTGACCTCCCTTTGCGTACCGCTTCAGTAATTGTTTCGATTTTAGCACCCTATTCTTTTTTAAATTATGAGTTAAGAAATGACTAGTGCCTCTCTTATAGGCTGCAAGTCCTAAGTCATCTGTTTATATTATATGTTATATCGTTAAGTATCTTTAGTGTACACAACCCTGCCTTTTACTTCTCCCCTTTTTGCTAAACTCATAGGTTTGCTAGAAGAAAACTCTTTTAGGGTTAAGCTCGCCTTTGTACATCACCACTATTCTATAATTTTGTATGTAACTTTTTTGTGTACAAAGAATAAAGAATACATTGTATATCTACAAGAAAATAAAATTATGCTTGTGTTATGGTTAATATACAATGGACAACTCTGGCCCGATTTAAGACACCCAGACTATAGTAAAATAAAATAAAGTTTCTTTACAAAATAAATTTACTATACCAGGAATCGAAACTGATACCCCCCTGCTGGCCAGACGGGCAAAGCTTTGAGCCTTTCTAACACAGAGGTTGTCCATAAAAGAAGACATTGCTTAAAAACTACAATTTCACATAATATAATGTAGTACTTACTTATTATTAGATATGACTAGTTCCCTGACGTGTTTCAAATGACCTAGACCGAGTGGCAAATCTGACAAACAGTTCTTTCCCAAGTCAAGATATTGTAAGTGAACACATTCGCTTATGTCAGGCGGGATGGCGACTAAATTATTCGATGACAAGATTAGCTGAGATAGAGTATCCTTTAGACGGCGGACACTAAAAACAAAAGTTCAGTGTAAGATGGTTTAAGTACCTACCAAAGTGTTACCACAGTGACACTGAATTATTTTTTTAAGTTTTTAAAATGATTTAGTGTCTTGCCTAAAGGTCTTTTGATCAGTCACATCAAAATCACTTTTGAATTTCAGTTCTTAAACTTGGAAATAATTTGTTTTTTCACTGACTCTAAACGATAGAGTTCTTGTGGCAGGTCGACATATCACATTTCACTAAACAGTTGCGCTTTTCCATATAAAATACGCAATATTCTACAAATATCGTTTCTTTTTAATCATTAATATGTGTAAATAAATCAAATTTCAAAACAAAACCCAACAAGTTTTCGCCCCATTACAATAGAGTAGTTGACTGTCAAATCAACTGCAACAATGTGTATCATCTTACAAACCACCATAGCCTCCTAGATTTTGCACAAGCGTAGCAAGTTATGACATCATATCTTACACGAATCAAATAACGGATTTATTATTGTTTAAACAGTAATTAAAATTATTTTGATCTTGTTATTTTAAAATTAATATGAGCATGGTATTTTACTGCCCGCTTTATATATGAAAATTGGTTTAGAATTTATTGTATAGTCTTCCTTGACGTATCCGCCAACGGTGAACCTTGTCATGTCCGGCTGTGCGAGTGCAGGTGGCTAGTGAAACAAAATTTGGTTTTAAAAGTTCTTCTGCAAGGAGCGCAATACAGCCGTCTACTACTCTTAACATCTCATTGTGTCACCTACTTATTATTTTATTGCTTGAAACAGACAGCCCACTGGTTGAGACATACTTACCGTCGCTTATGCATGTTCTAACGGCATTGCCAATGTATTGTATAGTACAAAGAATATTTATAAAGTCCTTTTATATTATTTATATTTTTTAATACACGCTTTGATATTGCCAATATTAAAATTAAATATATAGTCAGGCACAATTGAACTATTCTACCGATTCATTTACAACTCACCCGCTTGGTACTGCCACCAGCTTGTTTTTGGATAGGTCAACAATATGCACTTCTGCGTCGAAAGCTGCTTTGAACACTTCCTCGGGCACGTTGGCTAAGTCCCTGCCTGGTAACATTAGGGCTTGACTTTTCTTTAATGTATACCTGTAATACCATACCGGGCCATCTAGACAAGTGGCTTTAGGGATGAAATATAGAAAATGTATAAGAATAACCATATGTCATTCCCATACCTTTTCTATTATTATTTACAGTCGCGCAATGAAAATATTCGCCAGTTAAATTGATTCATTTAACGTTTCGCGAGCACATGTTACGTTTTTAAACTAAGTCACAGAACGGACTATTCCACAAAAAAATATGTTAATCTGTTTGATAATAAAGTTTAAAATTATTTATAACAAAGTTGTTTCATTTTCTATCTTGTCTAAGAACATTGTTTAGGGATGTAAACTTTTTATTGATTTTAATATTTATGATAAGCATATTGATTCTATCCTATCCACTTTGTTTCTGATGATTAAAACTATTATAAATCTCAGTGTCAACATTGCAATTTTTTTTTTTCACGTTGTATATTTTATAAACGTAACATTTATTAAAATGTTGACGGTACTGCTTTTTATACGTGTACAAGCAAAAGTCGACTTTAAGGTGACGAACCTTTTCATACACCGACTGTACTATTTGTTTAGCGCTAATGCCACTTGTCTACAGGACGTGATAAGATTGACCTTCCTGTTGTATTCCTGTGTTATTTTATACTAAGGCACTTCTTTGGCAACTTAGTAATATTCTTTTGAATCACAGTTCTTAATTCTAACCTCATTTCAATTGTCTTTGACTAAAATCAATCGGCAAATCGCTTATGGCAGCTGGCAATGTCACATTTCACTAAACAGACAACATTTTCCACACAAACACACAATTCTTGCTACAAAATAATAAAATCTTACTAAAAATGAGAAACACCACTGTAACAAAACTACGTTTTAACGGTTTTCACTTTTCAGTCATACTTGTCGCTAAAACTTAAGAATATACTAAATGTCACTAACTCTGTAATTTGGTTACGCAATTAAAAAACAATCAAAAATACCCCAATCTCAACATATAACTTTGGAACCTAATATGTATCTCTAAATCAATTTACCTAAATAACAAATAATAATAACGACACTATAAGTACACTGAACAAAACAATCATCCCACACATCCTCTTACAGATTTAGTATTTAAGAAAAATGGCTATGACATGCTAAGACTGACATGACCATTTTATACGGTTTTTGTCAAAATAGGTACGGAACCCTCTAAATATTATCACTTACTTATCAGGCCAATTGTCCTCGGTTAACTTCGTATCGGAAACCAACTCTTCGGTGATACGATCGCGTAGGTATTTCATCATTCGGTCGGTGCCCCCCCGGATGACGTCTTGTCGCACAAAAGACAATTTGTTGCCTTCCATATTGATGCTTTGTAGCTGGGAGAGCAGTCCCAGATTTCTAGGTAACCTGGTTCGTAAATATTCATGAAATAATTATAATATTTATTAACAGTCATAAAATATTAACAGATAAGAGTTTATTGTTCACTATAGTAAAAGCTAAATTACATTATACATAATTCAACCGAATTGATTTGATTTGGTTGATAGCCGCAGAAAATATAAGAAACGGCGACACTCAATGACATTGAATGAACCTACCTTGTGTTAACGACAGCCTCCTTAGGGCTCATTTATTTGTAATGTTTTTAAATTTAGACACACTATCGGTTTTCAAAGTTGCAAAAAAACAACGAAAAAATATTCAGCACAGAGTACTTTAATATAATAAAAGAAACTCCAGTAAAAACGATTAAAGTGCATTTCGCAATCTCATTTATTGCTATATGTTTGTATACCTATAGAATTACATTCCATTGAGCCATTTTCATTATAG
This sequence comes from Dendrolimus kikuchii, assembly GCA_019925095.2. NCBI lineage: Eukaryota > Metazoa > Arthropoda > Insecta > Lepidoptera > Lasiocampidae > Dendrolimus > Dendrolimus kikuchii. The sequence continues at coordinate 12,063,468 of CM034401.1, forward strand.
TTACTTAATCACTTTGGTTGCTTCATACAAATGAAAATACAGAAGTGAACCGTGAAATCTCATCGCTTAAATAAATCTCTTCCAAGCAACTTAAATGTAGGGTTTCAAGCTTAATATCATAAGAATGAAAATTAAATCAATAACATAAATTACACACATATATGCCAAGATACTCGCGCCTGATTCTAATGAAGCAGATTCAAATTTTAGCTAGGAATAACATTAAAATAATTAATTAAAACGTAAGATATCAGAATGTTTATCTGAATATACACACATGTTATTCTACACATTTCATAACTCTAATCTCACAGCATATTGTTTGATAAGTACTTAAAATAATGCAATATATTTACTTTTCTTGTTATCAAAACATTATCTACAAAGATATATTGCTTACTAAAAATATTGCATTTTAATTTGATAACAGACTATGTTGCTTGAAACAAATTTATAATTAAATTACACTTAATAGTAATGATAGTAGATTTAAAAAAATCCATCTGCAAAGTATCCCATTTCCAGTTTGCCTGATTCTGCACCCTTTGGTATGACGGCGCGGTGTTATTATGGGCGTCATAAACGCTTCTAGCTTGATTCATTCTTGACCGGTTTCTAATCTTACCGATCGTTCATTTGGCTTATTATTGGTTAAAATTTGACATAAGCTCCGAACAAATAACATTAAAGTTTAATCAATGGTAAAGCAAAAGAATTAATGGTAAAATATAAGAACCAGCCATATGTGATCATTTGTATGTTTTAATGTTTTTCAAAATACAAGTAAGTTTCTACACTACCGCAGAACATAATATAGATTAAAAAAAACATTGGCAGCAGTTTAAAGTACTCACTTATTCAAATTATTATTGGTCAAATCTAGCCTCTTCAATGTTTGTAAAAGTGATATGTTTTCGGGCAGCACTTCGAGATGGTTGTCCCTAATGTTCAACACATACAAGTGCTGCATTTGATCACAAAACTCTTCTGTTATTTCCTACAAAAAATTTAATACAACATTTATCTTGGCAATGGTCCGTATTACACTTCTCATCAAAAAAATTGAAACAGTACTGCAAGTAGTATTTAGGCGACATTTAAAGAAAGGATTCATATCATTAAAAAACAATACGCCAACAAATAGCAGTGGTAGTTTAGTCTACAAAATGGTGTACCACAATTTTAAATCTGAATTTAAATTTTCGATTTTCATCCAATAGTGTTTCAGCGTCATCAGGAGACTGGTATGTTTACCTGCCGTCCAAGATCTGGTAGATATCGAGTTACGTCTGAGCAATGTGACCGGTATATTGCGCCAGTTTCTCTAAGAAATCGTCACTAACTCTATTCAACTGCAGCAGCGGATCCGTCAGGTTCGAGGATTGGCTGTGAGCAGTTCTACCATGAGAAGATTGGCGGAGCACGGCCTAAAACCTCATAAACCAGCTAATGGCCCAAAATTGACTGTAGACCACCGAAGGGCGCGCCTTAACTTTGCACGCGATTACTTAAATTGGTCATGGCTTGTAGCAAAGTTCTTTTTTCTGACGAGAGTAAGATCATGCTGTATGGAAACAACGGAAGAAAGGAGGTGTATTGAAGAGAGGGAGAGCGTTTTGCACAGAGCTGTGGTAAAGAAAGAGTCAGTTACGGTGGCAGTGCATACACGGTTTGGGGAGGCATAAGCGCCAATGGAAAAACCGAACTTGCTTTTGTATCTGGAGCTCGCTTATCGTCATTAAGTGAGTCATGTTACATCGAAAAGTGTCTGAAGCTTCATGTGTACAGGTACGCACATTTTATTGGCGTAGAGTTTATTTTTATGCAAGACAATGCCAGGACTCTTATTGCAGGCATTGTAAAGAAATAACTGAGTGACGCCGACGATATTGTTATCTTTGCAGAGACTTTGGAGGAACATGCCGAAATCCTGGGCAGCTTAATCTTCCCGACGAGTTGGTCTCGGCATGAATTTGGACAGGACGTTAGTTATGTTCAATGAACACGTCATGCCGAGACCGGTAAATGTCGATGGCGTCCCTCTGAAAGTTGTGCAGGAATACGTCTACCTTGGATATAAAATACAGGTAGGCAGGCACAACTTCGAGGGGGAAGCCAATATGAGGATTCAATTGGGCTGGGCAGCATTCGGGAAGCTTCGACAAGTCTTCTCGTTGACCATCCCGCAATGCTTGAAGACGAAAGTCTTCGAGCAGAGCGTCCTCCGCATCCTAACCTACGGGGCCGAGACGTAGACACTGACGTCAGGATTGGTCCACAAGTTCCAAGTCGCTCAACGGGCTATAGACCAAGCTACGTTGGGTGTTTCTCTTATAGATAGAATTAGAAACGACTATATCCATAAGAGAACCAAGTTAACCGACATAGCACCTTGAAGTGGCAGTGGGCCGGTCATGTCAGCCGCAAGACCGATGGCCGATGGAGCAGACGAGTCCTGGAGTGGAGACCGCGTCTCGGTATCGGTGTCGGACGCCCTCTAGCCCTGATGGACTGACGACCTGCGCAAGATCGCCAGTAGGCACTGGATGAGGAAGTCAGAGTACAGTGATGAGTGGCGCCGACTTGAGGAGGCCTACGTCCAGCAGTGGCTTGCGATTGCCTGACGACGAACTGAGTGAAGTCGCTATTACGGTTATGGGCTGCCCAGCAGAAGACCGGATATGAATCCCATAGAACAATTATAAGATGAGTTGAAGAGTCGAGTCAGAGCCAGAATTCCTGCTCCGGAGACGCTTGGCAAGCTTCAAACAGCTATACAAAAATAGTAGGATAACACCCCAAGATGGGAAGACACAATAATACAAGATTGGGAATCTATTCCATGAGGAACCGCATGGAATCAGTCATTAGAGCTCAGAGAGGAAATACGAGATATTGAATAAACTTTTTTTTTTGTTTTACGTCTGTTTCTAACATTTTATAAAATCTTTTTAAACGGTAAAAACACCTGTTGAACACAAAACGATAACCAAAGAAATTTAATTTAATTTTGATATACTAATATTCGTCAAACGATACCTAATAATATCAGCAATTAACTGGCATTATTTTTTTTTTGTTTAAATTTAAAAAATATATGTGAAACGCATTAAAAATTAAACTTCACAGGTGTTTCTTATCATAACACATTGGAAACATATTTAAGCGGAAAAACCATGTCCCATCCCTTTAACTTTCAGTATGCATAAATTAAAAAAACTGATACCTTAATACAATTATTAGCCAAATATATCTCCTTTAAAGCTGTACATCCATAAAAGTCTGGCAATTCCTCAATGTCATTGTGATTAGCATCTAAAATTTCCATTTTCCTCAACTCACCTAATGGTGGTAATTTCTTCAAATTGTTATTGCTTATGTTTAGTTTCTTCAAGTCTAAAATTAGCATATACATGTTATTTTATAATATTTACTAATATTAAGATATTGTATATAAAAATACCTATTGTAGGTACCTAATGAACATTTTAATTGCACTACTTGGATGTATAAATGAAATGTTCCTAAACGTCTTTAAGGCCGTGGTCTGTCACAGATGCTTAAAACGGCATCTAGTATCAATCGACATTGGATGCAGCTTACGGCGTCAGGAAGACGTTACAGCGAAAGAAAGAATAAAATTTCCTATGGCCGGGCGGCCTGTTGTAAGACGCTATAAAATAACCCACAGCCAGGTGGTAGGGTATTTGCCCATCTGGATGGCTACCACCTCTAGTCTAGAGTACGTCGCCATAACAACCTTGAGTTGTGTCCCGGTATCAGTGGCCAGTTTTTAATCTCCTTTTAGATAGTATATTGGTAGCATCTTTGGTGTTACAAATGTCCAAACGATGGTAACTACTTTTCATCAGGTGGGCCGTCTGCCAGTCTGCTGAACTTATGCAATAAAAAAATATCGATGGTCACTTGGGAAACATGTAAAGTCGCCTCAGTTTTTCTCGTACACTCTCTGATTGGAGATATTTGTTTGACAGATTAATCGACGCTAAAAACGCGACGCCTATACGCCAGAATGCTCAAGATTAATTGCAGTTGCGGTGTACGACTATAGATGCATTAAATTGTTCAGTAATATAGCTTACATATTTGCAAAAAAAATTGTTTTAAATGGCAAAAAAAAAACATACTTAACATGAAGTGTTAACATTGAGTGAACAAATTCATGGTCTATATTATATATATAGCTACTTTCCAGTAAACTTGATCAAAAAGTATTACCTCTCAGGTTGACTATGTCAGGTGGTAGCTCTTGTAGTTGATTATGTGACAGATTTAACTCCACCAGTCGCACTAAATATCCCATTCCAGGTGGTAATACTGTCAATTTATTGTATGACAAGTCCTAAAAACGCATCTGCATAATCAAGTGATGAAAGACTATTTGTTTCAAACAACATTTTAAAAATGTGGCAAGAAATATTTTTTTTAAGATTTTAATTTTACTAAACTAAGTATCATATTTGAATAACAAGAATATGTACAGATTTCAACTCGCGGCGCATCCCGTCTTTCACGGTGTTTGTTGAGTGGTTTATAGCAAATTTTTTTAAATCTTGGGTTACATTATTGAAGTTTTAGTAGGGTTCCCTAATTTTTTTCTAGTAATAAATATAGCTTATGTTACTCAGGGATAATATAGCATGATAATTGTGAAATATTTTTTTAAATTGGCCCAGTAGTTTTTGAGTTTATTTGTAACAACCATACAAAAATACAAATATAGCTTATGTTACTCAGGGATAATATAGCATGATAATTGTGAAATATTTTTTTAAATTGGCCCAGTAGTTTTTGAGTTTATTTGTAACAACCATACAAAAATACAAATCTCAATCAAATTGATATATGATTATTGCTTTTTTTTCTAGTTTTCTATACAATAATAACAGTTTTGGACACAATAATAATTCAACTCATAAATGTCACAATATTGTGTTCAAGCCTCTCCATGTCAGGGGAAAGGATATAACTCCAACATTTAACCAAGGCAGAACTCATTAGAATGTGACTTAACCATTAAGCTATTACAACTTTATTTGATAATTTTAAAACACCATTATACACTTACCAAAAAATTTAACATGACCAAGTCACCAAAATCGGGTTCAATTGATTTGAGATCATTATGCGAAAGGCCCAACCATCTTAGTTCTGTTACCTTATAAAATTCCCTGGGGAGCTCCACTAGTTTATTATGGTCCAAACTTAAACTTGAAAGATTTTTCAATTCCCCAAATTCTGGCGGCAATTCCGCCAATGCATTATCATGAAGCTAAAAATTAAATAGCAATATTTTGAAGTTATTTAATGATTAAGCTAATTTATGACCTCAAACTAAATTTCCGAAAGAGTAATTAAGTGAACAATAGTCAATCTAAAGTCTTTATACAACAAAAATGTAGAAAGGTTTATGGTATATAAGTCTGTGTTGTGTGTAATCTGGGCAGCAACAAATATCCAAAAAAAGTATTATAGTATGAATAAGATTCTTTTATGTATTCTACATCAAATTTAATATTGATGACCAGGATGAGATTCAAACGCACTTCTTCATTTAAGTCTTATTATTAAAAACCCATCAGTTGTTTCTTTCTCCTCTCTAATGTCATTTCATTTCTATAGAGAAGTTATGTTTCAATAATTCTAAAAGGTTATTATTATATATAAATCTGTCATATGACCAATAATGCTATATGGGTCTGAATTTTGGGCCACAAAAGTGATAAACAACTTAAACAACAAACATCTTCACTCAGCTGGGATGAGAATGTTGAGATGGATGTGTGGTGTTACAAAAATGGATAAGCTGAGAAATTACTACATAAGGTGATCTTGGAAAGTTGCACCGATGAATGAATGATTGAGAGGAAGAAGATTAAGGTGGTATGGGCATGTAATGAAAAGGGATAAAAGTCATATGACAAAAAGAATGTTAAACTACATGATGGGTGGGACCAAATGTAAAGATACTCAAAAAAGGGATGGGTGGATTGTGTGAAGGATGATATGATGATTTGACATGTGTAATAAGATGTATGTTAGTGTAGCAGCAAGAGGTAAGGTTCTGATTTGTTCAGATTGCTTGCAATATTCTTTTCTTCGCGGTCACCAGAATGCAACGGCAAGAGGTAAGGTTAAATAATACTTCAGATGGCAGAGTAGTATTCACTATTGAGTGCTGAAGAGAACTGAAGTGAACTGATTTATTTTGGAAATGGTAACCTTATGTACAAATATTAACAAGTCGTACAGCTAGTACAATACATAGCAGTGTGTGAGCGGGATGGATGATGTGCGAGGAGATAGAGAAACTATTAGTATGGGCGCTCCCATGGTGCACTAGCCAGTTCTCCATTGTCTGTTGCAACGACTGGATGTATACAGTTATACTACTCCCATATTAAAATACAGGAGTGTGGTAGGAAAAGACATGGTGCCTACCCCAAATAATTGGGATAACGTGAAAGAAAAGAGAGAATTCTAAAAGCTTATTATTATAATTAATTGCATAAATATAATTCATAATTTATTACTGGCCAACATACATAGTAACCTAGCTCACATTTGATTGTTATAAAAAACTACTGCCTCATTAATTCAGATGTAATATGTTAAGTAACTGATTATACAAGAGGTCAGTTATAAAGGATTCTTACCCACCTTGAGTGTGACGAGTTGTTGCAGTAGTTTGACATTGACTGATATGGTTTTTATCACATTGGAACTTAAATCAAGTGTTTTCAATGGCTCTGCATTCCACCAGTTGTTTTGGTCTGATCTAGTAAAGTCCACATCTTTGGTGTCATCTAAAATTAGTTCATCAATCTTCCAAACATTTTCTGGAACTAAGGGAACCAAAAACGGTGTTTAATTAATAACTTATCCTGTTCTCTGCCACTCCCATAATTGTATTTGAAGAGATAACTAAATTTAATTGAGTGAATGAATTCTAAATGTACTTGGTGATTAATTCTAGTTTAATAATGATAAAATGATGAACTACTGATTAAATTGGCCCCAAACTTAAATATATTGCCCTTAATTAATTGAAACAACACTTGACAAGCAAGTTAACAGAATAGGTAGATATCATCCTGTTTTGACGATTTATTGGTGACAATTAGACACAAAAAATGAACCTTACTAACTACAAAATTCAATCAACTAACAAGTATAGTATTCTTTTATTTTGTAAAATATGTACTATAAACACTAATGTTTACTTACCCGTGCCGAGTCCTCTATTGCAGAGACTCAGCTGTCCAGTACGTTTCGCGGACTTTATTAGACCAATAGATAATTCATTTTCATCTGCTTTCTTGTCTTGAAGGTGAAACATAGATTTATTACAAACTTTAATTCTTGATTTAACATGAGGTCTACGCGACATTTTATACGGCGTTATTGGTGCAATTCACACAGTTAAAATTAATTTTATCGCATTCTGCGTAAGCGTACCATCCGGTTTTCGTGTTTTGAATGAGGGATCAGCGAGTGAATTCAGTGATGCCTGGCCAGTGCTGCCAGATGACCATGTCAATTATCCCCAACTTTTTTCGAAAACTCTCAAAAAATAAGCTTTTTGAAAATAACTACCCAAAACAGTTTTTACTCATTATAAAGGAGAAATAAAAAATCAAAGCCACCGTCGTGGCGAAAACGTCACTAATGATGTTATTATTTTCGCTCACGCCGTGCGCACAACGACCCGTGTTAATAGGTATGTCGAATAACCGTTCTACATGAGTTTACGATCATGACGCCGGCATACGAGTGGAACGGGAAAATCGCGGTTGTGAACGTGGTGGTTGTGAATCTCTAGTGGAACGTAGCCTATAGAATAGAATACGACGTATACGAGTAGCTTAGACCATTACGAGTAGAGACGGACGGAATAATAAATACATACATACATACATACCTAACTTCACGCCAGTTCCCTTGCGGGGTAGGCACGAACAACACAACAACAACAACTAATAATAATAATAAATAAATAACATAAATAACGAACGAATGAATGAATTGATTGAATTGAAGTATGGTTATGGTTCACTAGTAGAATATAATTCTAGGAGTTTTTGGCGGGAACTGAAAGGAGATGTTGTGCTGCGCAGTTTTATTTTCTAAAAATGTGTACGAGTTTTTGGCGGGAACTGAAAGGAGATGTTGTGCTGTGCAGTTTTATTATCTAAAAATGTGTAAAATTACTCTAAAATGAACAATACTTGTAGGATATTGATAGTTTTTGAGTAGTAATTATGTGTTTATGTGAGAAATGGGAACTGTATAGTCAAATGTGGCCTTTCGAGTTGTCACAAGAACTCTGTTGAATGGTGTGGATTGTAGCCTTCAATATAACTCCGCCTGGCTTAAAGGCTTAGTTGCCAAGCCATAAACATAAAAAATATATAATTCTAAGGTGAATTGTGAATTAATAGTATAGATATAATATAATATGTATAATAATAAATAGAGATAGGTATAATAATTGTAGTGATGCAAATTATGTTTGTGGATGAATTAATGGTACTTAAAAAAGCTCCAAAATTTCTCACAACTTAATATTTACCCCCGAATCTTCCCCCAGTCGAAAATACCTCGAATTTGCAGGGACACCCCCCCCCCCCCCCCCTTATCTGGTAACGCTGCGCCTGACTTGCCTGGTTTGATACGTAGTATCCATAGTAGTTTGTGACATAGTCTCTGTAGTAGTCTGTGCTGGTTTGAACGGAATTAAATGATTGAAAATATTATGTTCAATTCAGAATAATGATTCAAATGACTTTGATTTTCCATCATTTTAACCCTATTTATTAAGGCCCGATTCCTATATCTTACCAACCGTTCACTGTCCTTACTATCGCTTAATTGTATAAATAATGCAAAATGTTTCACTTATGGCCGGTTCCTATATTTTACTATTCATTCACTTGCCCTACCCTTGGTTGAATTGACATTCGTTGTATGGAGCTTTTGTCAAATTATAATCGATAATAAGGGGCGTTCATTAATTACGTGAGGTGTTCTAGGTGGGAGAGGATCAAGCTAAATCTTTCCAATGCTCACTTAGGGGGGACGAGGGTCTTAGTAAATATCACGTAATTTTTTTTTAGCAGAGAACGATGTAAAATTGCGTTAAAAATTATTTCTAGAATAAAATATGACCAAATCTGACACAATATTTTTTGTCGTATTCGTCCGAACCCCGCGGAGCAGTAAGTCTCCAAGCACGAGTCTTCATGGACTGAATTAGAATAAATCTTTTCTAAATTTTCGTTTAATATTAATTATTTAATTTTATGATTGTGATTTTAAATTACGGTAATATTCACAAATACTAGTCTTTGCTAGTCTTGAATAAAAGTAATAGAACAAGTTATTTTTTTGTTCTAAATAATCCAACACGTTTACAGCTAAAACATATTTTTTGTAGAATCTCGCGTCAGATTAGGCGAGGGGGGAGAGGGTTGAGGAAAATCTTACGAAATCTCACCAAGGGGGGAGGGGGGAGGTAATTAATGAACGTCCCCCTAAGGCAAATGAACGGCTGGTAAGATATAGAAACCGGGACTTATGGGTAAATTAAGATTTGTTATTAATTTTATAATGAAATATTGTCAACTTTTTGTGTATCCACACAACCGAGCTTTTTGTTTCCCCTTCTCTCTAGATACATCATAGATTTAATAAAAAAAACTTATCTCTTTAAGTGTTCTCTAGCAACCGTTTACGTTCGACAAACGTACCACTGTTGTCCAAACTGCAAGTTTATTCAAAATGTTTTCCCTTGCCAACAGTAATACCGTGCATATACACAAGAAAGAGTACTTGTTACTCATATACGACTAGACTGTAGCTAGACCGTTAGAGATGCATGCTCTCTAGCAGAACCGGTATTTGAATAGTAGAGCAAGTGCGATAGCTTCTTACAGCTATCAGGACCTACTACCTCCTTTTTATTTATGAAATCGTTTTGCATAATTCATATGATCCTAAACAGAATAAACCATAAAACACAGCGGAATAATTTTATATACTAAGTACATAGTTGTATGATGTACAATTGTACTTACAACGTACCTTTCGCAAAAGTAGATGGACCTGGATTTGTATAAATTATGTCCGATTTCTCGGAGTGAAACATAATTTTAAATGTTATTCATTTCAGCAGGGATAATAAGATTATCTTAACTATATGTACGTCATCAATAATTTTATGGTAAATGAGGTGTTAAATTTATAAATTTCATTTCAGCAACTTTTCTTGGTTACGTAAAACAGACAATGTCAAAACATTTAATTGATTCATAACTAATAAGTAGGTTGGTAATCTTTCCAGTCCCGACTATGCAGCCATGGTAGCTGACGCAGCTGCCAATCATCAGCCAGACCAAAGAGTACATATATATATATATATATATATATATATATATATATATATATATATATATATATATATATATATATATATATATATATTTATTAATTATTTTTGTGTTTTTGAAATTGTCTTCGTCTGGAATAGGATAATAAGTATTAAAATATGATATTCATCAATAAATAAATTACAGTCACAACATCAGTCTAGCCATTCATTTATTATGAGCTTTCCTGGCCGATTTCGGCAATGGTGATTGCATTTAAACTCATTTTCATTTGTCTGTTTTAGGTGAAATTATTTTTGTGTGTGCTCAAGTGGATCCCGGGATGACTTAGATTCACGATTGGTCCCAGTGGATGGTGCTGCAATCGGTTTCTAGATTTTGATTTTTTAAGGGCAAGACAACGTCTGTCGGGTACAGCTAGTTGTATATATAAAGAAGCCAGACTGATTGAGGTGCGCGACCAAGACACGAAACGGCGACACACGACCTATCTATTTTGTATGCATATGTATATAAACAATACTAGAGGCGTGAGACAGACGAGGAATCACGCTGGGCGGTAGATAATTACTGTACTCTGTGTGTGAGTTTGTGTGTGTGTGTGTGTGAGTGTGATTCTTCTTATTTCGTAAGATTGCATGCAAAATGAATGTGTCGGTGAGCCGCGGTTACTTGTCTCGTGTCTCGGTTGGCAGCATAGATAAAACTTAAATATGTCGCCAGTCTCAGTCGCGTATTTCAAAGTGTATTTTACTACGTAGCAAATAAAATAGGTATTTGTGGCTTTTGGTATCGAGTGTATATAGATACATGCATATATACATACATAACTTCAGTTCCCTTGCGGGGTAGGCACGGGACCCATGTATATAGATAAGCATATCTCATATGCAGCGTCGCCATCGAGTTGCTATGTATTATTTTTTGTTTAATAGATAACGTCTATTATACCAATATATTATTAAAAAAAGTTAACCCCGCGGTTGGGCGCGGGTTAACCTCTAGTGCATTGTAATGTAGTAAAATTTTATGCTAGTGCTATTTGGCCCCGACAGATTCACTTCATTTTATATCGCAAATTATCCCATCTTCCGACAGAAAAAGTATTTACGTCCATTTTCGGTATTAAAACTACATTTAAACAAAATTACAGCAAAACCGATCCAGTATTCCTAGTAGTTTTTTCGTGAAAGCTTAACAGATAGACATATCGAGTTACTGTCGCATTTTTTATAGATGATGATTTTTATATCTATAAATTTGAGAAATGATTTGTCTTGCATAAAAACAGTCATCCACTATGACAACCCGTTCTAGTTTTATTTATATATCCCCCTTCTATCTGTCAACTACATAAATGACAAAAAGGACCAAGTGATCTATCCGTGCAGGAATGGAGAAAGAATACAATTTCCTGCAGCCGGGCGGCCTGTCGTAAGAGGCGACAAAACCATCCACAGCCAGGTGGTAGGGTATTTGCTCAACTGGATGGCGATCACCCCTGGTCTAGAGTATGCCGCCATAACAACCTTGTGTTGTGTTCCGCTATTAGTGACCAGGTTCCAGTCTCCCCTTAAGAGAGCTGCAGCGCATTTGTATCACATTTGGTGTTGCAAATGTCTATAGGCGATGGTAACCGCTTTCCATCAAGTGGCCCGACTGCCTGTCTGCTGAACTCTTGCAATAAAAAAAATGACCAAAATGGCTAAAATGACCAAAATAACTAAAATAACCAAAATGGCTAATCATAAAAAAGCAAAACCTATCCTACTTTCTGGGATAACCTAAAATAAAAAAAAAACCTTTACATAAATCTATATCTACCAAAATCAATCCCATTATCCGGGATGAAAAATATCCTTTGTCCACCCTCGGTATCAAAATTAAATACCGAATTTCAGCCAAATCGGTCCAATAGTTTTTCCGTAAAAGCATAACAAAAAGAGAGTCAAATATATTTTTATCCCAGAAATTATCCCACTTTTCGGGATGAAAAGTATCCCATGTTCATCGAAAAAAAAAATATATATATTGCAGGAGTTCAGTAGACAGGCAGACGGCCCACTTGATTGAAAGCGGTTACCATCGCCTATGGACATTTGCAACACCAAAAGCGCTACAAATGCGCTGCTGCTCTCTTAAGGGAGATTGGAACCTGGTCACTTGTGACACAACTCAAGGTTGTTATGTCGGCATACACTAAGCCAGGGATGGTAGTGTGGTGTCTATGATTTTGACAATGTTATTATTGAAGTATAATGAATTATCATTTCTTTTCATGTATCGTTTTCTATTTATTAAAGCCTAATTTGCAAAGTATCTTATTTGTATCAATTTAGTAAACAGAAAAATCTCTGAATAGTGTAAAGTAAAAATTGAATTATCAAATATATCATTATGTCTAACATGGATATGCATCTACGTCCAGAACGTTTTGACGTCGACTCCGGTAATGCTTCTGCGAGTCAAGAATAAGTTCACTGGCTTTTTACTTTTCAAAATTTTCTCAACGCAAATGATAAACCCGAAGATAAAATGAGTAATTCTTTAAAATTAACCTTATTGGCTAACCATATTTCGCCGAAAGTTTACCAATATATTTTATTAGCGACTGCAAAGATTATGTCAATGTTTTGTCAACACTGGAAAAAAATTATATTAAACCGAAAAATGAAATCTTCGCTCGTTATGCGTTAGCATCACGTAAGCAGCAATCCAACGAAAGCGTGTGAATTTATTTACAAGTTTTAAAAATGTTAAGTAAGGATTGTGGCTTTAAATCTGAAAATGCAGAAACTATCAGAGACGACTATGTAAGGGACGCGTTCATATCTGGGTTGACTTCTAACAAAATACGAGAACGTTTAACAGAAACAGCTGAGAGTAACGCACAAATATTTGTGAGCCATCCATCTGCCAGAACATCGAATGACAGAACTACTATAGGCATGTCTACAGAAGGTGAGATTAATGCATCTCTATCCAAGTCCAGGCTACCTTACAAAAGTCATTGCTTCTTTTGTGGTGGAAATGTTCACATCAGACAAAAATTTCCAGCACTAAATAAAGCTTGTCAACTATGTCAAAAGAAAGGACATTTTGCTAATATTTGTCGAGGTTCCAAAAAGTCATTTAGTGCAGCTACTTCTAAGGACATAAAAGAAACAAACGCTGCCTCGCCGGCATGCTTACAAATTGCAACTATAAAATATCTTTATAAATGGAACCAAAGCCGACGCTTTAATTGATTTTGGCAGCTCAAGAATTTATATAAATATACATTATTTTAATACTCTTTCAATAAATAAAGAAGAATGTAGCGAAACTATAGCAATGGCATCATTAAGCCAGGTAAAAAATGTAGAAGGACGATGTACTGTATCTATTCTGATGAACGGCAATTTATACGACGCAGTTAACTTACTCATCGTCAATCAGCTATGCGCAGACGTAATTATTGGACACTACATACTTCGTGACCACTCTAAACTTGAAATGTCATTTGGTGGGACTAGAACACCACTAAAGGTATACAGTGTTCTGGCTGCTTCCATTCCTCCTGTCCCCTTATTTGCTAACTTGTCTCTAGACTCCAAGCCTATTGCTGTAAAGTCCAGAAAATTCTTTGGGGAGGATCAGAGATTTATTGAAACTGAAATAGCTCATTTGCTAGCTGATGGAGTAATTGAAGAAAGCTGATCCGCTGGGAGGGCTCAAGTTCTAATAGTATGTTACGAAAATCATAGGAAACGGCTAGTGATTGACTACTCACAAACAATTAATAAATTTACTGAATTAGACGCGTATCCATTACCTAATATTGAGACGGTTGTGAATAATGTAGCACAGTATTATATTTATAGCAAAATTGACTTAAAATCTACTTATCATCAAATACCAATTTTAAAATCTGAAAAACAATATACAGCCTTTGAAGCTTGTGGTAAATTGTATCAATTTTGCCGAATACCCTTTGGAGTTACAAATGGAGACAGTTGTTTCCAAAGATTGGCTCATAAAGGAAGAAAAGTTATACGACACATTCGCTTACCTAGACGATGTGACCATTTGTGGCCAAGACGAGAAGAGTCATAATGAAAACCTTGAAAGGTTTATTTTAGGCCGTCGAGAAATATAATTTTACTATAAATAGACAAAAGTCAATTTTCAAAACTTCAACCATTAATTTATTAGGTTATTCAATAATGCATAAATCTATCAAGTCTGACGAGGAACGTCTTTAACCTCTATTAAATATGCCATATCTGACTGACTCAGTATCCTTGCGTGGAGTCATCGAGATGTTTTCCCATTATGCTAAATGGTTGCCAATGTTCTCTGAAAAGCTTCATTGCCTAGTTGTCAACCAAAATTTTCCTTTATAAAGTGAAGCCCGTGCTGCTTTTGATGACATAAAAAGTCAGATAGCAAAATCTGCAATGGATGCTATAGACGATAGATTGCCATTTACAGTTGAAACAGATGCTTCTGAGCATCGTATTGCTGCTACCTTATCTTAAGAAGGACGACCTGTTGCTTTCTTTTCTAAGACACTATCGCAAAGCGAAAGACAATATTCAGCAATTGAAAAAGAAGCTCAGGATATCGTAGAAGCTCTTAAAAAATACAGGCATTTCTTGATTGGCATGCCTTTTCGTTTAATTACAGACCAACGTTCTGTCTCCTTTATGTTTGATCGCACACATACTAGCAAGATTAAAAATGAAAAGATTCAACGCTGGAGATTGGATCTTTCTTGTTTTAAGTATAACATTATATATAGAACGGGGAAAGAAAATGTCGTCCCAGACGCCTTCTCAAGGGTATGTTCCACTGTTGCTGAAGGATAGAAACTAAAAGAGCTTCACAATTCACTTTGTCATCCGGGAATAGCACGGATGTTACACTGGGTACGTAGCAAAAATTTACCATATTCTGTCGAAGACATACGAAAGGCGACCAACTCTTGTACGACTTGTTCTATGGTCAAACCAAGATTTCATAAAAGTTCTGGAGTATTAATCAAAGCCATGGCTCCAATCGAACGCTTAAACATTGACTTCAAGGGACCATTACCTTCAACTACCTCAAACAAGTATCTGCTTACAGTTATTGACGAATATTCTCGATTTCCTATAGCTTTTCCTTGCAAAGACATCTCCGCCTCTACAGTAATCAAACAATTGAACAAAGTATTTTGCTTGTTTGGAATTCCAAATTATATTCATTCCGATCGTGGTGCCGCCTTTATGTCAAAAGAGCTTAAAGATTTTCTACAAACCAAAGGTATTGCTACCAGCCGGACCACAGCTTATAACCCGGAAGGTAATGGCCAAGTCGAGCTTTTGAATGGTACTCTTTGGAAGACTGTAGAATTAGCCTTATGTTCGAAAAATTTAGGTATATCGCACTTCTTGTGTTAGATGAGGCGTTACATTGCATTAGATCGCTGCTTTGTACTGCTATAAACACGATACACGATTAGACGGCCTCTGTGGTTGAGCGGGCTAAGCCTTTGCACCTCACTGCAACGCAGAGGTTCCGGGTTCGATTCCTGGTATAGTAAATTTCGTAAACGTATTTTCTCCGTTATTTACTATGGTCTAGATGTCTGGGATCGGCCCCAGAGTAGTCCGTTCTATATTACCCATAACACAAGCGTAACTTGCTTAATTTGGGGATATACAATGTGTGTGTTTGTCTGCCGATTTATAAAAAAAAACCTCATGAGCGCATGTTTAAGCATAACAGAAAATCAACAAATGGAGTGTCAATGCCTAGCTGGCTCATGAATCCTGGTACTGTTCTATTAAAAAGGTATGATCGTCCAAATAAAGATGTGCCTGTAGTAGAGAGGAAGTTGACCGCTTGGAATCCAATCCGACTTATTTTTTTGTTAGACTGCCGGACGGCCGGGAAACAACCGTCCCAAATAGACAACTTGCTCCAGTTCCTAAACATGGAACAGATGATTCAACTGGAGAGTTAGTTCCCGAATGCCCTGAAACCACTACATCTAGCGAAAGGTCATTTATAGAGTCGACAAGCTCTCAAACGTTAGATTCAGCTGACAGTACGAAGGCTGCAGAAACATGCTCAGATTTGGAGATACCAATTCGCCATTCAACGAGGGTTCGAAGACCCCCTGCTCATTTAAAAGACTACTGCGGGTGATTGTGGTGTCTATGATTTTGACGTATATTTAATTTGATTGAAGTATAATTAATTATCATTTCTTTTCATGTATTGTTTTCTGTTTATTAAAGCCTAATTTGCAAAGGTAGTATCTTATTTGTATCAGGTAGCCATCCAGTCGGGCAAATGTCCTACCACCTGGCTGTGGGTTCTTTTGTCACCTCTTACGGCAGGCCACCCAGTCGCAGGAAATTGTATTATTTCTCCGTTTCTGCACGGATTAATATATACTAAGTTTTAGCAAAGTCGGTCCAGTAGTTTTCCGTAACAGATAGGCAGACAGACAGACAAACAGCAGATAGACAGACAGACAGACAGAAGGACAGACGGACGGACAGACAGAGTTACTTTCGCATTTATAATATTAATAGGGATACGCCACCAAATGACCAAAGTAATACAGTAAAACAAACAAAATTAGTAAATTCGAACACTACAAAACGTTTCTCTCGATTCTAGACATTTTTACGTCTTTTTTTATTACTCCGTTTTGAAAGGTTTGTTGTATGCACAGAGAACATTAATATAATAAGAGAGATGTATGTTCTTATTATAATTTTGGATTACTTTTCGATTCTTGGCTCTCTACTAGTTTTATAGAAAACTACAGGTTTATAGAAAACTAAGTTTTCTGGATGTCTGTTTCTTATTTCTTCACAGACTTGAAAAATAAGAGATCAATATGATAATTGCTAAGTACTGTAATATTATAACTAAAATAAAAAAGGCATGATTTTTGGAACAAAGTTACTTATCGCGCGTTACATGCTTTGAGCGAATGGGAGCGAGACCGAAAAAAGTGTAATAAGACTTTTTTCCGAGACGTCTTACTATAGTTATAGCTGTGTATGAACTATGTACATAGATCGCCGCACACAGCTCTCCGTGCGCCGAAAGACGCGACGGCTCTCTTGGTTTCTTCGGTTATATTCCGCTAGTTTCCAATATTTACTACAATTTTGATACTTTTCCGATGATCTTTGAGAACTCCGTTCCAAACCGGTGTCCCAAAGAATCTTCATTAGTTTTTTATTTCAGAAAAATGGAAGAGATTCTGGGTGACATCATCCAAAGCTAACGAAAATGATTATGCAAGGAAGTAGTTTGAGGGTAAAGAGAAGAAGAAATTGCTTTAGTTGAAGAAATAGCAACATACTTGCTCTGTTTACCGATCACACAAACAAGTTCACTTAGAGTTCTAATTATGTACCAAGTAGAATTCGCACGTAAGTCTCAATAACTGAATAATTATATTAAAATTTGATTACTTTATTAATATAACAGATTTCATTTGTACTTTTTTAGACGTCTGAGAGAATGAATGTAACGAAATAAAATTAAATATATGCAAATAAATTCCAAATGGCTGTACTTTCTATTTTTATCCACTTTTTATAGCGTAATCCCGGAGCTAATGGTTTACGCACCACTGTGATGTGTACTGAGCCAAGGAAAATGTCTTGACGTCGTTTTTTCCTTTATATAGACAC
This sequence comes from Dendrolimus kikuchii, assembly GCA_019925095.2. Classification (NCBI taxonomy): domain Eukaryota; kingdom Metazoa; phylum Arthropoda; class Insecta; order Lepidoptera; family Lasiocampidae; genus Dendrolimus; species Dendrolimus kikuchii. Next base: position 12,081,562 of record CM034401.1, read on the forward strand.
TTTTCAGAAGGATTCAGTCAGACACATCGGAGCAAAGCATCCGAAAAGGTATCCAAACGTTTAAAGTTATTATAATTTTTAAATTAAATCCTGTTTAATTTGCAACTATTACATAATTTACAAAACTCTATCAACTTTTAGTTTTGGAGTAGACGAAGTGAATAGTTTGACTTTTTATACCAGTGAATGTCTAATGTGATGGCAGGATTGGTCCACAAATTCCAAGTCGCTCAACGGGCTATGGAGCGAGCTATGTTGGTTGTTTCTCCTATGTAGAGAGTTTAAATATAAGGATATCCTTAAGAGTATCTAAGTAACCGACGTAGCTCGCAAAATTAATAACTTGAAGCGGCAGTGGGCCTGTCATCACTGTCGCAGGTCTAATGGCCGATGAAGCAGACAAGTCTTGGAGTTGAGATCAAGTCTTGGTAAATGTAGTCTTGGACGCTCTCCAATCCGATAGACTGACAATCAGCGTAAGGTCGTCGGTAGGTGCTGGATGAGGAAGACGAAGGACCGGGATAAGTGGCGCCGACTCGGGAAGGCCTACGTCCAGCAGTGGACTGCGATTAGTTGACTACGAGGACGCATGCTTAAACTACCACTATTATTTATTTCGACTAGTTTGTTTAATGGCTGGTTCCTATATCTTACCGACCATACATTTGCCTTAATATCGGTTAAAATTTGACATAAGCTCCATATAAGTTATATCAAAATTCAACCAAAGTTAAGGTAAGGGAATGAATAGTAAGATATAGGAACCGGCCATAAATCTATATTCTTGTTAAGCTGGAATTTAATAAGCTTTCACAATTTAGATTCTGTCATGTGAATTATTTTAAACACTTTTTACAGAAATATGTCAAACAGCAGAATGAAAAACAGAACTAATATTTTAACTCTTTGTATGATAATTTGCTGTCTCGTACTCATGTGTGCGGGTGATTCAATGAATTCACGTTGTCGTATTAAAAGGCACACACACAAAGCCATGCAAACTGATTTAACTGGCCGACGTTGTTGGGATGATGTGAAGATTGCTTCCTGTTGGGGATATTGCTTGTCATATGAGGTATACTACAACTATGTATTAAAAAACTCAAACTTGTATTAACAAAAATTGAATCAATTAGAGTGTAGATGGTGCTAGGAAAAAATAGAACTACGAAACAAAGTGGCTGGTGTAAAAATGTGGAATAGAAATAAATAAAATCTTAATTGCGTTATGACGGGGTTTGAGCGGGCTAAGCCTTTCCCGGCCAAGCTTACTGGAACGCAGTGGCTCCGGGTTCGATTCCTGGCATAATAAATTTCGTAAACGGATTTTCCGTTTGGTCTGGGTGTTTGAGATCAACCCCAGAGTGGCCCATGTAACCCATAACACAAGCGTAAGTTATTTAGCATGGCGAAATACAATGTGTATTCTTATTTGCCTCGTTATTGCCTCAAAGAATATTACCTACTAGTTTGTAAATTCCCTATAAGTGTACAATAAAAAGTTATATATCTATCTATCTTAAACAGACGTTTTTTAAATTAATTTTCATAATTTTTATCTAGATTTCAGATTGGCAGTTCCCATATAAAAAATCGCATCATCCAGTTTGCGTTCATGGCGAAAGGAAACACGCATCTGCTAAACTGAAACATTGCGATCCTGGTTTTCAGCCTGGCACTGATGTCTATCATTATGTGGAAGCTGTTAATTGTAGATGTCAAGTAAGTGATTAGTTCAAAATATTAAAAATTCTAAATTTTGTACTAAACTTGTCAAAGTCATATAAAGAGCAACCTAAATAGAGTTCGCTTTTGCACTCGCTACTTGCCACATTTTCATAAACTTGTCTTAGAGATAGTACACTGCTCACGGTTTTTGGTCTTAGCTCTTTTAATCCTTGAGTTGCTTTTCTAGCTCCTTACTCACTGTAGAGGACCGCGACCGCCCCTCTACAGGGGCTAAGGTGGTTTCTGAAGTGAAAAGTTACCCCACTTGTCGTTTTCGGAATAAGTTTGCGATCTAATTTATGTATGAAATCTAGGTTTTCGACGTGTACCTAGATGAGTTCTTCAGATTAACTGCAGTTGCAATTTTATCATCTGCTTGATGCGAAATGGGTCAAATTTGCGTTAAGAGATTTTCATAATTAGTTTCTCGTCGATTTCTCCGTCACTATAACTCCGATCAATGTGATTCTTTCACCACGGGGTGCGTTTCTACCGCCCGCATGCAGTGATATATCGCACTGGTCTATTAACACTGCGAAACCTATTTTTGCACGCGGAGGATAGTTTTTGCTTTATTATTCTTTCGATACCCACTCGGGAAATATAAATTGACATTATTTACTTCGATTAATTTGCATTCCACGTATTTCAAAAATAATATTACGAATATTTCACAAAAAAACACTTTGATGCAAACAAGGTGTCATTTATGTAATATATAGTCTAACCTACATACAAATGTAAAGTTTTTATTTGGGTAGGTTTTGTTACTAATGTAATTTTTATGTTTACTAGGTTTGCTCGTCAGAAGACACAAGCTGTGAATGGTTACCACCAGATTCTTCCATTTTAGGTGGACTTATCCTTAAAGAAGAATTAGAAGAAGAAATGGATTTAGATTAATATTTTATTTTACAGTACTTTTGATACAAAAGATTTGACGAAGAAAAACAAATTCGATGTGATACTTTATTTTATAAGTTACACTTTTATTAGTTCAATAAAACAAAGTTGAAATTTTTATCCTTTATTTTTACGTCTAGCTTTCTGATTATAAACATCTACGGTCTTATTCATATTTAGTTAGAGTAAGTTTGAAGGCTTCTTTATGGTTCTGCAAGAAACCTTCAAACTTACTCTAAGTCAATATGAATGAGACCGTTAGAGCCCAGAGGAATATACATACATACATACATACATACATACATACATACATAACTTCACGCCAGTTCCCTTGCGAGGTAGGCACGAACAACAGAGTGCCATTTAGGCTTATTCTTACACACTTATATTCCCAGAGGAATATAATATAAAATATAACGGACCGGAGGCTTAGTAGTATCTCGGAGTAGGCATTTCCTGTCAGCTATAAGTTCTCACCGAATTCGCCGGTATTTTTTAATATATAATTCATTTTTAGTTAGTTATCAATCTTACATCTTTATATACACAATGTGGTACTCATCGATCATATTCTGTAAAATTTCAACATGCCTCAAATCAAACGCCTATTTTTTTAAACCTTGTGAGTGCCTAGCGTATTTGTACATCCAGCTAACTGATCTGGCTTTTGTTTATAATAAATTTTAATGTGAGTAGATCATGTGGACTTAGTTTCTTTTGCCTATTTTGATTTGAGCAACAACAACAGCTTATAATGTGGCTCTGGCTGGATACACAAACTATGCTTAGCCAAAATCAAACAGTAAAAGAATAACAGCAACTATGAATAAAAATTGACACTGACACTTAGAAAACCGTAAAATGACAATGAGAAACAATTTCTCCGACTGTATTGGATTGATCAATTCAATTCAAGTCATTGATGATTGAAATGTTACTAATAAATTGTTACTACATACACGTGAATTACATGTGAGTTATAAATACGTAAAGAAGTGTTTAGTTTCTTCTGTGCTCCACAACAAAACAATTGGAATATCATATTGAAAGCGACTTTTGTTTTGTGAACGGTGTTAGTCATGAGAAATTTGTTTGGTCTGGTTATTTTATGCTCCTATTTACATGAATTATTAACATTAAATACAAATAAAACTGAGTCCATATCATTCTTAAAAGGGAATTCTCCTTCAGAACAAAATTTATGGAATATCAAACTTGATATTTATTTCTCTAAAATTTTACCTGCTGTTATTATCAAACCTCCTGGTGCTGAGATAAGACTCAAATGCGAGGCAATTATGAATTTTACGAAGGTTGAAAAATATATAAAAAATAAGGAAGGTGTAGAAGCATCCCTTAAAGAAGTCCCACCAGACCATATCCAACAAGCATTATTAAAAAATGTTAAAGTTTATTGGCTTAAGGATAACAAAACCATAAATGAATCTAGTAAACTCAAAATCGTCACAAAAATTGATAAGAGAAATGGTACAATAGGTACTAATCTAAAAATTAAAAATATTGACAATACAGATGATGGTAACTATACTTGTGTGATTAAGCAAAATTATGAGAAGAAGCAAACTTCCCAAGTTAAAATTCAGGAGAATGTTGAATTAGGAAACTATGAGATACCTACTTACACATCATTGTTTTTGAATACTGATTCCAGTAATGAATTGGAAGTAAGTATGAGAGCTACTCCAGATCTACGATTAAATGCGATTAGAGCACAGAGTGTTGATGTTACTCCAGAATTTTCCAATACAACTGGCCCACAAAAATTGTCTCCTATTTGCCAGGAATATATGGGTAAGCAATGCTCTTCATACTTGCTTAATCAATATGTATATATTCCATATAATACTACTCAGGCAATTCTTGAAGAAAAACTCACAAGAGCTATTCAAGTTACTAGGTTTTCAAAAGAAATCAGTTCACACTGTGAAGGTTATGCCCTGCCTAGTTTGTGTTACTCCACATTTCCAATATGCCGAAATCCTGTTGACACTAATAACAATTTTCTTAAAGAGGCAAAGAAAACTTTTCCATTTCTGATAGAGGATGCAGCTACAAGTGAGCAGAATGATGAAATGCCTGAAATTGTGTTTGAAAATTTACCTAAAGGAAAATTGCCTGACATGTATATAAAACCAGACAATGTATCAAATGAATTGTTCAATTATCGGTATAATTCTACAGTACTCAAACGAGTATGTAAACAAGACTGTGAGATTTTAGAAAACGAATTGTGTCAAACTGAGTATGCTATTGCTAAAAGACATCCACATATTGGACAAAAATTAACTCTGGAGGACTGTCAAAGCTTACCTGAAAATGATCCAGACTGTTTGAAAATTGATATTGGTGCTGTTATAGTTTCAAATGATGAATGCTATTGGGAAAATGGTAATAGCTATCTGGGAAGGGTAAACATTGCCAGTAATGGAATGCCTTGTATAGAGTGGTCTAAGCAGTTGTATGTTAGAGTATCAGACTACCCAGAACTGGCTGGCAGCCACAGCTATTGTAGAAATCCTGGAGGAATTAAAGAGCAACCTTGGTGTTTAGTGGATAAAGAAGGTAAAACTGAAAAACAACTATGTAATATTCCAAAATGTGCTCATAAAATATGGATCTACATACTTGTTATATTTTTACTTGTAACTGCTGCTATAATGGGTTTTATTACTTGCTTATGCTATAGACATAGAGCTAAGAATAATGCAGCTACAATAAGAGATATTAATTTACCTAATGCAGACAAAAACATATATGGCAACTCAAGACTTAATTCACCAATAGAAATGAGTGAATTTTTGACAAATCATAATATAAATAATCAACCACATAATACAAGGAATACAAGAGGCAGTGGAGTATTACGTATTCCCCAGTATTCCTTGTCTCAAATTAAATTCTTAGAGGAACTGGGAGAAGGAGCTTTTGGGAAAGTTTACAAAGGTGCATTAAAGAAAGATGGTGAAACACAATTTGTTGCGGTAAAGGCATTAAAAGAAAATGCATCAGCTAAAACTCAAGCAGATTTTCGCAGAGAAATTGATCTTATTTCTGAATTGAATCATGATAATATTGTATGCATTGTTGGAGTCGCACTGAGAGAAGAACCTCTATGCATGCTGTTTGAATTCATGGCTAGGGGAGACCTTCATGAGTTTTTAATGGGAAGAGCCCCCCCATCAGGCAAAGGGCTGCCTCCAATGAGACTATTGAACATAGCACATAACATTGCATCTGGCATGCATTATCTTGCTTCTCATCATTATGTGCACAGAGATTTAGCTGCTAGAAACTGTTTGGTTTCAGATGATTTTGTTGTAAAAATATCAGATTTTGGGCTTTCTAGAGATATTTACAGTTCAGATTATTATAGGGTATGTACTTTTGATACTCATTGCAGCATTACTTATAGCCACCGATCTTAGCATGGGACCAACAGATATGTCAGTAGCATATTTATATATCAAAAATAGAAACAAATCTTTTGTCTTTATCAATTTTATTGTTAGTTCTAACATAATGGGATAAATGTGAACATGTTATAGTATATAGCACTTTATTGCTGCCTAAGTTACATGAATTAGTAATGGCCTCTGTGGTTGAGCGGGCTAAGTCTTTGCTGGTCTAGATCCCTACAACACAGAGGCTCCGGGTGGGATTCCTGGTATGGTAAATTTTTGGAAACAATTTTTCTCCATTATTTATTTAGTCTACGTGTCTGGGATCGGCCCCAGAGTAGTGCGTTGTACATTACCTATATAACACAAGCATAACTTGCTTAATTTGGGGATATACAATATGTGTGTTTGTCTGCCAATTACTGTTATTATTTCTCATATGTATTTATTTATATTCTTTTTGTTTTTTTAATGTATATATAAAAAATAAACTCCATATGCCACATGTCAGTAATCTTGTGCAGGAGGTCTAGGTATTTCGTAAATTTATGAGTTTCAGCATTTACGAGATTACAGTCATGTGGAATACTTATATCAAGGAGTAACATACGTCTCACAGATCAATCTATTATCACAATGTCAGGCTTATTGGCAACAATAGTCCTATCTGTTATAATAGATCAATCCCAGTAGAGTGTGGTATGACCATTTTCGAGAACTGGCTCAGGGGTATATTTACAATAAGTAGGGATGGGCTGAATGTGGTTTGAACCGAATACGAACTTCGGCAGAACATTCGGTTAAAACAAAAACTTTGAAATTTGGCCGAACTTCGGTTTGATTTCGCCACGCTTTCTCAAGGGCAACACATCGTGACCTGTTGACAATGTCAACTTGATAACACCGAATTTTTGGCTTTTTTACACCATATTCCACCTTTAGTAAATTTGAAGTATGAGTAGGTGGATAATAGAATAGATTTTTAGACCTTTGATTGAAAAAAAATCACCATTTCATAATTCTAAATTCATAATGTTTAATTCGTAAAAAGTGATTTCAATCAAAATTAAAGTTATAATTGCTGATGTCCCTTAGACGTTTTTTTAATTCAAGTTACGCATTATAATTAAGCAGTTGCACTACTTACTGATGTTTCTTAGAGAAATAATAAGTTTATTTTATTTTTGTTTTAATTTGATGTCTATTTAATTAGACAAAGGGTCAATCAAGAACTAATTTTGTTCATTTTTTATCAGATTGCACGTTAAGATTTACATATTCCTAACTAAAGTAAATGACCATGAGTATATAGATGCCAATTTTTATATTACGGTTATGATAGATATGGTTTCTATTAACTTCATTCAAAACAGTGCAAATAGTAGTAGTAGGTATTTTACTTTTTCTTGCACCGAATGTTCGGCATTTAAACCGAATTTCGGCCGAATGCCGAAGTTCAGCTCATGCTGCCGAAATTCGATCAAACCGAATGTAAAACGAATTTCGGCTCATCCCTAATAATAAGGTACCTTAGTTGCTATCAGACCGTATCGAAGAGCAAGTTGCTGGTGGATGATCCTGGCTACTAGGTTGTGCTTGTGGAAGTACTTGGAGTTAGCAAGACGAGAACAACTGGAGGTAATATGCCGGATGGATTCGCCCACATCCCGGGCGTGCCGTTGATGTACTGCCTGTAGTTGTTCATCTTGATAACCTCGTCCATAATTGTTATACATCCGTCATTATTATATTGTATGTCTTTCAAGACCACAGGCCATAAAAAAGGCCCAGACTTTTGGAGGGCTTGCATGGGGCCATGGGAAGGCCAACACGTAGAGGCCCCTTGACAAATTTAATGTTAATGTGGCGTGACACTAACTGGCGATTATCCCTGTCTACACTATATAGTAATGCACCCAAGGACAAGCCCTGGCCAGTGTAGGACTATTGTGGGAAATGAGGACAAAAAGTACCGGGCTATTGTGGTGAACTGCTAATGGTACTAGGGGTCTGGGAATATGAGGACTATGGCGTCTGCCCGTCGCAATGTTCAGGGAACATGGAAAAATGGGCAGACGTGTCAGTCATTATTATTATTATTATTAAATAACATGGGCAGCTTTATATCTCATATGAATAGTTAGCAATGTGGTGATCGGGCTTCATTCTTGACCATTCATAATATTTCACAAAAAAGGCTGGTCTGCTTCTTTTAAATTTTCTTTGTAAAAATCCATTGTCTTATTTTACCTTGGCCAAAAGCTTTTGTATACTAAGCAAAAGAGCTAACATGTACATATTGAAAGCTATAAAAATACAGTAGAGAAGCAACTATTAATTATTTTTGTGGTGAAAAAAATATATCTATTAGTTTCAATTTAATTATTGATTTATTATTTTCCTTTAGGTACAATCCAAAAGTCTGTTACCAGTAAGATGGATGCCACCTGAATCAATATTGTATGGAAAATTTACTACTGAGAGTGACATCTGGTCTTATGGTGTTGTTCTATGGGAAATCTATAGTTATGGATTACAACCATATTATGGGTTAGTAGTTATTTTTGCTGTAGATACTGCACTCATATTACTTATGATCAGAGATGAGTCTACTATACTATTGTCCTATAAAGTGCAAGAATTTCAAAGAGATACAAAATTAATGGCAATGTAATCAGTGTTCTGTAGAAGCCCTATTATTCATATATAAAAGTGAATGTTGGTGATAGTATTCAGAATGGTTTTATTTGGATCTGTGTTTATTTCTTCTTCATGACCTTAAGAACAAACCAAATTTAATGAAATTTAGTGTAATATGTATGTAAGTTCTGTAACATCTAAAAATGGGTAAAATGGAGGGAAATTATACTTTCTTACTGATCTAAAGTTTAGGCAGATGACTCTGTGTGGAAAGCTCTAATAGTTTTTTTTAATGTACAATATTAAAATTATTATTACTATTATATGACTTACAGGTATAGCAATCAGGAAGTAATATCAATGGTACGTGGAGGTGAGTTGCTGGCGGCACCAACCGGCTGTCCAGTGCTCATGTATTCACTAATGCGAGACTGCTGGAAACATACATCACATAGGAGGCCCAATTTTGAAGAAATAGTCAATAGGTATGTAGGAACAGCAGTTCAATATAGGTAAATTAGCTTTGAGATGTTTTCGCGTTTGTAGTAGTATTTGTATATTTACAGGACTTCTAAACTTGAAATTTAAATTTCCTTGAAATTTAGTATTAAAAATTATGTTTAATATTTAGATTTATTGTTTAATATTATTAGTTTCATATATTAAGTACTTACATATAAAAATATAAAAAATGTATTAGTTTATTTATTTATGTGCTGACAGTACACTACTACAAACGCAAAAACGTCTAGAAGCTAATTTATCTGTAGATACTTAAGGATTGTGCACTATCTAAAGTTTCTATGCACAGCCTGGCTAATCCGGACAGTTTACAGATTTTGACTATACTGTTTTTTTTACACTATATACATATATTTAGTGACTTATAGTGTGCTTTCGATAAACAACTAAATATACATAACACCACATGCATGATCCTTAACATTCCTCTTTGTAAAATCATCACCATATAAAACTTGAAGGCTTCTTTCTAATACTTTTATTGTTTATTTTATTTAGAATACAAGAATGGATTCAGAATGGTGGATGTCCAGAAGCAGCAGCTTCAGAGTCAAGTGGCAGTGTCTGTGGACACAGACCAACAGGATCCAGCCGAGATTTACAAGAGAGGGTCCCATTATTACCCCCACATTGTTCATCATCAAACGGTTCACTAGCAACAGGCAGCTTAAAAAAGTTCAACACAGCTTCTAGCTCAAAAATAGTTGAGGATAACCGTTCGACATGTAGCGAAGTACCGCCATTGGCGCCAAAAACCAAGAAATACAGCTCTGGCTCACTTATAGATACTGATAAAGTGGGTACGAAAGAGACTGTTGTTAGAATTCCTAACACGAATTTTGGAAATGAAATATAGTAGGCGAAGATTGCTCATAGGATACTTTATTAGATAGGTAATAATACTGAGCTCAAGGGAATTACAAATGTTTTATTATAGCAGGCTAAAATGCTAAAAAAAGAATGAGAAGAAAATTCAAAGTTGCTTTATCAGTTTCTTGTTTAACTGTCTGAGTGAAATCAGCTAAGTTATTGTTTCACTAATTCAAATACTTAGGCTGCCATTAGGTGACCATCTGTTTTAAAACTCACTCGATTGTCACTATGAAGTGAGAGCTCTCACTTAGATGAGTAAGTGAGTGCATTTGGTCGGTTTGTTCTATTCTATTCTTTTTTATTCGACGATGGCTTCGCCAATGTTGGAGTGACTATGTAAAAATGACAGGTGCAGGGTGATCAAAAATTATTTTATAATAACAACTTTGAATGGTGGAGGACATTTTCTGATGACCTGAGGACAACAAAAAATATTAATTGTATTAGACTAACTATGTTTTATATAAATGTTAATAGTATATACAAAATTACATAAAGTATGTATGAATTTAGTATGGACAAGAGTTAACAGGTAATGGATATTCACAGGGCGATCAAAACTTGAAGGTAAAATATTATCAATATGAATGGTAATTTTAGGACAACGAAAGAATATGCTCCACTGTTCCTTCATCTAGATCACATTCACACAATGAGTGATCTTGTAACCTTAGTTTCGCTAAGAAAGCAGGGGAACAGACATGGCTAAGGTGAAGTCGAATTATGGTGGACGTTACTTTCTTAGGTAAGTGTCGATGACGAAAGAACCATGGAGTAGAGGGGATATTCGGTTGAAGAGAAACCATAATATCTGCCAACTGAGAAGATTGCTGACATTACTGATTCATTGTTCACGCATTTCAGGAGCAGAAAGGGCGGATAAATGTCTAGAGAAGCATTTGTTGTACTTATCAATGCCTTAAGAAACGGCTTGTTTGGCACAGTTGTCTGCTGTTTCATTACCTAGGATTCTGCAGTGACCAGGAATCCAAGCGAGTGCTACCTCAAGGCCTAAATTATGGCAGTGGTGTAGAAGTTTTTAATTTGGAGAGTGAGTGGGGATTTTGACGGGAATGGAATGGAGACTTCAGAAGGTCTTGCAGGCAGCTGAGGGAATCAGTCAAATTAATTGCTTTTTTAATTTGATTATATGAATAGAGCAGCCTCCAGAAGGGCAATAGACTCACCAGAATAAAATGAATTATAAAAGGGGAGTTTAAAGTTAAGAACAATTTTAAATTGGGAATCCACACAGCTGCACCTATAGGACTATTTGAGGATAATTTTGATGCGTCTATGAATTTGGTGAGCCATTCAGACCATTTTTCTTGAAGATATCTTTCAATTGAATTTTTGGTTAGCTGCAGTAGAATTTTTGTCGATGTCAAAATTAAAAATAATATTAAGGTCAAAGATGAGACCACGAAAGTAGTTTCAAATAAGGAATTACGGTAATTTTGTAAAAGACTATAACAGATACTCATAAATTTTTTGAAAAGATTTTATTAAAAGGGAGAGAACCTTGTGATTCCAATAACGAGATAAAAAGGTTTGATCATTAAGGTCTCTAAGAGAGTCATAAAGGGGATGGCTAATTGAACAAATCTACAAAAAAAAACAGTCTGCAAGGAGTTAACGGCATAGGCATAGTGGGGCCTCTCGGCATTCGACCTGGACGGCGCTAGTAAGGGACGATTTCATGGAGCCAGTAATGATTCTTAAACATTTTGCCTGTAGCCGATCAAATTTAACAAGGGCAACTTTGCTGCAGGGTTCCAACAGAAAGCTCCCATATTCAAAATGGCTCCTTATAATGGATTTGTATAACTGTTTCTGGTTATACAGATGAGAACCCCACTTAATAACAGACAAAGCTTGTAGAATGTCAATATTTTTTTTCGACTATTTGAAATATAATTCAAATGATTCACATCAGAGAGCTTAGAGTCTAGACATAGACCCAAAAATTTTACATTATCCGAAACTGGTTGATTGTTTACACTAATGTCTAAAGCAGGGACAGATCTTTTTCGAGAGAAGACAACAACAGAACTTGTAGGGGCAGAAATTTCAAGACAGTGATCTGAAAGCCAGTTATTAAGATAAAAGAGCGCTATTTAGTCAACTGCAGCAGTCAATGAAGGAATCAGATGTATGATACATACAGAGCGTCATCTGCAAATTGTAAAAATTTACAAAACAATTGGCAGAAGTCTCTAAGTCAGCTATAAAAGAGGGGACGCAAAACTGAGCCCCGTGGAAGACCCTACTACAATCTAGGGGAAAGAAGACAAACAGGAGAACGGATTGAAATGGAATGTTTCATGAATATGTTGCATATTGTTACGTGCTGTGGGTACAGGGATTGGAAGGAAATACCGATCTAAAAGAATGTCTTCATTTAAGCCAATGCAAGTTTAACTCGCATTGAACAGTCAGTCCGATACGTTGTCTAAATCCGGAATAAAACTACATTCGACGATACACACGAATCCATAGATAAAATACAAACCAGCTCATAGGTTTCTTCACCCTTATCCGGTGTACGTCGCTTAACTCTAACGCAGCACTCCTACATTGCTTCCACGACGAGAAGTCTTCTTCCTAGGCATGCGCGACTCCACCTTCGTGCATGGCCACTCCAGCGCTCCCTCACCGATGCGACACTCGGAGGATGCCCGATGCTCCACTCCAACGAGTATTCCAGCCGCATCGCCTACTGCGCTGCTCCCGATGACCCAAGACTCGTTCCAGGGTTCAACCGTCTTTCCTTCCGCGTGACATAATACACACGTGTGTCACCTCCGGCACTTCCCAATGCGACGCTCGCAGACTGCCCACAACGCCCATCGGCAAAACCATGCCGTATCCGCACAGCGCCACCTCCAGCGACCCTGGCGCAGCTTCAGCACACTCATCGGTACTCGCTTCCGAAACTTTTACCAGGATCCTTTTCATCTGCCTGTCGAACCGCCGACAACCCGCTGCAGCCCTAGCGCGTAGACCGGTACTTGTCTCCGAGGCTCCCGTTCCACTCAGCTGGGCCGTCCTCTTATTCTTCCTTTTTCTTCGGTACTCCTTCCGAGCTCCTTTTCGAGACTCTAATCGAGACTAACTTCGTGCGCAGATTTTCGCGCTTATATATCCAGTAGACACTAAGTATATTCTTGTCCAACAAATATATACACGGATCAGGATTAGGATTTGGAATATAAATAGATACAAATGATATATTCATGCATCTAACTGCAACTATATCAACGGAAGGAGAATGATCTGGGATGGTAAGGCAGTTAAATTTTGAATTTCGGTCAACCAGGAGGGACAACCAGCCCATCCATCTTGTCTATCGTCTCTTTAAGAAGAATAACCTGAAAAGGGAGCATATGTCTATAACCTACGTTTTCTTCAGACATAACTAAGTTAATATATTTTTGCCGGTTATGCTCCGTGGCTTTGAAGTCTGTAGCTAGGTGAGGGCCTGAACAGTAAAGACAGATCTTTTCATGAGGGATATTATAGAAGGAGCCTTTATGGGGCCCTCGACAGCGAAAGCAGCGGGGATTCGACCGACACTGGGCATGAAGGCGTCCAAACTTACAGCACTTGTGCCATTGGATTGTCGAAAGGGAGTAACGACCAACAGGGAGGGACATAATGCAGCAGTACACGTAGTCTGGACGGACTTACCCCAAGAAGGTAGCCAGTAAGCTCCCATACCGTTTTCCCATTTAATTTCTTCTTCCTATTAAGTCGGCCAGCATTAATTACCGTTGGGTACATGTGATGTGAGGTTCAATGAAGTCTATCTGTTGGTCAAGGTTTCAATCAGTAGGAACATGTCGTATTACTCGCATTCTAGTCAAATGAAAACGTGTAATTGTAGCTGATAACTTATTTGAGGGAAGAAGGGGATTATCTACGAAACTATTTGCATCATGAGAAGTTTTGGTAAAAACGGAGACTGTTTCTTTCTAAATGTTTGATATCATCAATGCCAGCCACCTTAACATTATAGATGGCTTGCGCAATCTTTAGGGAACGCATATTATTGTCTTGATGGTTCGCTATCAGAGAGACTGACGTGTACAACAAATGGAAGCCGACGGTGGCGTTCATTTAGTTTTATTAAGAGAGGGATATTAGGAAGGGGACTCAATAGAAGTGGCAGAACGTTTTGGTGCAATCTTTTCAGGAGCCTTACAGACTTCAGCTAGTTGGTCTATAACAACATCCATAGAATTTCTTCCCTTATTGGGAGGAACATCTTTGCCCACGGAGGACGCAGTAATAAAAAAATAACACCTACCAGTTATTAAGTTGTATACATAAACCACCACCAACAAAAAAAACAAGTAACAACACAAGTTCTAGAAAAGCAGAAAAACCGTGAAAACTAAAAAGAATTACGAAACGCGTATAACCTTAAAGATGTCACCTGTCACTTTTTCATGGTGTTTGAATGTTTTTATTAAAGCTGAATATCTTATTATAAATTCTTATACCTTACTATGGTAGAAAATTGACATTACTTATATGGAGTTTGTGTCAAATTTTAACCATTATTAAGACAAATGAATACATTGTAAAATATAAGAACTGGCTATACGTCATTTATTTAACATTTATTGATAAACTATTATTATACCTATATTGGTTGAAATCTTAAATTTGAAGAAAAAGTTTCACTAGCAATTAATAGTTTTCAAGACACTACTGGTTAGTTTTGTTTCAAATCTAGAAAAAAAAATAGTTACTTAGATTATATAGAATAGATCAATATTGTATATTTTGTTTTTAATTGGAAGTTTGGTTTATTTATTTTTTGGTAATAATTTAAATTTCTATTGTCATGTATTGTAATATAAAACGTATTAATTACAACATATTCTAATCACATTTCTTTAAGATCTTAAATTAATCCATTTATTTATAATTTTCATATGATAGCTTTTATGTATTTGTCTTCGTAAGACTGATTATCCAAGTATTTAATTAGAGAGCCTAAAGTGTTCGCTTTTGAAGGGTCGCTTAGTGTAATTGACACGCGTCTGGATATATTGGTAGTTGAAAGACATAGCATAAAATTACACTTTATTTTGATACATGTCATGTCAATCAAACGAATCTGTAAAAACGAACTTTTAAGGCTCTCTGTACTGCCATTTTGACATTACTGTTTGAAGTATTTTCTTTTTGTAAGTTATATAAATAAGTTAAACACACTGTTTTTAGCATAGTCCCCAGAAATACAACTTTTGTCCATACATTTTGAATGGATCTTGACATTGTTACACAATTGATAATAGCTCAATTATGACTGGCACAATATTTTAAAGCTGTTACTGATATTATTATAGACCATTCTAAAGCTATAGTCCTTCGCTTGGCTATACACATGTGGCTATTTTACTTTTAGTATTAATTATTGTTATGTTATTTTTATATTAAGAATTCATAAACCTGTTAAATTATTTGACATTAGTATTAATAGGTCAGTCTGGATAGGCAAAGTTTTACAAGACTGTAAAGTTGTTTCAATACTATTCCAATCGTTATCAAACGTTTAAAAGTATCTGCAGTGCCATTACCCGTACGAATTTTTTTAGTGCAAACGCACCTGACTCTTCTGGGCTCGTGACGGAACAGACCACTAAAAGATTTATTTAAGTTAGTCAAAGTTATTACGTCAGATGTTGACAAAAATATTATTCTACGAATATCTTGTCCAATTCAAAACAATTTCCGCTAATCACTAGTTATTTAAGTTATATATATGTGGCAGCACTATGGAATTATTAACTAAATAACTTACAAAATCTAAGCCCGAGATGAAGTCGCGGGCTGACCATAGTCACGAGTTTATAAAAACCAACAACCGCACGGGTGTCATACAACGTTTTTCAACACATTTGTGAAAAAACAGTATAATAGGCAATGAAACAAATGTAAATATCAGTCGGAAAGTCGCAACAATTTTGGACGTTCATATACGAGCTCGAAAATAGCGCCACGTGCGCATGATAAAAATTAGAATTACGTCTTTCGCCTCATTTTCTCTATAGTTTTAAAGTGAGGCAAATATATAGATCAAAAGCACTTCCAAGGAGGTTCGATTAAACAGCGTATTTATTTTCGTAATGTGGAACTCTGGTGGAATTCTTATTTTTCTTTCACTAAGTACCTATTTTACCATATGTTCCACTGTGTGGTGCGTAATTTTTTAACTTTTGAACAATGTATACAGGCTTCGTAAATACATTTTTTTGAGGATGTGTGAAAAAATATTTATTTACAAGTTTTCTTTCAAAGTTCAAAAAATAATATTCCAATTAT
Source organism: Dendrolimus kikuchii (assembly GCA_019925095.2). Taxonomy (NCBI): domain Eukaryota; kingdom Metazoa; phylum Arthropoda; class Insecta; order Lepidoptera; family Lasiocampidae; genus Dendrolimus; species Dendrolimus kikuchii. Next base: position 12,097,983 of record CM034401.1, read on the forward strand.
GATACCCACTTGCTTTAATACTTAGTTGCTATTTAACAATGCCATTTTTGTAATTTATATTTTGGTCACGATGCAGAAAGAACTTCATAGAATGACTTATGGCTATCTCTTTCTGTCAGGCACAAACCGATGGTTCCTACGAACAGTGAGCCAAGTGCAAAATTCTAATTTTACACGAGAGCGTGTTTAAAGATAAATAGTTTATATTTTTCTGGTTTTATTGTAATACTAGAAGTTTGATTATTCCAGTTTATGTTTTTATAACTAGTATTAGAATAGTAAACCGAATTTATTAAGTTTCTGATCTCTTGTAATTGACTCAATATATGCCAATGGAAACGTACATATTCTTACTAAACTAACTAAATTTGTACTAGTATGCACGGTATGTCGCTAATGATTTGTTTTTTTGTTTCAAAGTTAACTGGAAACTGGCATTTTTATGACTAAAGTCGGTAAATTATATTAAAAGTAAGGAGACGTTTCGAATAATACTAGTTTCATTTCGAATTACACGCGGTTTTGGAAATTTTCGTGCGCTGTACTCTCGTGTATTTTGTGCTTGCTTGCTATCTCATAGTCGCCTTACGTATACAGGAATAATCTGGTTATCTCAGTACACGTCATATGGAAAACGTATGTCTCAACTTGCAGCAGTATACGCCAAATTTTAAGCTTGTTATATGCCTTCCCGAATTTGTACATATTTCCTTAAAACGCTCTTAGTCTTATTTATATTGAGTTAGTTTGTTTGTAGGGTTTTTTAAGAACTTTAAACAAGCCTATAAACTTACGCTAACTTAATATGATTATGAATAAGACCGTTAGTCTCTACTAGGCATGTAATTTTATGATTGCAATGAATTCCCGCGCGAACTGTACATGTTATTCGTACGCTTAACGCATACTAGATTTTCGTTTAAATGAGAAGCTTGCCTCTAATTAGTATGTAAATAGATGATAAGCCTTATCGTAATAAATTTAAGGACATTATAATAATACTTTTTCGAAATTTTTCATGTTTATCTCCGTCGTGTATGTAATTTAGAAATCTTACATTTTTGTACCTTAACATACATTTTGTACTTACTTGCCAAAGACTCTTTTGTATGTGATAATATTATTTATTTTTACCTTAAAATTAGGTTATAATGTACTTCTTAAATAAACAATTTTTAAAGTTTTGCAAAAATATTTTATTATTATTATCAACAACATTCTAAAATAAAAAAATTTAAATCAACATTCATTATTATTAATCAACTATATACAAAATTAACATCTCTTAGAATTACATATCAAGATATACATGTAGATATGGAGAAAATAATACTCATTCTATGATATACATAGTTAGGATGAATATGAAAATTTCCAGTTGTGCACCAATCTGTTGCTTACTGTAAAATCTGCCGTACAGGATTGGCCCGGACTATACTTTTCCTTAAAACATGTTTAAACAAACTATTATGAATAACTATGGTTTGACGCCCAAATTCCTACCTAAACAAAATTAATATTTTTTTTATGTTTACCTTTGCTTCTTCGCGAAATTAGACATGAACCGATTTTTATTAATTTTATGTGGTAAGTGTATACATTTAATAAATCATAACAATATGGTGGAAAAAATGATTAATACTACTTTCTTAACTATAAATATCTGTTCTTTAAGTGACATTTTAATAATATATAACTAATATATAAATTAGTTTATCTGCGTAGTCTGTATTTCATCTTTTTATACACGAATGTTAAAAAAAGTTAGCCAATACGATTTTCATAAATAACTTATATGTATAGACAAACATATAGTCCAGGATCCACTGTCCAGTTTTGCTATTGATTACTATCAAGCTAATTTTTCGTGAGTACTTTCATTTTGATGAGACGCCCAACTTTTTCTCTTACAAACATTTTCGATTGTGGTAGCTAACAGGGGTAGCAGGAATAAAATATGTCGATTTAACGACTCTCAAAACTTTATTACTACTGGGTTCTTTTTGTTAAATCTCTAGGTAATTATCTAAATTATTCAAAAAAATATTTGTCCTACAAAAATGGTTTGATCAGAGTCCCTGTAACATATATCGATAACATGGTCATTAAAAATTATTACTAACCAGATTTTTTTTATGTTGCTTAACCCATGTTTATATAATTTAACAGCCACATTGTCCTCCAAATTGTATGGTACGTTATCGCGGTACTCCAATTGATAAATCCGTCAAAATGAAGCTACTCACGGAAAATTGCTTGATAGTAATCAATAGCAAAAATCCAGGACTAATAGATCAATAAATAGAAATAGACCGCGACATGCATTAACTATTTAAAAGAACTATATAGAAAATCAAACGAAACGCCAAGAAACATCAATGAACACCAGATAATTAACACCGAGGCATTCGCTTTATTGACGTTTATTAATGTAATTATGTGGATTTGTGTATTTTAACACTTTCTATATTGAAGAAATTATGCAATATATAAAGTGTTAAATTACAAAACTTGGATCTTAATTTAAAATAATGTAGTGGTGTTCTTCCAGCAGTGTAACAGTTCAATAAACAAAACAAATCAGTTCCAAATATGAAAATCTAGAACTGCCACACTCAGTTGCATAACATTTCATTATCATAAAATAGCAGTCATTGAATTTTTTGTTGTAATTGTTCACTTAAATCTGCAATTCATATCAATTAGTAACAAAATAAAAAAACCTTGCAATAAATAAATATTACTTAAACGTATAGCTGTTGTATAACAAATTTAAGTTATAATAGCGTAGTGGGTAAGGCACTCGCGTTCCATTCCAATGTCATAGGTTCGAATCTTAGCCGAGCAGCTTGTATTGCTTAAGTATATTTCTGACCTATCGTGCATATTATTACAATAATCTCGTGGTGACGGTAAGGGAAAGTCTTGAAAAATTTGCACAACGATACCACCTATGCGTAAAACTCGCCAATCGGTCTTGGACTAGCGTGGTTATACCATCCATATGGGCTGACATTTGTAATCTAGGCTGCGTTCCATTAGAGACTCAACGACCACGTTCACGACCGTGATTTTTCCCATGCCACTTGCTTTTCGGCGTTACAATCGTAAACCCAGGTGGAACGGTTATTCGACCCACCTCTTAACATGGGTCGTTGTGAGCGTTGTGTGATCGAAAATGGTGACGTTAGTGACGTTTTCGCCACGACCACGACCACGGTCGCCAGGTGGAACGGCTAGCGGAGCATTTTGGGCTTTGTGAACTACTGACGGAACGCGCTGCTAGAAATGAATCGCTTTTTAAGTTATCATCCTTTAAACTCTCTAAGTGAGGCAGCGAGTCATTAAAGAAATAATAATCTGATAAATTAAAAAACACTTTACTGGCTAAAGCAGGCAAACAGCCCATCTAATCGAAATTGATTACCATCGCCTATGAACCTTTGCATCAAAACAGGAGTAGCCAACGCGTTGCCAGCCGTGAAGAAATTTTATAACGTTCTTAAATAACCACATGTCATAGCGTAAAGGGAAAAACAAACAATATTTCTTAAAAAATAAATAGTTAAAGAACATTTTCATTCAAAAGATATATGGTGATTAGTATCTGTTTCAGATGTCTTATCTCTCTTATTGACTAGGTATTCGCCGTGCACCTTCATATGAACCTTCAGATTGTGGTTTCCCGTGAATGCCTTGGAACATATTTTACACACGTACGGCTTTTCACCTACGAAAACAAAAAGAAAATAAGTCAAATGGCACATGTAGTTTTTGGGTTTGGGGCCCCCAAAATCTTTTTGATTCGTAGATCACTTGCCATATTTTTTATACCTGAATAGAACCTTTGCTTACTTAAGTTACTTAATATAATATTATCGTTGTCAACCAATCAGAAGTAGACCTGCTCTAATTTGCGTCACATATCTCTATCCTTTGTACAGGTGACCTTACGCAAGTCGTCCGTCCACTGGGCTAAACGGAGTATTACACTACATTTATCCAGTCCTAGTTGTTAGCAACATCAACAATATTCAATGGACATTGTCACACATAATTTTTCCTCATAATAACATGTAACAGTGCAAATTAAAATAAATTATATTATATTTGATGGTGCAATTTCTACTTCTTCTTTACAAGTTTTAATCGGTCTCAGTCCTGCGACATATGTGGCCAGCCCAAAGTAAAACCAAGATTTGATCCGACGTCAACGTCACAGAGAAAACCCTAGTCCATACTTATATTGGAAATGTGAAAGTAATTGTCTGTCACACTTTCAATGGAAAAATTGGCGCATTAATGGTAACTTTTTTGTATTATTACAAAATCTTACTGTTGCGCAGTTTTTGAAGACAATTCGGAACTTTGGAATTGCCTTTATCTATTTTTAATTTGAGATTGAAAATTCGAGTCTGATTCGCTCGAAAAAATTGTTTTCACATTGAAGTATAATTTTTGGAACTTGTATTGATATTTATATCTTTCCAAACGTGTATTTTACTTTTGACATGTTTCTTGATAGTCGAGCCCACATGCAATAAATGACATAATTGTCTTACTTTATTGTTGTGGGTGACGTAATAGTGATGTTCTGAGAGTCATGTCATGTAACACACAGACTTATTACAACAACAACAGTATATGTAAATAAATCGAAAGTAGTCGATTCGAAAATAAAAAACGTTCTACTTTAAACAAAAATAATGGCTTAGGGTGCTGATTATTTTACGTGAAAAAGTACAATTCATAAATTTCCCAAAAATCACTAATCGAAAACTAATGTAAAACGTACATGAGGATAGTTCAGGTATCCCTTTATGTAAAATAACTTAATTCATCCTTTGAATGTCACTGTTCTGGCCACCTGTATGTAGTCTTAATACCGAGAACAGACATAGGATACTTTTTATCCCAACTGTAAAAGTCAACTTTTCAACAAGAGGGATCGAAATTTTCCGGATGCGGGAAAGCGCCTAAAAATATAATCCAATTTAACTCTCAAAATAAACTACGGTTAAAACTAACCAGAGCCCGCGGGAAAAGCCTAGATGTGCATGCACAGATCCGAAGTATTAAAAAAACCTCGGATATTCTGTGCACACGAAACTACTGAAGATAATAGTATAATTTTGTTGCTTTCAGTTATTGTGTAAATGTCTGTCACATAACAATAAATAAGTACAAATTAGATAGGCTGACCCAAACGTATGTCCAAACACTATGTACGCCTTTGGCTTCACAAGTATATATCTTACACTATCTTGAAACCAGCTCAATCAATTATTCAAACAATAACAATCACTTTTGAGGGTGGCCGCCATTTAGTTTGTTTCAACAACTCACTGCACTTGCCAACAATCTTATTATTTCTTATATGTCTGTATATTTAACACCGCACAACGAATCCGATGACACAATGGCGGCATCTACGTGAAGTGATTGACAATTGGGGAGGGACAGAGATGTATATACATACATATCAGTATACAAAAAGAGAAGGAAATATGTGCGTCTCAAGAACGATTTCTCTCGAATCTTAACGGTTACGTTGATTCAAAAACCATCGTTCAGCATTAAATAATAAACACTAGTGGTAAACAAATACTTACCTGTATGTATTCTTCGGTGTTTAATAAGTGTTGACCCACTGTAAAACTTTGCTGCACAAAATTGACACTGTTGCGTTTTGTTCCCGTCGTGTTTGTCTAAATGGACTTTCAACCCAGACCTCGACTTATAAGTAGCCGGGCACCTGTTGCACTTATATGTTGTTATATTTGTATGAGTAATTAGATGGCGCTTTATCTGGAAAAGAAGTTATATAAACACCCTTTGTGGCAAAAGTCCCACATTCAGGCTTTCATAGGCATCATGACATCATGTATGTATATCAGATTCATTTTTCTCGAAAACTACAGGATATCCCTTTTTTTTTACTTCCAATGTTCTAAAAATTACTTTTACACTGTGGCGGAGTAAATTCTGAAGAAACTGATACTTTTCTTTTATTGCTAAGCTGGTAAACAGGCAGGCGATCCACCTAGGCCGGTTCCTGCAAGTTACTATTCATTCATACTATTCCTTACCATCGGTTGAATTTTGACATTACCATTTTGGAGCTTGTGCTAAATTTTATCCAATAGTAAGGGCCGGTTTTTCAATCACCAGATCAAGGTTATAAATGTCAGTTGCATGAATAAAACATTTAAGAATACAACTCAGATTATAATTTATTCGACTGACAACTTTAATTGATAATTGAGAAATTAGCCCTAAGGCAAATAAACGATCTGAAAGATATAGGAACCGGCCACTGCTGGTTACCATCCACCACTTCATCCACGTTTGACTTGGAATTCCAGCGGGATTCCCGGGACAAGTACCGCAGCATTTAAAAAAGAATATAAGCTATCGTTCTAGTGCAAACTGTGTCGGAATAAGCTAATTTTTATGTACACAAAAAACTACAAACCGCTCGATTCCTGGGATAAAAAAGTCAGATATTTTTTTACATAAAATTTGCTATCGTTCAGTTAATAAAATCACATTGGATTTCGATTTTTATTTTATTTGGCCATTTAAAATCTTTCCCAAAAAATTCCCTCAGGATTCCCAGGATAAAAAGTAGCGCTGATTTTAAGTCTAAGAATTAGCTGTCGATCAACGACAACCGAATCGAAATTTGCCCAGTAGTTTTTACGTGAATCCCGAACAAACATGCAAGAAATCTAAAAGAAAATGTATCGTGTTCTTCGCCGTTTATGAAGTCTATGCCACTTGTTTTTTTTTATAGCTTCAACGTACAGACACGACATGTTTAGAATTGTATAATATGATATATATATTCTCTATCCCATACCTCCTATCTCATTCCCCGTCCCACACTCTTTATCCCATCCCTATTCTACAACTGTATTTCATTCATTCCTCTAAATGGGATAAAGTTTTGGGACAGGGAGCGAGGGACGTGAGCCATCGAAACTTTCATTGATCATATGTACGAAACACGATTAACTCAAGGTTAACCGTTTAAGGCTGATATTCTGTGAGAGCGTGGTATACACAACAATCGAGCCGGTCCTAAGAGCTGTAATCAAGACAATGATTCCAGCATGGCTCTACTACGTCGGTGAGTGATCATACATGTCTACATATTACCATGTGGTGGGAAATTAAATTCACCATTTAATTAGGGGTGGTTATGGACTGTATTATAGTTCAATATTGGGAGTAGAAGGAACTCAGCGTATGCTGCTGCTCTTGGTTCACTTCTTCAGCCCCAGCAACAGGTCCGACGAGTATTTAATTTATTTATATATCTATATTTTTATTGTCACTTCGCGAGACGTGCGCAGTCTTGATTATAGGAGCGGTTTTTTATAATGATGGAGCGGTGAAATCAAAGCGTGTGGTGCGAACGACGTACTGAGACGGAACGAAGCTTGCGGCTCTTGTCTTGCGTTTTAATAGTTTTCAAAGATGGTGGAATATTCACTTTTGATGCGGCGAGAATAAGGACGGGCGGGAATGTTTAAAGGAATGGAAATAAATTACATAAAAATACGATAATTAATTACTATCATGCCTGTTTCCCATAGGGGTGGGCCGAGATGATCGGTTTCCATTTAGTAAGATGTTGTGTTACCTACATGTTTATTATTGCTGCTTTTTACCTGGTCATTGATAATGATAAACGCAATGAAGTCGGTTAAAAAAATGATGTACACGGTAATTGATTACCTGGGACGTGGTATAATATTTGCCACACGTTGGACATAATACATTTTTAATGTTCGCACATTTGTGTCTGTCGTGGTCATCCTGTGATGAGAAAGGTCTTTTGCAACTTCTGCAGTAAACTTTTGATGACACATGTTTTCGAATTGTGTGATCCTGCAAAACAGATATATAAAAGCCTCAGACATCTTTCTGACCGAGAGATACCACAGATAAAGTTGTTTCGCTCAGTTTCGCTAACGAAAATAGATGATGGAATTATTCAGAAACTTTACATGGTAATGCTACTACAATATTCCGCTGACATATGACCTATATAGTATCGCGATAGCAAACGCGACTACTGTGAGGGTCGCGTTTATTATTAAAGAGGGTTGCACTCTGTTAAAAAATAAAACCTACATATATACAAATCAAACGTATAAATAAACTACTAATTAAAATATCTATGTATTAACTTTGTACCCCTTTTTACGAAAATTGCGTTGACGGAGGAGTATGAAATTTCGCACACTTATAGTTTATATAGAAAAGAAGAAACGAATGCTAATATTTTTTTAAATAATGCATAAAAAATACATTAAATCAATAAATGTCTGCGTCTCGGGATGCCTAACAGAAGTGATAACTTAGCCTGTCTACCGCTGCCGTATGCGTGAGAGAAAAGGAAGCCAGATAGATTGGCGCTGTAACGAAGAGGTTTACCCGCCCATAAGAAGTTATTACTTCAAAAAAACTATTACACACACTACCATGTACTGGACACACACACGCATATATACTCTTTTGTTTATTGTTGAAAACAAATTAACAGTGTAGCCTTGGCGAAATCTGTGATTATAGAAGTATAGTTTTTGACATTAATTATTATGGTCGAATTTGGAGCACGGGCGACCACTAATTTTTATAATTTTATAGTGAAGTGGTCACAAGATTTTTTACATAATTTTTCGTGAATCGTGACATAAAAATCGTTGAGAGACAATGATCTATACCTACTATAGTGCGTGCAAGGTAAACATGAGTAACAAATACTACGTTACGCCACGCAATTGAGATAACTCATTTCAATGCGCCGGTGTACTGACTCACTTCTATGCTCTTGTAGAGCTTTTTATAAAGAACATTGGAATGAAAATAACTGACCTTGAGACCGCTTAAATAGTTGAAAGACACTCCGCACAGATCACAGACATAATTCTTTCGCTTCATATGCGATATGATATGTGACCTCAAATTTGCTCTGACAGAAAAACTGTAAAGTATACAAAAGCAACTTTATATAATTCTTTATTGTACACTAATACAAAATAAGATTACAAAGAAAACAATATTTTTTTGCTGGACTCCTGCAGAGAGACATATGGCCCATAGACGTAGAGGAGGATCGGAACTAGACACGTGCGCCGCGTCGAAAAACGGCGGCGGCGCTGGCGAAGTTTAGTTTAAGTTACTGTATTTAAATCTATTCATGTTTGTTTCGAAAAATAGTCACAAATAAAACTCCGGCACCTAATAGTATGAGCTGCGCACCGGGAATTAATGGGCGATTCAAAGGTGCTAAATCTACCTCTGTTATTTTCCGACATCCAGTTTTCATCCATCTATTCTATATTATTCGAATAATTTAACGAATAGTTTTCGAGAGTTCAGTTCTTTTTAAATTCCCTATAAATATAAAAACAGCATGGAAATGATGTAAAACACAACTAACGTCTTACTATTGTCGCTGATCTCTCACTTTAATACCCTGTTAAGTTGCATAGTAATAATAATTACTGAAATCGCAAATATACGTATTAAATTAGACTAAGTTATATTAAAGAGGATCTAAGAGTTCCAAAAACATATTCTTACCATTTAGAGCAGTAATCACAAATGTATTTTTTATCAGAATGCATTGCCCATATATGCTTTCGAAGTTTTCTTGGAGAATCATACGACGAAAAGCAAAAGCTGCATGTTAATGAAGACTTCTGTAACATTTACTTAACCATCATTATCGTATCTGAGTGTTTATTTTCAGTTTTTTTTAAATTAAATAAATAGAAAATATTATTCTTCTTATAATAATTATACAAAAGACAATATTCAATAAAAAAAACACAAAATCTCGCAGATCGTCGGCAGCGGGGCCTAGAATCCAAAACTGTGCTTACCAGCTTCCCAGCCAGAACCTCTCTAGGTGACGGTCGAGACTCTTCACTATAAGAGCGTATCTTACCCATGTTTACCTTGCATCATTTATTAAAGAAGATAATCACTCAGTAAAAAAAATAAAATTCTTTTTCGCCCGACGTACACGGACTGACGGTCACGTTTGTCTGTGTAGGACGGTAAAAATAATATTTATGTAGAACATAGTGTTATAAAAATAATATTTAAATGGAGCTTAACAAAGTAATACGATTTTCAACGAAAACTGATTTAAAAACTTACTACTACTTTAGATTAAAATATTTTTTTAGGGTTTTATAAACAAAAGACAAAACAATGGACATTAATATCCTCTATGGAACGTATCGTATGAAACACAATTTGGCGATTTTATAATTTTTCAGACTAAATTACTCAAAAATTAAAATAAAATTTATTAAGACTCAGCAATCATGACTTAGGCTGATTTACATTGCCTTGAAATTCGAAGGAAGAAATCAGTTCTCAGTCCCTGCACTGGCGCCGTTTGAAGTCAGTAGCTGGATCATTGTATTTAATTATTAGGATTAAAAAACTATTATTATAGTAATTACATACCTCTCCGAAATGCTCTTTCATATAGTGAAATTGTAAATAATTACATGTACTAAATCTTTTGTAGCACAAATGACAGCGTTTCTGTTTGACAGGTACATGGTTAAGTCTATGGCTGAGTAACTCTGCCCATGTAAAGGTAATTTCATTGCATATCGCACATTGTGTATCTTTAATATGCTTTTCTAAATGTTCATTTAATTCAAGTACATCTTCAAATGCTGCTTTACATAACCCTGGAATAATAAAGTATCCATATAATTATGATGATAATATTTATTAATCACACTTTTCAGTTCTTGTAAATATTTAAATTTATTCTAATTGATTTTAAGTAGTCACTTGATATAATTGTTTTGGTCATAAAATTAGACATATTATGTTATGTCTAGATAGGCATAGAATATTTCAATGATGAATAAATTGTTGGCTGGTACACGAGTTTCTAAAAATATGACTGTACTTTAATTAAAGGAATAATAAGATATTCACAAGGAAGTTTTTGCTATGTAAAAGCATCACAGTATATTTTTTACAACAACAATGTAAGGTCTATTCTAAAAGTCAAATTATATCTAAAGCTCTTTTATAATAACTTTTATAGAGAAGTATGTTACAGAATTACTTTTCGAAGAATTAATGGTGTTGTAGCAAACAGTAAAGATTCAGTAAGATAAAGACACAATAAAAGGAAAGATCCATCTATGTTAAAAACATAGATGGATTATAGATAAAATGATTCCTTCTTACCTTATTCCCCATAATCATAATTAAGTATTTTTGTGCAATTCCGATAAAACTCTTTAAAGAATTTGCATGTGTAATGAGATTAATGAAGAGTTAGCAAGAGACATAGATAACATTTTATTGCTCACCAAAAAAAACAAACACAAGAACAATATTTGCAAGTCTACTATTTATGATTAATCTTATAGACAGGAATTTCACATGATAAATATTTATGTAAGTAGTATGTTAATTAAATACCACAGAACAACTTTTCAGATTCTTCTTGTTTTATATCTGCCTGCACATTCCATAACAAAGTAGAATTGTTATTAATTTTTAATTTCTTTTTACGCTTTATTCTTATTCTCTTAGGTCTTCTTTCTGGTTTAACATCTATAATGAAGAAAAATTATTCAGAGAAATATAATTGATTCATACAATAAAAGCTTTCCATATCATTCTATATCCAATGATAGTGTAGTGTTTAACTTGTAAAGTTCTACTTCCTTTTTGGACAAATTTATTTAAAAAAAAAAATGTAGGTTTGAAATTCTTAAGGAGCCAAACATCTACAGTTCTCCTGACATTATAATTAGAGACAAACTGAAAAAGACCAACACAGGAATGAAACTATAAAGGGTTCTTTTATTGTGAGGCACAGGAGACTAAAGGCAATAAAATTTTGATTAAAAATGTGATTATCAAAAAGATGTTTTTTGTTATTATAATACTTCATTATGCTTCGGAGTGTGTAAGAAAATATGTATCAGATATTTCATCAAGCCTATCTGCTAATAGTATTAATATTGCACAAACCTTGCAATGTATCTAATCCTAGAAGAATATCTTCTTTGCAATCTATTAGTGTATCATCAAAGGCATCATCAAGAAGTTCATCATCATATATTTCATTTTTTATTTCTTTTTTAAGTATCATTGAAGTATTATCGGCTAATTCATTATATTTGTTCTCTTCATTTAAAATGTTACTCTCAGGTTTGAATCCCTGTAACATTATTGTGTATTTATGCATATTATGTATTATAATAAACGGCTATTCAGACATACAGTTGTCATTGCACTGTTTAGAAGATACTAAGAAGTATAACAAAAAGAACATCTCATTTCATTAAATGTAATAATTATTCCTAGGATCTCTCTCACATTCTGACCTAATAGATCCTAATCTTTACACTCCAATAGCCAGAAATCCTATTCAAGGCAATCTGCAATCTGTTGAGCCAATTTTAAACCTCATATTCATGGTTTTTTTTTAGGGATGTCCTGACTAGGTGGAGGTGCAAGATGGAATGGTCCTCCGTCTCAAAGGAGGATATTTGAGCGAGGCTATTGTTGTTCCTCGCAGGCCTATGACCATCCATCTGTTAATGTTGGAAATTTATATATATTCTTTGTACGTTTCGGGAATAATTTGTGACTTGAATTATTGTACAGCGCCATCTAGTGGCTTATTTATATGTAGTTCTAAATAAATACTTTTTCTTCCTTTCTTTCAAGGGCACAAATTCAGTATTAATACTATATCTAATTTGAAATTGAAAGTAAACTTATTAGGACTTTCAATTTATGACTGATTTAAGTTTAATTAATAATAATGTTTTAAATTATAAGATGTTGATTAAAATTTTAATTTTTTTCCATAAAATGAAGTAAATAATACAAAATATTCTTTATAAAAAAAAACAAAAATAAACTTTTCAGCTGAATTCTTCATTATATTTCTCAGGAAACATAACCCAGGGGCGAAATTATGTTAGTACACAAAATGAGGGTAGCTAAAATGTTCACAATATGAATGGTTGTGTCGCCAACATTCCAGGTTTTAAGCTACCCTAAAATGACTGTTTTGATGCATCTTCACCACCTTAGGAATAAAATGATTTACATGAAACTCTATGTATTTTCTTGATTTAGATTATGAGAAATGAATCCTTTCAGATTTTTACTTTACGGACTAGACATTTCCAGTAATGGGAAGTTTATACTAAATAAGAATGCAGAGTTTATATTAGTGAATCTAAATAAACAAATTTCTAAGAAGTGTGCCTATTTAAAAATATAAGGGGTTACCATGGAAGCCTATTTATCCTAAAAAATTATCACTTATCACACACAATATTATCACAGTGATTTATATTTGTGTTAGTGAAACTATGATTAAATATCTAGTTCATTTATAAACATTGCCAAGCAATTTAATTAGTTCACACACTTGCATAAATTTTAAGCAATTTTAGGAAGACTAATTATAATCCAAAATAGTTTCAAAATTACTCTTGAAAAACCACTTTCTTTTAGATGTCTTGGTTAACATTTCATGTGCATGTACTCCCATAAGAATGTTATAATAGATAGATAGATTACTTGACTACTCACCAAAATAAACAATGACTAAACTGTATGGGTGCAGTAATAAGGAGGGGGAGGGCAGGGAGAAAAACTTACCCCTTTTTCACTATGTGATGTTCTGATTTGAAACATAAAATGAATGTTTGGGCGGTTATAAAAAATAAGCACAAACGCTAAGGTGGGATTCTTGGTAAGAACAATAGGCAGCCTCATCACTAAAAGTGATCTCCTCAAGGCATCCTAACTTGAAGGAAATTCATAACTAAATATAATATATACTAAAATAATTACTTAATAAACAATATTGATTGTGGTAGGTTTTCTTTTGGCAAGATTGGTATAAACTTACGATAAGAATCCTTCTTAGAGCTGTTTCAGATGAAATAGACTTTTCCCTGAACTCCATAAAGGTTTTAACATCTCGTACACACTTCTCACATGTGTACTGTGGCAATTCATCGGACATTTTGACCTAAAAGATTAATTACATCAAGGTTTATGTAGTTTTTATTTACCTATGTGGGTTTTATCTTTTTTTAATTAGGAACGACAGATTTTAATAAGCAAAGTCATTATTTTATTTTTATTGTAGGGGTTCAGCAGACAGGCAGACGGCCCACTTAGTGGAAAGCGGTTACCATCGCCTATGGACATTTGCAACACCAAAGGTGCTACAAATGCGCTGCTGCTCTCTTAAAGGAGACTGGAACCTGGTCACTAATGCCGGAACACAATACAAGATTGTTATGGCGGCATACTCTAGACCAGGGGTGGTCGCCATCCAGTCGAGCAAATACTCTACCACCTGGCTGTGGGTTGTTTAGTCGCCTCTTACGACAGGCCGCCGGGCCGCAGGAAATTGTATTCTTTCTCCGTTCCTGCACGGATAGCATTAGTTATTAGGAAATGTTGAAAAGTTTGTAAGTTGTATATTTATGATGAATAATCTTACATTTAAACTTGTTAAAGTGTTATACATTTCTATGAATGATTCATCTATCGGAATCATAGTACTTTCAGTAGACAAACACACTCTACAGACGTCCATTGTATATTCTTAAATACAGTTACTACAAGTTTTGATTAAAGTATTAAATTCATTAATATATTTCAACTTTCTTTATTAACAAAAGCCATTATTTCATTTTGACAAAAGTCAAAAATATTTCAGTGTTCAGTGAAGTAATGATGTAGTAGAGAATATTTAATCGAGTACGAAGTAATCGAGTAACCTACATGTGTCATCGAATGACCTTGACCTAATAAGGTCACTGATCTATTTTATTGCCAATTACAATTTGGGATTAGGACTGGCTGCTGCATATAAATAACAAACATATATATTTTTTAATTTGAAGCGCCGCTTGTGACAGTCTGTAAGTACCTAATTAATATAATACTAGCGTTAACATAAGCTAGTTTTTAGTTCACTGGGACTGTCGCACTTGCACCTTAACTTTCAGCGCCAAACAAACACATAAAAAATAAAATGACAGCAGCCTGTAGTTTTAAACTTTTGAACTATAAGTTAATTGAACTGATGAGCAATTACGAGTCATAAGGGAAAAAATAACTCACCGGAGACTAACATCCGAAGAAATTATTTTTAGTGTAATGTCTGTGTCACCGATTCCACAGAATACTAGATTTAATCACAACTTTATTGATACTTATAACACATTGAATTAAACAGCTTATGACACGATATAATGAAGTCCAGTAGAAATGAAAGTAACTATTAACTATAGAAATTATCAGTTGTGTATTATATTTAAAGAGAACAGCAGTGCATTTGTAGCACGTTTGGTGTTGCAAATGTCCATAGGTGATGGTAACCGCTTTCCATCAAGTGGGCCGTCTGCCTGTCTGCTGAACTCATGCAATATAAAAAATACATATATATTATATACATATATTCAGCATGTGTAAAAATTGTGAAGTTTTTCTAGGAATCACTAAAAATACTTTTTTCGTATGATTGTGGTCATATTGATAAATAGTTTTTGATTGCAAAGGCTAGTTGTATGTAGTGAACCACCGCTATGAAAGAATTAAGTTTGACTGCTGAAAGTGGAGTACTAAATAGATAGTACTGGGGTGCGGTATAGGTACACATTTTGAAAGAAATACGTTTGACCTTTATTTGACCTTACTAAATCCTATGACGTCATTTACGTCTGATGAAATGCATATGAATACCGTAGCCATTCAGTTTCAAAATACAAAAGGACCGACATTTTCCTTTTTATGTCATTGTTATGTCATACAACATAAACATAAACAAACATTTTATTCGACGTACTCCAGAATTAAATTATGTATATATTATCTCTTCAGACCAATATTTCTTAAATATCTGTAAAGAGAATACTTACATATGGTCTCTAACTAAAAGTCAAAGAAAAGTGCATTATATAAACGAGCGTCTTTGTAAATGGCGATTGGAACGATGTCGAAATCTTTTCAAGAGATACGATCCAAAAATAACCTGTTTACTGATGAGAAGACCATCACGGTGGAAGAAAATTTAACTGGCAAACCAATACACCTTGCGCCAGAAGTTAGAAGGACGTCCAAAATCACATATTGGAAACAATGATTTAAGCATTAAGTGATACTTTATTCGCTGGATAGCAGTGGATTTTCCAACAAGGCTCTGTACCCTCCCATGAAGCTAATTCAATCCAACATTGGTTGCAAGCCAATTTGTCAGACTTTGTTCAGAGCATAGGTTGTTCTTCGTCGAGTTCTGACTTGAATTCTTTGGAGTATTCTTTATGAACTGCATTGGAGCTAATGGCATACAAAAAGTTCACCAGAACCTGAATTTATCTCAAGCGAGCCCAAATCAATAAATGGAAACTGATCGAAAAGATTAGTACAACCATAGAAGAATGGCTTATATCTTTAAAGCTTAATTAATTGAAAACAAGGATGGCTATTTTAAATAACTTATTTTTATATATACATAAATCTAGATGTTATTAGTTATAATTCATGTAAACAATATATGAATATTTAACATTCCTCCAAAAATATTTTAGCTTTACTTTGACTGATGTCTTAAGAGTTCACATTACGAGTTATAAGAATAAGATGGTTTCTATACTGAAAGCAAACTATTGTGAGTTATAAATTTGTATGTGCCATATATTTATATGAATTGATTAATAAAATATATCTTTTGACTTATTATTTTGCAAGATGAAATAATAAATAACTTTTAGCAGTTAAACTTGTTTATTTACTTAAACACTTATTAATAATAATTTAGGACATATTATATAATCTTTTCAGAAATGTTCAGTTTTATCTTTTTCTTTTTTCTGCAGGCTAGCATTTGGTTTTTTCTATACATAGAGTTTTCATGTAAACTGCAGTGGATAAGTCATAAAATTCTATGATCAAGCATAACCCTTGCTTATGCAGAAAAGTTGTTGCTAATTTTTTCTGAACCTGAAAAAAAAAGATATAAAGTGTCTATTTAATTACTCACATAGTCCTTATTTAACTCATAATTTTTCATATTAGTAACTATGTTACACATCAAAATCATATTATTAAGAGATTTACAATCATAAAGGTATTTGTCACAAATCTTCATATTCCATGAAATCCTTCAAGCCATAGATGTGCTTAATTAATCACTTTTAAGCCGGCAAGTGAATATATTTAAAACTACTGGAGTTTCATATTTTCCGGTAATTTGTTGTATAAGATCAGATCCATAACATACATTAGCAATCAAACACACAATCTAACCGCCAGGGCAGTGGTGCAATGTCTGTTCCTTTATTTGTATGTATTTATATGAGATACTATACTTGTATTATAGATTATTAATAAAGTAATACAGGTTGCTGATTTATTGATTGTACCAAATTATCAAATAAGTAATTAATATTATTTTAATCAGTTTCTAATTAATGAGTGAGACATGTAGCTATTTTTCTATAAATAGGTGAACATTTTAGATGAATTTTGACTTCATCACAAAGTATACTTACATCAATCATATATTAACTAATAACTAACATTACTGATTTCTTATATGGATGTAATTTACAGACAGGAATAGTAATTACTACACAGGTTCTAAAAGGAAAGAAGGAAGGAAGATCTATGGACGAACATGTTGAATTTAGAAACCTTCACAAAACTACTTACATCAGGATTTTAGCTCCTCTTATTTCTCCAATATGTACTACGAGTATAGCTATGTACTCTAATAACATTACATGTTAGGTAGGTTTAGCGTATCAGCCTTTACAAAATTAACACTCCTATTTGAAGATCCGGCCATGTTTAGAAAGAGAAAATATTTAATACGTTTTCATTAATAAAACAGTTCACTTTTTTGTCGGATGACTTTAGAAGATTTTTCTAAGGACGAAATTAATTGTAATGAACAATATTATAATTTAGAAATGCTGCATTAACGGCCGATCTAAAGCCTAAATACCCAATGTTGCCAGGTTGCTAATAGTGAAAGTACTAAAATTTGTAATTCTTGTGGGTACATACGTGTGTGTAGGAAAGTAACTCCCAACATATTGACTTAAAAAAGACCTTATCGAACATCGCCATGATTTTCGGAAAACTTCGGTAGGTACTTCTAGGATGGGGACAATGCACTGAATTCAGACGACCGTCACGCTCAGACACCAAGGTTTTATCTCTGAAGTGCAGTCCTAACGACTGATACTTTTTTAAAGATCTGACTAATAATACTCCCCCCGTCCCCCTCAATTGAAACTGACAATACAACCTTTTTATTTTAACTGGATTGACAACATCATTGGATATTGAGACTATGTCTAGGTATCAGACATTAAAAATGATAACCCAAATGTGATAACAAATCAAAGTATTTTAGTGGTCGAATGAGCTTTATCTGTTGTAATCGCCGAAAGAATACTTTATTACAAATTAAGAAAAGTAATGACATCGCAATGGTGTCTAATAGGTAATTTATGCCTGATTATCAATTAATGGTTTTCAGTCTAACTGTACATTATTCAGTTTAAGTTATATTATATTGATTTTTCACTAAAGGTCACTTTAAATAACTTAACCGTAACTTTAGAAAATAATAAATGATGAACCCCAAAATATATAAAATAAATCTACCGATAAAATTGCTAAGCTGGCTACACTAAAATGATCACGATGTGTCATAATGAATAATGACAATAACATTTAAATAGTAGCACAGATTAATATGATTATTTTCTTTTTATAGGCAAAGGAATTAATGTAAAGTTGTCCCCAATGACGTCATCGGATAATTTGTTTAAAAATCGAATTAAAAAAAAACTAACTTGTAATGCTTGAAAGATTGTGAGCTAAATGGTTTAAGTTATATTCTAGGATTATTTTAAGTTGGAATTTGACGTAATCAGTTTGTTGTGAAACGCAGTATTTGAAAAATGGTAGAAAACGGAGCATCAAGTGGAGGCAGCGACAGCCCCAGCGCCACATGCTCGCGCTCTGGGCTGTTGGAAACCCTGGTGCGTGGTGTTTGGTATCGAGTGCACTGTTCCTTGGAGGAGGACTATTTCAGTGTTTGCCTTGATGATGGGTACGATGCGACCACCACTCTTAATGGTACACTTAATAACAATAATGTTGAAACACCAAATAGTGACTTTACAGAAGTTCCTGAAGCTATTGCTAATCAGAAACGAATAGTACAAGTTGTAAAATCAGATAACAATGGTTTGGGCATATCAATAAAGGGGGGGATAGAGAACAACATGCCTATACTCATATCGAAGATATTTAAGGGGATGGCAGCAGATTTAACTGAGCAATTATATGTAGGAGATGCAATATTATCTGTAAATGGAGAGGATTTGAAAGATGCCACACATGAAGAAGCTGTGAAAGCATTAAAAAGGGCGGGAAAGATGGTCCAGCTGGAAGGTAAGAAGTACTGTGTTAGTCTATCTCTATTGACTAATCAAACTACACTAATTTAATTTTTGTACACACAATAATTGCCTTTGGATTTGCATGTTTTGGCATAGTTTATATACTATGTAAAAGTGAGTTTTAATGTACCTATTTTGCAGTGCCATCTAGTTAAGGCTGATAACCATTGAATGCCCTTAACAGTCATACTATTCTAGTTACTTACTTTAATTGCTACTGATTTTGTGCAATTGTAGTTGACCTATGAATTAACCTTAATTCATGACTCAATCAACAAGACAAGTTTATTAAAGGCTGTTGGAATGTTTTATGTTTAAACTGTTCCAATGATCATATTCACTCTTAAAATAATATTGAAATGTTTTTTTGCATTAGTACAGCAGACAGCTCACCTGATGGAAAGTGGTTACTATGACTTGTGGGCATTTTCGACACAAATTTAAATTAATATATAATATATTATATATTAAGAAAACTAAATTTTGAGGGGCAAAAAGCTATATGTTTTAAGCAACATTATGTGAGAATTAAATAACACATTAAGTCAATGTGTTATTTAATTAACATGCCACAGTTTAAAGAAACATAAGGAAGCTGGTTTTCAATTAAAATCTAAACTTATTATTATTTCGCAGGTTAATTAATCATGAATTTTCTGAGTCATTTGATTTTTTAAACTCTTCTCCTGAAACATTTCTAAAATGTTAAAAATTTTGTAATGGAGCTAGCTTAATATCCTTTACAGCTGGTGCCTATATCTTACAATTCATTCACCTGTCCTACCATTGGTAGAAATTTGATATGACTTGTATGGAGTTTGTTAATTTTTAAACACTAGGTAAATGAACAGTTAGTAAGATATAGGAACTGTCCATTAGTCATTCTGAGTGGTTGAGAAAACAGTCTTAGTTTGTTGGTTCATATATAATTACAATTATTAATTATGTCACATATAAAATTTTTTTAATGCTTTATTTGCAGTGAAACATTTACGAGAAGTTACACCATATTTTCGTAAGGCGTCAATCATTAGTGAGGTCGGTTGGGAATTACAACGTGGTTATATGGCGGAGACACCTCCTTCACCGCCTTCACCTCGTCGCCGCCGTGTCGACACTCGCTACATACCCTTATTAATGGCTTGTGTCGCTAAGAACTTGCGACATCATGACCCAGGTAAACAGTATAAACTATACTGAAGATGGCATTATTTGCCAGAAGGAATAAATTTTGAAATAAGTTTAAGAGAAACTGAATGTAGGCCTATGACTAAATAGTCAAAGACAAAGACTTGTATGTGGTGTTTGTGGCAGCCTTTGTGTTTGAGTGGGCTAAACCTTTGCTAGCCTACCTCACTGCAGCTCAGATGTTTCGGGTCCACTTATTGGTATGATAATGATATCTAAGATCGGCCCTAGGGTGTTCTATTGTACATTACTAATAAAACAAAGATAACTTGCTTAACTTGGGAATATACAGTGGTTTGTTTGTTTTCTTATTATTATATATTTGCAATGAATCTGAATGATTGGCTAAGTATCAAACCATCACTCAGCTATCTATGTATGTTACATTTGTTTTTCTTAAAAACCTATTCAATCTGCAAAGATGAATAAAATTAGAGGTCGCCAAATGACAAAAACAGTGGACAATCTTATCTCAATGGAACTTTTCACTAAGGAAGAACTGACACACACTTGGGCGATTTTTCCTCTTTTATCTATACTAATATTATAAAGAGGAAAGATTTGATTGTTTGTTTGCATTGAATAGGCTCCGAAACTACTGAACCGATTTGAAAAATTCTTTCACTGTTGGCAAGCTACACTATCCCTGGTTGACATAGGCTATAAAAAAAGTCTTCATAACTACATATGAGAACCAGGGCAGATCGCTAGTGAACTGATAAATTATAACTAGCACACAAACACGATGTCTATAATATTACTCAAGCATAAGGAAGTTACTACTTTACATTGTTTTGGGGTATGTAGACAACTCTTAGTAAATAATGCAAAATTCATTTCCAAATGTACTATGTCAGGAATCATAGATGTGACTTCTGTGTTTCAATGAGCTAAGGGGGCAAAGTCTGAGACATTAATTCTGTTATTATTAATTTATATAGAGAATTTATAGTCCAGTTTAGTATATTTTGATATGTAATAACAGAGGATCGTACAATCGAAGTGTATTCCCCTGACGGCGTGCACGCGTTGGCGCTACGAGCTGGGTCGGCAGTTGCGGCCGCGGGCTGGCACCGCGCGTTGCACGCAGCCGCTCGTCGCGCAGCGCGTGCGGCGTTGGCCCGGGCAAGGCCGCGCTTGCGCTCCTTGCTTGGCGATGTGCGGTATGCCGGTTGGCTCGCGCGGCGCCCGCCTCAAGATCCAGTGAGTTTTTTTTGTCATTTATTTGTTTACTAGCTGATGCCCGCGACATCGTCCGCTTGGTGCGGTTTTTTAACTATCCCACGGGAACTCTTTAATTTTTCGAGATCAAAAGTATCCTACATGTTGACCAGGGATATAAGCTACCACCATACAAAATTTCATTTAAATTGGTCCAGTTTTCAAAGATTAGCCGGTACAAACAGACAAACAGATACACAGACAAACAGAGAAACAAAAAATTTGAAAAAAATCTAAATTATTTCTATTTGACTTCTTACATCCCCCTAACTCGGTTTTTAGCATTTTTTTTCATTGTACAGAAATTCGACGTCTACAGTTTTATTATATGTATAGATTAACCCACCAAACTTCTTATTATATTAGCGTTTTCACCAGGCTATGTGTGAAAAGCCCTGGGTAAGCTCAATGTTACTTACATAAAATCTAAAATAGGTTTTTTATACATATTAGACTAAAGACTACTAGTCTACTAGTAAATTGAACAATAAACAGTAAAACTTTACTAGACAGTAAAGTTTTACTGTTTATTGTTCAATTACTACAATAACAAAGAAAGTCCATATAGTCTAAACAGCTCCCCACAAAACATAGAGATGAGTTAAAGTCAACCTGATTTGAAGTAATACAATAAATGACTCGTTTCTTAGGACAAAATATCTGTTAGTGAATTGAAGAATTGTGATTGCAACACCATATAAATTAGCTAATCTGTCTATTTTATGAAAATGACATAATTTATCAGGATAAAAAATATCCTAAGTTACACCCTGGTATATGATATAGGACACAGAGCAAGGGTGTCCAATTTCATGTAAATATGTTCAGTAGTTTTCACGTGATGCTCTATCGGACCGACAGACAGACAAACAAACATTCTTAAAATTGGATTTTTCGAAAAATCCAATATTGAGAGCTAATTCGTTAGTCCCCCTGATTTTTTCACATTTTTAAAAGCATTGTACAAACTCCACCCCTTTACAGATTTATTATAGAATAGATTATACTTATAATTGTATCTAGTTTTTTATGAAACTCGATTTCATTTATTGTGAGTTTACTGTGATATATTTTTATTAATTTTTCATTATTATTCTGCTCAAAAAACGACTACGAAAATCGTTCAATTGATAAACAATCATTCATTCCGTTGTGCTGATATTAGATGGATCAACTAAATTGAATCAAGTTGGGTGTAGGGCATAGAACTGAAATTATATGACATTGAATGATTCAAGTTTATGTTTATATGGATTTCTTTGGTTGATTCATCCAAAGACAGAAATGACCTATCTAATATCAGCATTATAGTAAATGGTCTCATATGACACGTTAGATAAGTCCTGATTCACATTAGGTCGGACCTGTAGCTTCAATGTGAACAGCAAGAGCTGACAGTCTGCTAACATTAAAACTCCCAGTCCAACCAAATGTGATCCTGCTATGAGAGTAAGAAATACAACTTTATTTATAATCTTTGATTTAGTGACCTGTGTTTATTGTTGTTATTTGATGACATAATTGGACTTTAAGATAGTGCGTTGTAGTGACAGGAAGAATATGCTACAAATTGGAAGTAACCTATCTCACCTATGTATCTGTCATTGTTTTGCGATAGTAATAAACTGCCCAGTATTGTATACAGAGGATAAGAAGCTTTATGTTAATTTTCAGATGAGCGCATCTGGAGGTTCTGATAGTTCAGATGAAGCCGATGGTTGGCAGCCAACATTTGTTGCCATAACTGACCGCGAGCTCAGGTAAGATTAGGTGCATATTCAAATTAATGGATAGGGTTTTCCAGCAACAGATACAAAAGATATTCAAAATGGACTTCAATACGTTACTTGTTACTTATCTCTTTCGTATTCTAAAACATGCAAACATGTTTTTCTTTGTTATATTATATACATGAATTCATTTTTTCCTGTATTAGCAAGGCCTAAACTTTTAAATATCCTTGTACATGATAAAATCTGCCAATAAAGAAAACTCGAAATAGATATAGGTTTTAAATATTATCATGTAACAGTTAATATTTTTGCATATGTAGTCCATGTTTAATGTTAATTAAGCAACAAAGACATGGAGAGTACATAAGTTATCGTCTTATTTTATACTCCCCTCTCCAAGCGGTCGAGCCTAGCTCCCGCGGCGATTGAGCCATGGGTTCTCGTCAAAAGTGAATCACCTCACACTAAGGGGTAATCAATGTAGACGTTCACCAATCATATTATTTCAATCCGTAGTCTTATTTGAAAAAAAAAGTAATGATGCAAGTATCTTAACCTAAGCTACCATGACTTCGTAATTAATTAAGGGTTAAGGCTTTGTTATCGGCCAATGGTAGTCTACTGCTGAACGTAGGCCTCCCCAAGTCGGCGCCACTCATCCCTGTCCTCCGACTTCCTTAATCAGCGCTTACCGGCGACCTTGCGCAGGTCGTCGATCCATGGGGACCGGAGGGCGTCCGACACTACGTTTACCGAAACGCGGTCTCCACTCCAGGACTCGTCTGCTCCATCGGCCACCGGTCCTGTGGCAGACGTAACCAGCCTACTGCCATTACAAGTGGCTAATTTTGCGAGCTATGTCGGTTACCTTGGTTCTCTTACGGATATCCTCATTTCTAATCCTATCCATAAGTGAAACGCCCAACATAGCTCGCTAGGCTCTTTTTAAGGCTTTGTAACTACGATTAATTTGAATGAATATGCACAGACTATACGAGGCGGCGCCGTGGTCAGCGGAGGCTTGGTGCGCACCTGCGGAGAGCTTCGGGCTGGCCGCCACGCGTCTGGCGTGGTGGCGGCGGGCAGGTGGGGCGGCTGTCACGGAGGGTGGGGGGGCGGCTGCGCTCGGGGTGCGCGCGGGCACACCCGCCGGGCTAGTGGTGCGCGCGTTACGCGCGGACACGCCGCACGACCTCGCCGCCGTCGCGGGGGCGCTCGTCGACGGCGCCCACCACGCGGTGCGAGCACAACCGGAGTTCACGTTTCGTAAGTAGTTGCGATAAATCGACTACTTCTGTTGTTTTTTATGTTTAATATTTTCGTGTTTGATCATGAATAATAAAAAATGATGATGCCGTCGAAAATGGAGCACGTTTACCTAGAAAATACACGGAGACTTGAAGATACCTGGATTGTACTTTTCGGGATACATGGACTCTGGTAGCACATACCATGTTCCTTCTGTTTACGGCAGCCGGGTCGTGACGTGTCCGACGCTTAAAATCTGGGATGGCTAGATCAGCATTGGATACGTAGCGTCACATCGCTTGGCGTGGAAGTAATTTATACTATAATAAATGAGTAAATGGTTCGAATTAGTACAAGGTGTGTAAAATGTGAAAAAAAATCAGGGGGGCTTATTCGGACCAGGAGATTCCGAAAAAGCAATTTTTAGATTTTTCGTCCATCTGTCTATTAGAGCATCTTGTGAAAACTACTGAACGGATTTAAATTAAATTCGACACAGAGTTAGCATATATTCCGGGGCATAACTTAGCATACTTTTTATCCTAACAAATAACATTGTTTCCATGGGATAGCCAAAATGGTGAAAAAGATGGTGCTGCAATGGCATATTTTATTTTAAACTACTGAACATATATGAATGAAACTCGACATAGTGCTGGCTTGGCTTATAACCCGAGTGAACACTTACGATAAATTTGATCCTGATAAAGGACGTTGTTCCCTTAAAATAAATGGATTAGCAAAATACATGGCGTTGCAATCGGATTTTTTCAATTCACTAACAAATGAATACCTAAGTTATCATAAGCGATATGTTATTCATTATAATACTTTAAAACAGGTTGGCTTCGACTCGCCTCTATATTTTGCTAGGCAGTTGTGTAGACTATATGGATTTAGAAACAATAAATTAAGTTTTTATGTAAGTAACATAAAGCCAGGGTTGTTCACGTCGGGAAAGTGTATAAGTGTAAAAGTGCCACGTGCGTCTCGGCGTATCGTATATCGGCGTACGTGGCCGACATGTGCCTAAGGAATGCATCGTTATGTGTTAACAATGATGCAGGGTGTCGGTTCCGCGGCGCGTGCGCGCGGCTGGCGCTGGGCGCGGGCGGCGTGTGCGTGTGGGAGGCGGCGGGCTCGCTGGGCCGCGGCGGCGCGCGCGCGCTCTACCGCCGCCCGCTGCACGCGCTGCGCGCCTCCGCCGACGACGACCGCACGGCGCTCTGGCTGCACTTCGCCGACGACGACACCGTGGTGAGTTACACCTAGCCCACACATAAACCTACAAAAAATGCCATTATTTCTGTAGAACATCTATACTATAATATGAAATAGAGGTAAAGTTTGGGAGTTTGGATGTTCAGGGTAATTCTCTGTATTACTGATCCAATTTTGAAAATTCTTTCATCAGTAGAAAGATACATTATTTCCGAGAGATACAGGCTATATTTGATTGTGATTAATAAATCAAAAAGTACAAATGTTTTTCGCCCAGCGAAGTGGGCACGAGAATGCCTGTCAACGATGTTCCCGTTACAGCAATAATTTCCACATAAGAATTGCGCACAGGCCCACACGAGGTACTGTGAGTGCTTTCAGTGTTTATGAATTAATTAACGGTTACAAAGCCTATAATTAACCTTGAGTTGCGTGCGTGTGTGCATGTCTATTTTTTAACGACGCCCCGTGAAGTGAGCACCGGTCAGCTAGTTTATAATAAAACTAAGACTATATAAAGTAGGTAACGGAATGGAAAAAACTAACTTAGTTATATTGTATTCTATCCATAGTCCCTAAAGACTATAAGTAGAAATAGAATTCATTAAAACTACTCATTGACTCTCGTGGTGATCAGAGGGCTGGTGTCTACCTCGGATAACAGATCAGTATGGCAATTCAGCGAAGAAATGTAACCAGCCCTTTGGGCACCTTACCCATAAAATACATAGGCTCAGTATTCTATAAAAAATTAAACTTTTGCTAAGTTACCCTTAGTTAATTTAAAATTAAATTAAAACCGGCAGAGTTTATTATCGAGGAATGATATTTCCGGCCCTAATTGTGGTAGTTAAGATTTTTATTTATTGCAAGACAATTAGCACCAATACAATAGTAAATGATATTGATATAATACGGTACGTCACTTCAGGTCTTCGTTAAATACAGCATTAATTTTAATTTAATCTGTGTATTCTACGGAAATTGTGATATTATTTTTCAAAACAAAATATGTTAATTAGATGCTTTATACTCATGAAAGTATTTTAATTGATGTAACCACCAGGAATTGGACATGGAGGGCAGTCCTAAGCCGGCGGTATTCATTCTGCACAATCTCCTCAGTGCTCGCGTGCACGCGCTGCCCTCCGAAGGGGCCCCCCCGCCGCTTTAACCCGCTTCGGCCACCGGCATCGCTCCACGCCATGTGCTGGCTTAACTCAACCCTTCGTATTGAAGAGAATTATTCGAAACGAAATAGGGTCTAGCCTGTGTGACTCCTTCGCAGCTACCGTAGGTTGTGTACACCTACGTGTTATGTATAATTATGCATTAGCATCTATGAATGGTAAGCCAAATAATATGGCCTATAGATTGTATAGAATTATAGTTAGCGGCTGTAATTGGCTTTTGATATAGCATGTTGGGAAAAAGAGTGATGTGAAAATGAGCAGGAACCCAAGTAAAGAAACCATTCGACTGACGATAGTCGAATAGCAGTAGGCTTTAAAATTCATATTAAATCGGTCTTGGTAAAATCAAGATTGAATCAATATTAAGTCGAGATGGTTTACAGACTACCAAAAACGTTAAAAGTTACGATTCCAATTAAATTCGATTGGCAATTTGAGATACAAATTTGGGCCCCAAGCTTTATATGTTAATCGATATTAAAACTTATAGTTGTAAAACTAAATACCTTTAGTATCCCACAATATACTTAATAATTTATAACAGACTCTGGAAATACTTTGTAATGAAATAATAATATATTAAATATAAAACAATTCGCAAAGTTTTATACGCCCATTTAAACACTAGTGTTTATACGGCTATCTATAACCTTAAGTTGTATGCAAAAAAGTATATTCTATTCTGTAAACAAACCTTTAAGATTAAAAAGAAAGGATCATAGCTAATAAAAAAAAAACAAAAATATGATTGAAACTAAACTAATACTGCATAATCAGAAGAAAAATCAGAATATAGTTTTTAATCATAATGCAACCGTTGAAATCATAAAGTATGTATATAGAACTGAAGTAAATGGCAAATTTCGCTATTCTTCTTGACGTGTTATATCAACAGCCAGATATTTCTTAAAACAAGATAGTCGTTCGTGTATCTTTCGTACGAATCTCATAAATACTCGTTTTGAATCTCCCATGGTATTCAGTTTTCTTTTCACATAATCAAGGCAATTGCCGTTATCCTAATCCTATACTGAGGCTAATTAAATATATAGGTATATGGCATAAGCTAACAATAATATTAAATAACCTGAATGTATCATAGTACACAGTTCGCTTTTTTGAAAGCCAATGTTTAAGGTATAGATTATATAGTTCGAAAAATATAGCATAACACGTATGACAGATGTCATTAAAACCAAGTCTATCATGTTCAATAATTTAGAAAGGTAAACTACGTACGACAATTTTGGACTTTATTGACAGAATCGTAAGAACAATGATGTGCCGTCATATAAAACACAGATCATCAGGCAACGATATCGATAACATAATTGTTTCTTTTAAATTCAAAGTCTGGATATTTAATTATTGAGTAAATCAATAATAATAGAATTTTAATCATCGAAAATCAATTCGAAATTTAAACACAACAGCGTTCACGATTGTTCATCGCCAGTTGTAGCTTTACATAATTATAATCTATCACATTGGCTACGTTCCATTAGAGACTCACAACGACCACGTTCATGACCGCGATTTTCCCCATACCACTTGGTTGTTTGCAATCGTAAATCCAAATGGAACGGTTATTTGACCCACCTCTTGAAATGGGTCATTGTGAGCGTTGTGTAATCGAAAATATGACGTCATTAGTGACGTTTTTGCCACGACTACAATGACCGCGGTCGCCTTGTGGAATGGTTAACGGAGCATTTTGGGCGTTGTGAGTTACTAATGGAACGCGCTGATAAGGTAATCTACTAAGTTACAACTGTCAAGGGAGTCATAATATGTTTTACGAATTATAGTAACAATTATGTTGTATTCATTAATACTGGCAGTCAATAAAAAAACAACTCCTTAATGTATCTATTTAATAGAATATGATGAAAATGTTTTTATAACTATACTGTTTCCAAGCGTTTATTTTACTTTTGACGTTTGCACTTCTATCAAGTTACATGTTTCTTGTCAGTAAAGCCCACATGAAACTAATGACATAATTGTCGTACATTGTTGTTGTGGGTGCCGTAATAGTGATGTTCTGTGAGTCATGTAACGCACAGACTATTAAACCATCGACACTATACATAAATAAATCGAAATCACGTATTTTAAACTATGTTTACTAGTCGCGAAAACTTAAGACAATACTATGTTGCTTATTTATTCACTGCTGATAACGATCTAATATGGAAATGTTCTGAAAGTTTAGGAAATATGAATTGTATATCAATTATTATTAAATAGAATTCAATTCTTATTCCGATTGTGTATGCTGAATACGTATGTATAAGTGTTGAATTAGACATTATAATCTAAGAAGAGGGAGTTGGTATGGGATGTCGTAACCAGTGCATATAATGTGGTAGCATGTACAACACCAAAAAATGTTTTAATGTGGAAGTGTATTTTTAATTTTATTGATATCATATATCCAAAGAATTAGTTAGGCTTTGTTATAGTGTTATTATTGTTATTCAAACATTTAGGTTAATTTTGTTCAATAACCACTCTCAGTAATGTCTGTCTTTAGTTACTAGACAATCAAAAACATAAAGCAATAATAACAATAACTATTCTAGTTATATTACTAGTAAATAAAATTTATAGACATATTGTATGATAACTTATACATTGTTATAACAACAATATGTTGCAAAATATTGTAATTTTTATGGTTTACTTGGCACCGACTTTCAAGATGTAGAAAATTTTATATTATTTTTTCACTTAATAAGTTAAATAAATTCTTAGTCAAAAATCTTTATTAAGTTATTTTATACTCTTTAGTTTTTGGAGTCAGTTTTTTTTAACGAAGTTCTTTTTTTCAATAACCTATGACACATCAGTAGAATATCCGCCGCGTTACGCCAACGCCGCGTACAGACTAGCGCTGATCCTTCCGTCGCGAACTTTCCTCGCGGTATATTCCGCAGGTGTGTCGCTGTACTAAGTCTATTAAATAGTGACAAAGCATTATTTTATCGTAGTTTGGAGGACGTAGTAAAAACAGACGAATGCGTATTAACAACAAAGATCTTATTAGTTAGAATTTTCCGTGTATCGTGGTTAAATAAATGCGTATATTACTGTATTATTTGTTTGTGTTCATTATATAACATTCCATAATCAATTAAAGTGTTAAGCATAATATTTTAAGTCATATAAAGGCAAAGGTAACACGAAATCGAAGTACAGATAGCCAAAAAGTGATTTTTATTTTTATAAAACTTCTAATGAACATATTAGTTAAATTGTGATATTTAATTTTATAAGTATACCCAATGATGTTACTTTATGAATAAAAAGAATCGAATGTGTGGTGAAGATATTTTTTTCACCTATTTATTATTTTACTTATAAATCATTCTATCGGCTATCTGACAGTCTTATTTAATGTAATGCAATGACAATGCAAGTATAAGTGTAATGTATGTGCTGTTTTATCATGTGAATATTATACTACTGTAGCTATAGATAATAATAATTGTTAAGCTTAATATGTTTAAACAAGCTTTTGGTTTGTATCATAAAAAAATATTTAACGTATAATGCATAATGTTATTTATGGAGAGGTGGTAATTTATAAATATTTTAAATGGCATTGTATTTATATTATAACTCTATATTATAACTATAACTCGGAATAATTGTTTGAAGTTTATTTTTTGTAATGGATATGTCGAACCTTGGTCGCCTCAGTTCATGACAAGAAAAGTTTTTAAAAGCAAGAGGCAAATTATTTGTGGTGCCATCTAGAAATCAGGAGCTTTTTCAAAGTTTTCATTTTCACGGGGCCATTGTTACTTTTAATATTTCTTTTCCATATTTTTGCTCAAAATCTTGCCATAATATTGTATTTAATTTTAGAAGCGGCCAAGAGTATATACAGATACTTTCAATTCTACACGTTTATTAAAGTTTAATTCATATTTATTCGTGAATACTGACTGATAATTAATATGCCAATGTTAAAAATACGACGGCCTAAATTTAACTGTTTTTATTAATATGTCCTTTATATCTAGAATATTGTAAAATTCTAAACATGCCCATTGAAGCTATAAAAAAAAAAACTGAAATACAATATATAAAAGATGGACAACACAATGCAATGTTTTTTACATTTCGTGTCTGTTTTTCGGTTTGTCTGTTTGTGCGGTATTCACGTAAAAACTACCGGGCCGATTTAGATGCTGTTTCACTGTTCGAGAGCCAATTTTTAGACTTAAAATCTGCGCTGCTTTTTATCCTGCAAAACCTGCGGGATTTTTTCTGGGAATGATATAAGGTGGCTAGATTAAAAAAGACTCGAATTCCAAAATTATTTTTTCAGTGATCGATAGCAAATTTAATGTAATAAAATGTGTGATATTTTTTATCCCGGGGAACCCGCGGTTATTTTCTTGGGAGCGGTTTGTAGTTGTTCGGGTGCATAAAAATCAGCTTATTCCCCCTACAGTTTTTACTAAAACTACTTTGTGTCCTGGAAATCTAGCGTGGACGAAGTCGCGGGCATATCCTAGTTTAATCATAAATATTATAATAGTGATGAGGCAGTGCTATTTTTCATACAAAATTTGCACGCCTATGAAGCTAGGAGGAAGCTAGCTAGAAGGGTAGAAGTAAACAGGACAAATACTATGTTATTAAAAGGCGCCATCAAAAGGCATTAAATTAGGGCCGCTACTGTAGTTATAGCGTAAACAACTTAGCACATTTCACTCTGTGTCCTCCATCTCCTAGGTGTTATAAGCGGAGTGAAGTTATCAGATATAGGTGGCCTTACGTACACTAGCGCTATTCCGATAAATTTTTGAGTGATTGTTTATGTTCACCGCTGCGCTGACGCGCTGGATGCTTGCGATTAACTTGCATAAAAATTGTCTTTCTCACGATTACCCTCCCTATGAGCTACGTATAATAATTAATTATTTTTTGATAGTAAAGTCCACATGAAACGAATATCATAGCTGAAAGCTTTATTCTTACGGGCATTACGATAAAGACGATCTGCGTCGTCTAATTCACAGACTGAAAATTATCGACAGCATACGAGAAATACGTTGAGTAAAGTTACCTTTTTCCACAAGAACTTCAGCTTAAACGTTAATCTAAAATTTAAGTATTCTTGAACACATGACATTACCTAGATAAACAAATCATGCAGAACCCTATTTATGTAATTATAAATATGGGTGAATGGAATATATGAAAAGTTCAATTAGTCATCCCACCTCTCCCTTGTATTTGCATATTTCAATATTTATAATTTTACTTCATCAAAATTATAAACATTTAAAGCTTTTGATGTAAAGATTATAAAATGGTTACCTTATTTAATCATTTATATTTTAGGTATAACTACTGCTCATATATGCAGATCTCGTTAACAATGTTAATTAATTAACCTACTAGCGTTTTATAAAGACAATTTGTACTTGCCATATTAAAGTAATCTGTAATCTCTTAGAATTTCTACTGCGAATAATAAATAATTTAATGTAATTTAAAACTATGTCTCATAGTCTGTGTCTTGATCTTTTATTCTTACATATCGAGTTGAGATTTTACAAATATTGTGTAGACTAATATGAATGATTTCATTTGCCGCAGTTTATATCGCTCATTGCCGCACACGAACACTAAATAGGGATATTGACAACATTAAGTTATATTATGTTGGTCAACATCTAATATCGTCAAATATAGCTGATGAATTATATTATTGTTTAAACAATCATTAAAGTAGTTTTTAACACGATATTTTCAAAGCAAAATGATAGCAAGGCATTTTGTCTACATGTAAATGCTTTAAGATGTATTGTAAAATATGTCATCATAATACACCCAATTGAACATTATTTAATTTTATTTTTTAATAAAATAAAAAATCATCATTGATTTTATATCCTAAAAATGATTTTAATTGCTTCTAAATTTAATAGTTTTCTAAGTTCTGCGAGTGCGGCCGCTAGACAGCGTGTTCATATTTACTTCGTTTTTTATATTAAACCTAAATATATGTATCTACGTATAATATTGCTATAGTTTTGATACTGCTGGGATGTTTAAAATAATTATTGTACCGTCGTCGTTTTAATAAGAACCTAGTTTTGTGTAGTAGGAATAAATTTAAACATCAAAAACGTTAATTCCGAATCACCTAGTCATTATTAGAGTATATGTAGCTTTGTGCAAGGTGTACAGAATTTTAAAAGTTTTATAATACAAAAATAACGGTTTTTGAAGTGTTTCAATAGCAGTGAAAGTAAAGATATTGAGTCAAAATTTCAAATTTAATCGCACATTTGTATCGATACAGACGCGCAAATCGTCGATACCTAAATCCATGCTAAACTGGACGGACTATGGTTATGTGTTTATATGGATACGAAATCGTCGTGCAACTTCATATTTTGATCAAAGCCTGCTAAAAGTCCAATAGACTCAGAATAGTAGTACAATCTTAAATACAACAGTACTATTAACACTGGCTTTAGTACTTTTTTTTGTAAAAAAAAAACGGAAATAAAGAATGCAACGCGATACAGTGCAGATACACGATGCAGTTTGTATAGTTACAAATGAAATCTACTTTTTGGACATTTACGTCGCTGTAAACGCGCGTATCCCGAACACGCCTAGATACGCCATTTGCAGTGGCCGTTAGTGATTTGTGTTATTCAAAATAAACGGTAATGAATGACAACCGTTTAAATTTGAAGATATATAAGTTCATTTACCATATTATAACTGCAAAATAACAGTGTTTACTGATAAAATAGGATCTCCACTCTATTCTAAAACAAATTCATTATGAAGTAGTACAATGACACTTTTATATCGAGGTTGCTGTATTTAGAACGGTGTATACAGTTTGTTCACATTTAATTTTAAATCATTTAAACTACAATACACTTATGAAACAGATTTTTAATGTTTTTGGTTGTGATGGCAATCGGTGCCTTTGGAAAATGAAACATGGTATTTTAATATTTATACTCAAGTAAGTGTGAACGAACTGTATCCTAATGTTTATATAATGCTGAAAACTGGCTAACATTATTGACGGTCACAATATATTATAGCACCTGAACGCGACAGTTTTCGTTGATTATTACTAAAAAAAACTTGAAGTTTACTTTATAAAGTTTGAGCTAAATTATAATTTGTTTTTGAAATAAAACGTTGGCAAATTTATTATGAGCAATTAATTTTTAAAAATTGGTAGTCGCGTTTGCATTTTCGTCTGTTGATAGTTTTTTTGGTATCACCACTTCTGCTTTGTGCAAGTTAATGAATAATAAAATAATTTATTTCTAAATACATGACCTGTAAGTATTGTGACTGAAAATTTTCTAGTCGAATAATAATGAAATATAATACCTAACAAACTAAACTTAGTCAAGTTGCTAGTATGTTATGACATATTATTTTGTATTTATTATCATGTTATCGAAGCCATTAAATTGTCTAATCATCTGAAGTGTAATATAGTTGAGTCTTTATAAGATGCATTAAAACAACGAAAGTATTTGATGTTTTTATTTCCATCCAACCTTTATGCATTTTGTTCGTTATTAAATCTATAATAATGTTGGACCTCCCAAGTAAGAAAGCAATCACACACAAAATCGGATAATGATTTGAATAAGAAGAGGTAAATTTTACAATTATTAATTTAGGGAGCGGTACATATAGGGCACATTTATTTATTATTTGAGATATAAAGTGAATTTTGGGTGGTTATAATAAATAAATGTGCCCTATAACTATATCCAACCCTTAATTTATAAATAAAAAATAAAATAAAACCAATGATATCCTGAATTATAATTTCAATTTATTGTTCGTTATACCATTTCATTCACACATTACGAAGTCGCGCACATTTCTAAAGTAGTTTAAACTTTGAAGAAAAAACACTATAATGAAAAATATTTTACTTTAAAAGTCATATCAAACATATTATTATGTTAAAAATAAATGATATACAAATATAAGAACATTTTCATTGTTCTATATTTTAAATCATAGGCTGTGTTGCCTATGTTTTGTTCCATAGATAAAACTTATTTTGTTCGTCTATCACTGAGCCAAAAATGGCAGGAAAAGCTACAGGTAATTTTCTGGGTGTCTCGTCGGTCATCTTGAATAGGTTCACCTCGTAGAGTACATTGATACATTACCATTTGAGAGTCAAATTAAGTGTTAACCGTCTTACAAAACGCCGAAGTCTCCTAGATCTTGTACAAGCCTAGCAAGTTATCATAACTAACGAGTCAATTACTGTATTCAAATATGTTTAAAAATTACTTTTTTTTTTTAAATAATCATGTATTAAAAGATATATAAGAGCAGGGTATTCTCGAACTTTTTAAGTGAATATTGAATTGGAATTTATTGTAAAATGTGATTTCTAGCCAATTGTGTAAAATAAAATATGGACCTGACCGTATAAAAAAATATAGATGGAGTATCACAGATTGAAAGCAAAGTTATCTAAATTGGATAGAGAATGGTTTAAAAATTTCTTGATAACTGTTTCACTAGAGGATTGGAAATGTGGATGCTACATTTCATTAGGTCGAGTGGCCTAGGCGAAAGCCACTGCCCGATCAAGTGCTCTCGCCTCACTACTCCAATAGTCAGCTTATTACTAACAACACAATAGCCACTACCACAAAAATAAATTCAAACGAATTTAAACCGTGTATCAAGCTGTTAGAATACATTTTAATTGCGCTACACTTTTAGTCTCGCCAGCCGCGTCTATCCTTTTGTCTAGACTACCACATAATGGAAATTTGCTACGCCTATTTTGACCCTCCTGCTTTGTGTGAAATGCTGTTAGGTATTTGACGTTAACTTAGACGTGATACTAATTAATGTCCTAATTATGTACATTCAAATAGTATATGAAGTTCTTTGTTTCAGGGCATTGACTATGTACACAAAAGCAGTATTTTTTAAAAATATTTTCCTTATGTATGGTTCATTGTGTAGCGTTTTGTTCTGACATTGCGACTTATTTAGGCTATTTTAATATCAATAGCACTCACAATTTCTTATTTTGTGAGTTAATTGCTTTGTGTTGCTACAGGTCGCTAATGACCTATAGTGGTACAGTCCTGCTTCCCTGGGCTTGTACAAATCTGGCACACTAGAACGAAACAGTGCAGTGACACTGTCCTAGACCCTGTGTCGTTCTTACTAATTGTATTCTCTCTGCGGGAAGCAGATAAGTTTAGTGATTTAGTGGGTAGTTCGTCAGCCCTCTTCCTTCATTGGAAGAGAAACTCGGACCGCCAGGTACGTGAGTTCCACACGCACTCGAAGCAGGCGGCACTAGGCGCTGCATTTGGCCTTCTCCCGTATCCCGAGCCCCAATGTGTGGCAAGGAAAAACATTCTATTGCGTTAACAAAACAAAAAGTCTCTAATGTCATATCGCAGGGGACTGCTGCATAGGGGGTAGCAGCGGACTTATCACTCCTCTGCTGATGTAAGGGTACACCTCGCCACTGGGGTGTAACTAGTTTGGACATGAGGGCGTTACGGTCCAGTACTACTGATCTAGATCCCGTGGCGTCCCATCAAATGTATCTACGAATAAAGGCCCAACTTAGGTTTAGTGGGTAGTTTGGTCGGATTCCGTCCCCCGGGGCGGGGTCTAGTTTTTTTATTTTTTATTACGTATAGGTTCGCGTTTGACCATTATCTCGCTCGGTTTGAGTGGAGATATGGTCTAAGATCGAGGACGCTTACCTAGAAGGTACCTATTCACACGAGACTTGAAGACACCCAGGTTGTAGGTTTCGGGAAAAACAGACTCCGGCAGTGAGTTCCACTCCTTTGCGGTGCGCATAACGAAGGTGGACTCAATGCGCTTTGTTCGTATAGGTGGTATGTCCACCATATAGCGGTGCCGCATGTCAGTGCGTCTGATTGTCCGATGATGGAAGGGAGACGGCGGGATGAGATCGAAAAGCTCCAATGCACACTCCAAAATGTATCCGATAGAAAACCGAAAAACTGGCAACTCTGCGTCGATGTTCGAGACTTTGTAATTTATCATTAAATAGCTGGTCGTTGCCTATCAACTTCCTGGCTCTCCACTCAATCGATTCTAGTGCCTCGAGTTGGTATTTAGCAGAGCCATCACAAAGTTCATCCCATCCCAAAGTGGTTCCTCTGAGAGTCCCACACACACTCGTGCAAGCGGCATTACGCGCTGCATTTGGCCTTGCCCCGTATCCATGGTCCGAGTGTGTCGTAAGAAAAGACATTCCCCCTGTGTTAACAAAAAAAAACCTCGCTAATGACTTGCTAATAACGTCGTAACATATGACTTCAAGTAGTACTAAGTTCAAACGGCAACTCCAGGGGTCGGCATCCAAGCACCACTACTGGAAGAATATATCTCTGAAACTACAAGGTTTCTTCGACTTCCTACTACAAGACGCCACCAGCACTCCAACCAAATACTGATGCTGGATGCATAATAATTATGATGTACAAACGTACACCTTAAAAAGAAAGGTGGCTATTTTGCACCGACTTTACAATGTAGAAAATATTTATTGTTTGCTATAGGTCCCTCTGAAAATAATCTGCAATTAGATTATAGATCTGATGCCGCCCGTAATTTAGAAGGCTGGCTCATATTTCGCCCAGTGAATCGGCATTATGATACAGCGTGGCAAGGTAACCAGCCTTCAAAGATACACTTCCCCCTAGCTACGATCTGTGGTATATAATCTAAAATCACTTATTTATAACTTAGTTTATTTTTAGTGTTTAATTGCATTGTTTATAAGTTTTTAAGTATATTAATTATAAAATACTGTGGGACGCCGAACTTCAGAAAAATACAATGCACGATTTCAACCATGTGTTATCTATGATTTCAACACTTTGTTTCACTTTCCACATCTAAACAATTTCAATCATCAACTTTATACTTCACTTTAATCTTTACAGGTACAAAAATCACGGTCGAATAATTGTTTTTAACAAACACGGCCGTTTTATATTCTTGGGCTAAAATCCACCGACCCCAGTAAATGGTATCTCAAGTGGCGCCATTTTTAAACAGCGAATGTTTCCGGAAACAAGGTTTTCATAACAATACACTGCAATACACTTACTTATTTTCACAACTATCAAAGTTACATCATATACAATTACTTACACAGTCTCATACAATCCATTAAATTATGGCCTTATTATATGAATAATTACTACAACTATAACTTATGACATCTTCTATATGTACATATCAGTTGCCATATGTTTTTGGATGCCAACAATACTTAAATACAATCTTTGAAAATCAATGAAATAGACATATATTTGTAGTTACTTTTTCCGTGTACCTTTGCACGAGTAGGCAATTAGTCATGATATTTATATTTCAATCAATAGGCACCAATTTTAAAGGTAGAATAATCCTGCCGTTCCTCGAAGTCGAAGCGGTGCCAACGCAATAAATTAAGTTTAAATGTCATGTACCTCCTCTTTTCAAATGATTAGGGGATCTCTGCTTTGGACGTTTCTAATTGAGTTTAAATTATCGTTATTCGATAGTTATTTGTTATAACGAAATTAATTTTTCAGGTGCCGTAGCCATTTGGACTAAAACGGACCCTTATTGTAAACTAAAATCTATGTTATTTTATTAAAGTAGATAATATTATATTCCTTATGATGCGCGTTATATCGAGCTTGTTATGGAAGAACATCGTCAACGACAAATAAAAAAAATTACATATCGCTAGCGATTTTATAAATTATTTTTGATAGGCACATTACTTATTTGTCCGATTTTTAGAACGTTCATAATTGTACTATTAATACAGTTACAGATGTAGGCCTACGAATCTTTGTATTTTGACTGTATATTGCAATAACAAGTGAAATAAGTAAATCCTGTCGGTAACAATGTTAATCTAAACGTAACAGGTTAGATATTTTGAATATTCTTTACCATAACATGAAGTAAGCATACATGTGGACTATAATACTTACCAATTTGTCGTTGTTAGTGATATACCTTATAGCTTAGAAACTTATGGGACGTAGGTATAATATTATCTTTGCTAGAACTTTGTTTTGAACGTAAGTACCGCTTGTTTGTATAACGACATAAACAAGTAAGACAGTCATGTTTTTATCGTCGTAGAATAATGATAAATGTTTTATTCATGATTCAACAACCAACAATATCATCAGAGTCCAAGCAGTTTTTTAAATCTAATGTGCATATTATAACGATTTCCATGTGTTAATGGCGAAGGAATACCTCATGAGGAAGCCTGCCCATCCAGATTAATTATCTGAAAATCCTCCCGATGCGCGTTGGACAAGCATAGTAGGTTATCGTCCGTTCCCCTAAATATGGCTTCATGAAGAGGACCGTGCCCGGCATAGGCTAGGGAAGATGGCTGTAGTTTATTAGTCTAAAAATACAATTTATACTTAAAAACTGCAATCCAGCAGGCCTTAAAAACATCACTCGGCATTTGCACCAAAGCTGCTAAGAAGATGCCAAGGTTCAGCACTGATTACTAGCACGACAGTATGTCATTATTGAGCAACTGTTACTTGTGGCATATATGTTAAAGCAATGCTATTTAATAGATAATGATCATGCTTATTTTGAACATGTTGAAAAATCAGTCGTTCGATTTTCGAGCGTGCTACATGAGGCGTGGGTGGAAGGGAGTGTGCTTCGAGCTCGTCTGAACGGTTTGCACTATGTTATTGATATATTACGTTATGAGCATGAGGAATATTATTTAGGGATATGCTTAAAACTAGCATGCTTAGAATATATAATAATAGCACATCAATGTCCCACTGCTGGGCTCGAGCCTCTCATTATAGCAGGAATCGACAGTATATCCGCCACGCTTGTCCAAGGCGGCTTGGCAGGTTGACACATTGGTTATCTCGGTGTGCAGGTTGCATCACGATGTTTTCCTTCACCGTTGTTAGCACGTGGTAATTGTAACAATATGCACATTAGATCAGGAAACTGACTAAGTGGTACATGCGTGCCGGCCTGGATCGGACCCGCGCCCTTTGAGTTTGGGACGCGTGCGCTAGCCATTGCGCTACCAGGACTTTTACTAGCATGCTTGTTGCTAGCAAATGTGAATAAGTGCAGAGCATGCTAGTTTTAGAACATTAAGCTCCTTTATTATGAGCATGTATATCATACATACCTTTATCCGCACGCGCCTTCGGTACATTTTTCATACTTCAGTCAACGTAGCAAAAACAGGGGAAATAAATCGTGTCGAAGCGAATTTTGGCACAGTCGACGGTGTTCCTTCTGTCATCTCAAGCCAAACTCGTGGGTCAAGCGTACTAAGCATCACGAACCTGGCAGACACAGACAGCTCCGTTCAATATGGCGGGGGAAGATCAACTCCCATATAAAGCCTCATAAAATAAAATTATATCTTAATATTAAATAATTAAAGCCTTGAAAAGTATTCTCAATCGATTTTTTAACAACACGAATTATTTCCCCTATTCGGCTTGTTTTGTATTCGTTGCTTAGGCTATAATTTAGAGGAGGCTTTATGTGGGAGTTGATCTCCCCCGGCCATATTGAATGAGGCTATCTGTGTCTGCCAGGGTCGTGATGCTGGTTACGCTTGACCCGCGAGTCTGGCTTAAGGTGACAGAAGCAACACCGTCGGGGCTTTAATATGTTTTCGGCAGTTGCTGCGAAACCCACACTATCTCACTCTCTGTACCCGAGCAATGTAATGTGCACTGTGCTTAAAGTATTTCCATCTCACACCAAAAAATTGATATGAAGCTAGCAGTAAGTAATAGCAATTTTCGGCAATCCGTTGGAGCAACAAAATCACGCTTTTGGCAATTACTTCGTAACCAATTAGCCAAAATTTTTCGTATTCGTTTAATTGAATTCTACTAACTTGCTCATGCTCGCTTGACGGAGCTAAAAAATGCGCCAATGAAACGTCCAGCATTTGCGTTGGCCAGTCTACGATGACTTCCTTACTACTAAAAGGTAAATGCAGAATTCTGTTTTCAATAACTTAGTATTTTAAATTTTGTAACGAAAATCATATGCGAATGAAATCTTTCATAAGCTCTGATGCATGATGTGGTCGTTTGCAATTTTCTCCTCGGTTGCTTACAGCGACTTCACCGGCGATGCTTTGACGCATACAGAGTCAATTTGCATAATACATAGTAATATGTATTAAACCATAGAATATTGTAGGTACTAAATTTAGCTTATTACTTTATGAATAAAAGGCTATTTTTGAGTTTAGTAGTTAAATGAAAAAAAGAATAAACATTTTCTACATCTTAAAGTCGGTGCGAAGTAAAACATAAAAATTACTATGATATTTTGCTAATGTAATACATGTATTACCATGTATATGTTGTTGTTTTTTGTGTTTACTTGGCACTAGCTTCAAGATGTCGTAGAAAATATTTATTTGTTACCGTTTAGTCACTTTTGAAGTCGGTTCTGTTTTTTGTAATTTTTATACTTCCTACTTTTTATTTACGCAAATACTTGAATAGCTTTAGAAAAAAGAATATTAAGCACGTATGAGTCTATAATATTCGAGGCTTGCTCTCGGTTTTCCTGGGATCCATTCATTAGATTCTGACTTGGTGAAATGGGACCACCTGAGGAGTATACTTTTTCGAATAAAAATGAAATTGAAGATTGGTCCACAATTGACGGAAAAATCGCGTAACAAACATTTAATAAAAATATACAGTCAAATTGAGAACCTTCTTGCTTTTTGAAGTAGGATAAAAATAGTTTACATTCGTCACCTATACAGAACTTCTCATCATAAATGGACTGCCATGCACTTGTCACGACATTATTTTGTACGTACATATCAAGGGGTGAAAAGCCATTTGTTTCAAGCGACATTTTGAGAATATGTCAGAAGAGAGGAGTTTAAAGTTCGAAAATTGTTCATGGATATTTTTGAAGTCTTCAAAGCACGGCAATATTCCATGAACGGTTTTTTGCAGGCAAGCTTATAGCTTAGCAGTTATTTTCGTAATTAAATTATCTTTCTTATGATATCAATTTTTATTGGTAAACAGAACGGTGTAGTTATCTATATTGATTTACTTCTTCATACCTGCTTGCCAGGTAGCCATGAACACTTTTCGATTGGCAAGCTATCATAGGCGTGTTTATAAATCAATACAATTTGATTAAAAAATATATATCATCTAGTTCTCAGATGGGTAAATATCGATCTTCATCGTCTTCTCTCTTGAGGCATTAGGATGAAATAAACCGATTATGTTATGTCTTTTATCCGTGCAGGAACGGAGAAAGAATACAATTTCCTGCGGCCGGGCAGCCTGTCGAAAGAGGCGACTTAACAATCCACAGCCAGGTGGAGCCAGCCAGCATTTGCCAGACTGAATGGCTACCACCTCTGGTCTAAAGTATGTCGCCATAATAACCTTGAGTTGTGTTCCGGCATTAGTGACCAGGTTCCAGTCTCCCTTAAGAGAGCAGCAGCGCATTTGTAGCACCTTTGGTGTTGCAAATGTCCATAGGCGATGGTAACCGCTTTAAATCAAGTGGGCCGTCTGCCTGTCTGCTGATCTCCTGCCATAAAAAAAGGCCTGAAATGTCAGAAAATGTCGCTTGAAACAAATATCCATTCACCCCTCAATATTATGATGCTTGTTTCTTGCAGGGGTACGCAAAGAAATTGATTTCCAATTGTATGTACCAAGACACACATTTCACTTCATCTACTTTCACTAAAATCCTCAAAAATACACGTCTTTTTGAAATCGATTGCTCATTGCTTACAATTTTGTCATGGTAAGTACAATACGGTCTGCCGACACTAACGCGCTGTTCTCCCAAGTATGTTTTAGGTAAATGTGACTTCAGCCCTAGGAATTAATCAAGGATTAGTGCTTATTGTTCAACCAGTTTTTGCTGAATTAAGGGCTTTTTTTATTTTTATTGCAGGAGTTCAGCAGACAGGCAGACGGCCCACTTGATGGAAAGCGGTTAGCATCGCCTATGGACATTTGCAATACCAAAGATGCTATATATGCGTTGCTGCTCTCTTAAAGGAGACTGGAACCTGATCGTAATGCCGGAACACAACGCAAGATTGTTATGGCGGCATACTCTAGACCAGAGGTGGTAGCCATCCAGTCGGGCAAAGACCCTACCACCTGGCTGTGGGTTCTTTTGTCGCCTCTTACGACAGGCCGCCCAGCCGCAGGAAATTGTATTCTTTCTCCGTTCCTGCACGGATAAAAGGGCTATTTAGAGTTAAGTTAATTTGTCTACTTTTATTTAATATACCTACCAATATTTCGTGTTTAATTATTAATAAGTTCTAATTAACATTTGTTTTGTCAGCTTCCTTCCATACATCTTACATTTTAAAGGGCTTTTAGATCTTATTTAAGGAAAAAGCTGTTTTGTGATATTTGAACCAAAATGAAGGCTCATTAATCAAGTAAAACAGTTACAAAACAAGATTACTCGACCTAATTCTATACCATTTCGTACACAGCCACCGAGAGAAATTCATAATAACATCAATTATAAATCATTGTGCCATTAGGAGCAAGTAATTCGTAAAGCCTAGATTAGGCAATTGATTCAAATTGGCTGGTTTGTTTGATGTTCTATTGATTTGCCCTGTCTTTGAAATAGTTATCTTACCGTAAATTGCAATTTACTTCTAATGAAATGCTTGCTTAGTGTAATACTGATTTTATTTGATAGTGGCATGGATTCTTTTTCTATGATAATTGTTTCTAGATATTACTTTATGTAGAATACCAGTTCACTAGATAGATATGACAAGTGTTAGAAGGCATTTAAATAATAATTGTTTTAACAGCGAGCGATCTATGATACTACTACTC
Source organism: Dendrolimus kikuchii (assembly GCA_019925095.2). NCBI lineage: Eukaryota > Metazoa > Arthropoda > Insecta > Lepidoptera > Lasiocampidae > Dendrolimus > Dendrolimus kikuchii. The sequence continues at coordinate 12,142,247 of CM034401.1, forward strand.
TAGACTTGTTTATGCTCTGTTTATATATTGTATTCGCTATTCACTTTTTGTCTTATAAGAAATAAAACTAAACATATTAATTAATAAATAAAAAAAAACCATTTATCAATGCGCCACAATTCCAAGGAACACCCCTTACGATCTCTAACAGTATCGGGATCCTTGGGGTCGACATAACGAACGACGTACAATTTCGGGCTCATCTGGAAGGCAAGGCCAAACTTGCCTCTAAAAAGCTTGGTGTGCTAAACCGGTCCAAGCAGTACTTCACCCCGTGGCAACAACTTGCACTCCACAATGCGCAAGTCATACCGTATATGGAGTACTACTGCTCACATCTATGGGCCGGGGCACCCGCTTACCAGACTGACCACCTCGACTCCATCCAGCGTCGCGCCGTTAGTATCGTCGACGATCCCATACTAACAGGCGGTTTAGAACCGCTTAGCCTTCGGAGAGACTTCGCGTCCCTCTGCGTATTCTACCGCTTGTATAACGGGGAATGTTCCGAGGAATTGTTTGATCTGGTGCCAACGCCTCATTTCTACAACCGCACAGCTCGCCAACGACGGAATGTTCACCCCCATTTCTTAGAGCCTTCACGCTCAACTACGCAACGGTTCTCTAGAACATTTATTCCGCGTACAAGGACGATCTGGAGGGAACTTCCCGCCACGGTCTTCCCCTTGCGTTATGATATGGGGTTTTTTAAGAAGGGCATTATAAAATTTCTTAGAGGTCGGCAACGCGTTGGCGACACCCTTGATGTTACAAACGTCTATAGGCGACGGTAACCACTTGCCATCAGGTGGGCCGTCTGCCTGTTTGCCTACTTCAGGCAATAAAAAATCAGTTATAGTGTATTTATTAACAAAACAATAATAGTAATAAATACTTTTAGGATTTCTATGCGGCTGCCTCAATGTAAATATGTGTATCCCACCGCGACGTATTTCATTTTCTTGGAGAAAAAGTATCCCATTTTATTTTTCATTGTAGATAGTACATAATTATATATAAAATGTAATGATAATCAATTCATTCAGCTACGTTCGAGTAGCCTTTGAAACCTTGAAAATTGTCCCGTCTTGGATATCGTGTCGGGTTAAAAAAGGATTTATGGGATCTATACGTATTTAAAACCCACTAATCCGTCTTGGATAAATGTGGCAGATATTTTTTCTCTAAAGTATTGGAAAAGTTGGTACACTCAGCTGTATATACAGGCCTGGCTAGCAGTCTCGGTAAAGACCAACATGGATTTATGCAAAATCGGTCAACTACCTCTAACTTAGTGTTATTTAATGAATATTTTACAGACTTTTTGGATAAAGGGGCGCAAGTCGACGTAGTCTACACAAATTATAGTAAATGTTTTGATCGCATAGACCACCGGATTCTCTTGCGCAAACTTAGGTATTCCGAAATTCATGGCGATTAATTCCGATGGTTTTCCTCTTATGTACGAAATCGAACTCAAAGAGTAGTGTTACATGGAAATGCATCGTTATGGAAATTAATACCTTCCGGGGTACCACAAGGATCCATCCTTGGTCCCATACTCTTTAATATTTTTATTACTGACGTAACACTTTGCTTTAGAAATTCTACAATTCTGTTATATGCCGATGACATGAAAATATTAAGATCAGTACGTAATAATGTAGATACTCTTCTACTTCAAGAAGATTTGAATTGTTTTTCGGAATACTGTACAGTTAACAGACTACAACTGAATGTATCAAAATGTTATACCATTACCTTCTCAAAGCAAAAACGTACCCTAAATTCTGATTATACTTTATATAATAACATAATTAGCAGAGTGAATGTTATCAAAGACTTGGGTGTCCTGCACGACAGCAAACTTATTTTCGATAACCATATAAACCTTATAATTAACAGGGCATATAAGTCTTTGGGATTCATAATGAGAGCTACAACATATTTTCGATCATTAAAGCCATTAAAAGTTCTTTACTGCTCATTTGTTCGAAGTCATCTTGAATACGCATCTCAAGTTTGGAATCCGAAATATAGCATATATATAAACAGAGTAGAACAAATTCAAAAGAAATTTTTAAGTTACCTAGATTACCGCGCACAACGATCATCTAACAACTACTACGATCGTTGTAAAAAATATAATTTCTTACCTCTAAATTCAGGCGTAATATAAGTGATATTTGTTTCCTGATGAAGTTGGCTAGAGGTAACATTGATTGTCCAGATATGATCTCAAAAGTATCATTCGGACTAATTAACTTGGCCTGAGGCAGAGAGGATTACGCCACACACCTATCGTAAATAGCAACTACAGACAAAACGCGTTTATCATACGAAGCTCAAATTCTTTTAACGAAATAGTAGTAGACTCAAATCTAGACCTGTATTGCACACCTATAAATTCTCTAAGTGCAATTTGGCTCAAAATTTCTTCGATAAAATAAACAGCTAAAAATTTTGTTACATTATTATCCCTCAATATCGTGTATGCACATGTCTTTTGTTTTTTTTTAATGTTTTTATGTCTTTTTTTTTTTGTTTTCTTTACCAATAGGCGGAGGCTTATTATCAGCATCTTTTTCTTAAATATTATTGTTTCTATATTTTGTATAATTAGACTAAGCCTTCCTAAAATAAAATAAATAAATAAATACCGACCATATCCAAATAATTGGGCATCTCAAAGCAAGCAGTGGGATGTTTATGGGTTGATATTGTTTACTCGTAATATAGTTTTTAACTAGATTTTTGATCATTTTTTGTCATGGTAGGTATAGGTTCAGATTCGCATTTGACGACCTTGTTTGATGTTAAGCGAAGTGATGGTCGAGGATTCTTCAAAACCATATATGTCACAAAGGAAACTTTAGTAAAGTGGTAATGTAACAAACACTTCCCACCGTTTTTTTAAATTTATATGTGGTTAATGGATGTGCGATCAAGTATACATTATGGCTCCTTAATTAAGCGAATTTTCAAAAGCGAAGATGCTCGAGCCATAAGTACGCTTACCTACTTGCTCACAAGTTTATCAACAGCTTAAGCAAGTCTTGAATGTAGTATATTTTCTTGGATTACAGATTGGTACCAATTTCATGTTGCTTTTTCTTTTTAAAACAGTGATAAGTGATAACACGTTGCGAAGCGTTATACATAAAGTAGAATATAGACTTTATTTTTAACTTATGTATATGCAAGTTCTTTAAAAAAGTTTTCAGTTCGTACCAGTAGAATTTAGTCATAAAGCTTATAAAGGAGACGGGGACATTTGGGCCAAAAAATGTATTGAGTTGAGATATAGCTTAAAAAAGCGTTATATTTTTATATTACAAAATGGAACACGTCAGCCCTAAATTCTATCTGGAAGACGAGAAGTTTAAAAAATAAAATTACAAATAAAATAAAGGTTACAAATTTCTATAGGCGATGGTAACCATTTTCCATGAGGTGGGCTGTCTCCCTGTCTGCTGAAGAGTTCAGCAGGCAGAATACAATAGAAAAGAACGATTTATGTGAATGAATTTCTATAATTAATAATTTGAAAAAACTTACCACATATTAATTAATTCAAAATGATTAAACCGACTACAATTATAAAAAATATCAATATAATAAAAATAAATCTTAAAATCACTCATCTTTTTGTAACCTGGGCCCAAGAATCTATGAAAGCGAATCCGTCTCATTGTGTACACATTATAATTCATTATTTTTAATTAAATCCAGACTTCTTGTTGACCGGTTTTGAATTTAATGATATAATATTATAAGACAACTGGTGAAGTACGACTGCAGGGCTATATCAGCAGGTTTTGTGCCTTCGTTTGGTACGTGCTCAAGTGAGGTTGTTAACAATCGAGTTGAAGCAGGCTAGAGATGTGAATTAATGCCTTCCCATCGTGATTACCTGTGCGTAAGAAAACGGGCCAAAACCCAAGCCTCAGGTTCGTGACTTAATTAAAACGTACAAAAACGACTTGCACAGTTATGATCTTTGAGTGAATTTGAACAGTTCACTTCGAGTCAATCCAACTGGATGGGCATCCAGGTTACCGTTGCTTCACGGCGAGAAGGAAAGAATCTTATTTCAGAATAATAATTTCTAAAAGTACATATATTTTAAATGTAAAAATGGAGAGCCTATTATTCAAATAATCCTACAGGATTATATCGGAACTTAAGGTGTATAGCGAAAATGCAATTTAGCGGTCGCTTTCGATGATTATTATATAATACTGATTAAATGTTAGCAAAATGGACGCAATCGAACGTAGTGAACCTAAAAAAGGCCACCTATATTGTTGCATCATCTGATCTTAAATGTCAAATTCTAGGAAAATAAATTTTCAACATTCTATTATTGTGTAGATTACAATACCATCAAAATAAATACAAAAAATAGTTTCATCCTCTTTTTCCAAATGTTTTCACCCTCATCTCTTTTTGAACAATTGATTGAAGATATGTCCTGTATTTATTTAGTATCGTAAAGATGAAAAATGGTGCAAAATCTAGTATAGAAATTAGTGCTGCAGAAAAGAAAGAAGGAATATAATAAAACTCCCTTAAAGTTATATTAAAGAAGAACGAGCATTGAGCATGTAATGAACAAGGATGAAAATGTGTAACTATATAGGTAGGTAGATAAAAAAATATGGATGGAGTACATGAATGATAAATGATATCCTCATGAGAATTTGTGGTATGACAGAAGTCGTATGCCAGGATAGAGAAGTACCTACAGAAGGACAATAGGTACTGGTGCCGACCCCACATTATCAGGAAAATGAGACATAACTAAAGAAAAAAGCTTAAAGAATATTTTTTATTTGCTATAATATAATAATTTACATGTTAAACATATTTTTGCGGTTACAATCGCAACCAAAGTATTCGTAGCAACAAATCGCTTAATTAGAAACGTTGTCGGAACCTCGGCAAACTGGCTTGCTTGTTCACGTTACCTCGAGAAACTTATCGCTGAAGCGTGCCCTTTATCCTTTCCATTTAGAAAATATTTATTTAGCATCCTTTCCTTAAGCCCCGGCGCTCAGGTGCGAGATCGCCCTAACTCAAATAAGGGGAAGCCATTTAAATAAAGCACTTGTTTTCATTACACTTCGCTCCGAACCTACATTTGTTATCAACCTTATGGTCACCAGTTAAAAGAAACGTTGGCTCTCTTGTTCACTTTTTACCTACTTTGATCTAACTAAACTCAATAGGTACTACAACAATTACTTTGTGGTACAGTTCTTTGATAGCTCTGGACTTTTATATCTATAATAGCATTAATATAATTAGTTTCAATGATTTATTTCAAATTTATTTTTTATTATTATTTTGTGAAACAGGTAATGTAACGAGATTAATTAATTCGATTGCCATAGGTAATTTAAATTCTGTAATGTGACCCCTATCCATAATAAAGTTAATATACAGCTTCTAATTGAAAACTATTTTTCCTACGAAAACGAAATAGCTCACGGTAAATTTACGCGACACGTCAAACATAAAAAAAATAATAACTAATACCGCCACAAATTTTTATGGAACAAGAACAACAGATTATTTAGTGCCAAGACTAAAAAATCAGATACCGGTTGAAACAAGAAATAAAATAAATTTCAATAACATGAAAACTATAATTAAATCCATAGGAGAAACTATTATTTAAAATAAACATAGACAAATATTTATTTTTTACCAATATTAATTCCAGTATACATATAAAATTATAACACACATCTAAGTATATATAAGTAGATGTGCGTATATCTGTATTACTTACCTAAATTAATTTACGCACAAAATACAAAATATATAACACGCTACATACTCACCCTGTATACACATAACAAAAATAAAGTACAAGGTCATGTGTTAATGTTTGCTCACTTGGTACTAGAAATGGAGAAAGGGTAGATGTAAAAATTCAAACTACCTCATATTTGTTAATTTTACATAAAGCGCAGACTTTATGCATCTTCGTCAAACCCTTTCGGGATTTAAGATGTAGATATATAAAAATGTATGTTTTTGTTTGAATAAATAAATTAAAAAAAAAAAAAAAAAAATGAATAGGCAATACAGGTATTTTATTGATAATTAATACGCATTTTGCAAGACTTGATGTTAATTTTTAGAGCTAGTGGTGATATTGTGTAACGTAAAGACGATTGTATCGAGCATCTAAGGCTGGGCATAGGTCGTAATGGCTCAGTTCTCATCTCATTGTAATAATATGGGTCCGAATATTCCTTAAGGCAAGTTAACGCGCGTATTGTCATAATTGCTTATTACCACGTGCTGATAGTGCAAAAAATATATACTATGGAAACTTATCCGTCGAGGTAACCGATATGATGTGGAAGTGACTTTATATACATGTTTATTTGTTTCTTCCCGGCTGACGATGGGTATGAACCAATTTACCAAATTTTATTTAACTCGTCACTTTGATGAACATACCAACATAGGATATTTATTGTCCCGGAAAAGTTATTCTTTCCGTGGGATACGCATCCGAAGTTTACGTTAGCAAAGCCGCGAGAAATGCTCTAATTACCTACATTCAACGTGGCTACTGAAAGATGAACTAGTTCTAGAGCAGACGAGTCTTGTAGTGGAGACCATGAACTTACATTCTAATCTGAGATAATCTAAACTAGGACATTAGTAGTATTTTATGAGAAAAATTCACAGGATATGTAGTACAAATATAAGCAGTTTCGTCTAACAATGGATTACAATAGGCTGAAAACGACCAATATTTGAAACTTTGATGTAAAATGTTTATTTAAATGGAGTATTCAGTCGATTAATGCAGTAACTAGCAATTTTACACTTATAGGGCTAGCTAACATCAACTAAATTTACATTAATTGGTGTTCTTAATTTTTTTTAAAGAATGAATAGAATTTTATTGAAGACTAAAATTAAATATTTTACATTGTATTTCGAAATAATTATATTTAGGATAGGATATTAGGGTGATGAATCATTCAATATCATTACACGCCGTCGTGTTCTTTCGATGCTATTCCTTTCAACCAAATTGAATCAGTTTGGTTGATTCGTCTAATATCAGCATTACATAGCTGTAAAGCTAAAATCTTAATACATTGAAGCATCCAAAATATCCAATGCCCTAAATTAATAGTAATTTCGACAGACTGATGGCCCACCTGATCAAAGTGGTTATATTTGCAACAAAAGAGGTGCTGCGAACTTGCTACCGACTTCGAAGGGGGCACTGAAACCTGGCCACTAATGCCAGAACACAGAGGTGGCGTAAAGCGACGGTGACGTGGGCTATCGCCTACGGCCTCACGTTCCTAGATTCCTCGCATCTCGAAATCAGGACGTGTACATTTTTTTGTAGCGATTAAAATGTCGAAAAAGTTTATTCATTGTAAAACAATCACCTTACTATAAGAAACCCTTTTTTTCGAGGAGCGACATTCGCGGTAACTATTACGGGGAACCACCTCCGGCCGTTGCCAGTTTCAATTGTTTTTCAAAACAATTTTTTTGCGTTACCACAGGGCCTCGCAAAATGTATGTTGCGTGAAATTAAATGACACATGAAATTTAGATCTTGCTCCGCCACTGCCAGAATACAACTCAAGATTGTTAATTGTCCAAAATACTGTTTTATTACATTGAATTCTACCTTATGTCTGTACTTTCTCTTAACATTTTAAATAGTAAAGATAAATTAGCTTCGCCACGTTTTTGCGTTTGTAGTAGTGCACTGTCAGCGCTTAACTTCCAGGTGGTAGGGCATTTGCCCGACTGGATGGCTACCACCCCTAGTCTAAAGTATGTCACTATAATAACCTTGAGTTGTGTTCCGGCATTAGTGATCAGGTTCCAGTTTCCCTTAAGAGAGCAGCAGCGCATTTCTAGCACATTTGGTGTTAAAAATGTCCATAGGCGATGGTAACCGCTTTCCATCAAGTGGGCCGTCTGCCTGTCTGCTGAACTCCTGCAATAAAAACAAATAAAAAAAAACAGAAATAAATAAACTAATAGTTTTTATATATTTTTATAGGCAGGTACTTAATATGAAACTTAAATGTTAAACGATATTAAAATAATAAATTTAATATTAAACATAATTTTTAATACCAACTTTCAAGGAAATTTAAATTTCAAGTTCAGAAATCCTATAAATATATAAATACTACTACAAACACCTCGAAGCTAATTTATCTGTAAAATTGTATTTCATTATATACGTGGGCAGATAGGTAATAGGAGTATGGGACAGATCTGTTTCGTTTGAAAACGGTACAACCCTAGGCCTGCTGTAATCCACGGCCGCTCCTATCTGTCTTCGTTCATCTTGTAAGCTATAATTTTACCAGTGAGATTATTTTTCACTCGTGACAGCAAGTTTTAATGTCTTTTAAAGTGAAATTGAGTTGCAATTACTGTTTCCACTTCGTCCATTTTAGTAGTTGTTACGAAGAGCCAATTGGTTATTCAGGTTGCGAATGGAATATTTAATTTTCTCTAAAGCAAAATATCTGTTTTAAGTTGTTGTTATATAATCCTAATTTCTTGATAATGTTCTCACTTTTTCAGTGAAAAAGTTTTCAGCGCTAGAAGTAGTAAACGAATTATTAATTATAAAATGTAAAGTACTAAACATACAAGAAGAATAAATAACAATCGCCCAGAAAAAACCTAGCTCGGAAAATATCTATAAAAAAACTTAGTTTAATAAGCCATTTTTCTCTTGCTTTTTAAAAGAAAAAAAAGTAACGCCATTTTCAACTTACATTGTATTATTATAAACGTGTAGTTTCTAATTTGTTTATTGTTATTTAAAATTTATTTTTGGGGTCGAAACCCTGGGGTCCATGGGGCCCTGACGCTTTGAAACTTTATTAAGACGTTGCGCGTCGGCAAAGGCCTTGTAAGCACCTCACGTGACCAAAACACTGGCCTTTATTTGGGCGAAATAATTAGCATAGCTATCCAACGCGGTAATGCTGCCAGCTTTTTAAGAACTTCCACATGGCACGTAGGTACTTTTGGGATTAATTTTTTATCTATAGTTTTATTGGTGTTTTTTTACTAGAGTTTTTCAAGCGGCTACGTCGCGCTTGTAACCTTAGGATGTACCTCTATTTTACTTACCTAGATAAAAACTAAATTAGGTTTTTTAAATATACTTATAAACCTTCTTAAGTGAAGAAATTATTTAACTCATGGCGAAGACCGCTTTAAATTCGTTGCATGTTCTTTTCGTACGTAAAATTACACTAAGTCTAATATATGTTGTTACATCTAGAGAAACTGACCATCAAAGTGGAACTCACCACCAAGGTACCACATTAAAGTATCTACTCAGATACCTTTCCTTTTATTTTTATTACATGGTATTAATATGACAAATTTCCGTTCCATTTCGACTAAGCTCGTCGTTCACTGGAGCCACATGCCATGTGCAGAAACATTTACCTACGTTCCCATAATCCACAACACAAATAATTACAAGAACACAACTTTCGTTTACGATGTTTGGACCAGAGCTTTAGACATGTAATTTAACTTTTTGTACTGATTTATTTTGTATCATAATATTGCGACTCATATCTGATGTTAAGATAATTTTCGCATTGTTTCACGAAAACACTTCATATCTCTAAAACTACTGAACGGGTAATGTTTAAAATAATATTTGCAAAAAGTATTTTTATGCTCCAGCACCTTGTTTTATCAAAAATATCCACTTCATAGCTCAAAAGTTAAGAGGGGGGAGACACTATTTTCACAGCTTATAGAGTCAATATTTCGCAAATTATTGACTTCATTATTCTATTCTATTCTTGGTCGGCGATGGCTCTAACGCTTTATGCGGCGTTGATTTTGCCAATGTCGGAGTGACTGTGTAAAAATGACAGGTGTAGGGCGATCGGATATTAAATTATAATAATATGTTTTGAGCGGTGAGGAACGTTTTCTGATAACCTGAGGACAACACTAAACAATAATTGTATTAAACTAACTACATTATAAATAAATATTATTAATATATAGAAATTTACACAAAATATATACAATTTTAGTATGATCAAGAGTTTACGGGTATGACTTCATTAAATAAGCCTTTAATGGCCGGTTCCTATATCTTAGTATTAATTCATTTATCTTACCATCGGTTGAATTTTGACATTGCTTGTACGGAAATTATGTCAAATTTTAATCGATAGTAAGGTAAATGAACTATCCGTGAGATATAGGAACTGTATGTTTTTCAAGAGATGACTAACGATACCTCATACGAATAAATAAACTGAAAAAACATTTCAATCCTTAATGTATGGGAGCCACTCTTAACACACCCTTACATTTTCCGCAATTTCACTGCATATCTTTCTAAGCTATAGAACCATTGACCTTTTTGTTAAATTTCATCCATTTAGACTTATTGGTATGCGAAAAAAACGATTGTGACATCACGAACAGACGGACAGCCGGCTGTAGCAAATATCATCGTTCCGTTTGGGATTGGCTATGACACCCTAAAAAGTATTTATTTAGTCTGCGCCAAATCTTATGACTGCTTTTAGTAATCAACAGATGATCGATACAAGCAACAGACCGTCTAAACAATTGTGCAGGCTAAGGAATATTGGCGTGTTCTTGTTTATGACCCAAAGTCACTCTGAGTCGTAGCACCAACTGAGTTGGCTTATTATTTTCTTCAAGTCTTTGTCTCCAAAAGGTTCAGCAATAATAAGTACTGATTTTCTTCAAAGCACTTGTCGATGTCTAGTTCGTGACTTTATTAACATAAAAATAAAATTAACATTATCGTTTGGAATAGAATGGCAAGTAATTATTTTGGACCAACTTTTAGGTTCGAGTTGTAATAATGTAAAAGAAGAAGTGGTTCTATTAATGGCATCCCATGTTCGACACCGTCTGGTTCGTGACCCAATTAAGTCCGGCCCGTTCCTTATATTGTTCCAGGAAAGTGGCTTTATGAATCAGAATATAGATGGGTAAAAAACTGAGTTTGAAACTTACATGATTATTGGAAAGTAATTTGGTGCACCCGTGGAAATGAAAATCCTGTTGTAGCTCTCGTCAGATTTGTGAGAATTGGGTGTGGCATGGCAGAAATGTTCGCCTATAGTATATGATTCAAAGCACATTTTTTTATATATTATCTTTATATAATATGAAAAAAGGCACTTTTCGCGTCTGTCTGTCTCTATATCCGTTAACTTCTAAACCTCGCAGCGGATTTTTAAGTGATTTTTACCAACAATTTGATAATTTTGTAATGAAGTTTATATCGTCGATGTCAGTGCAGGAATTTGGAAGTACATTTTTTTTACATTATTGTTTTCGTCAATATTGTAACATGTGACGAAGTGTGTTCGGCTTAATAGAGACAATAAGAAAAGTGTAAACGGACACATTCTTAGTATGAACACTCTTAGTTAATATAGGTTTATTTAAATTACTTATTAGTTTTTTTAGATTAGATGGTAATATTAAAGAGGTATTTCTTGTCAAATACTTCATTTATAAAAAAAATATACATATTACACGTACATGTTACAATATTGACAAAAAAAATATTGTGTCATAAAATTTAGTAACAAGGTAATTTATTAATTAGTAACAATTTAGTAACAACACTAACGCCGACAATATACATATATGAATAAAAAATCTAATCAAGATTTTACGCAAGGAATATGAGCTACTTCCTAGGGTTCGTCTCGCGGTGTAACTGCGGGGAAAACTCTAGTATACATAATATTCTAGGCCACGACAAACCTTCCATGATCAAATTGATCGTGTACTAGCAGAAGGTGATGTCAGGAGCCTTAAGAATAGACGAGCGTGCATGACAAGAGTTATGAATGTCAAAGAAGCAAGTGAGGTGTGTAAGAATAAGCCTAAATGGCGCTCTGTTGTTCGTGCCTACCCCGCAAGGGAACTGGCGTGAAGTTATGTATGTATGTATATTATATAAAAAACTATGATTCTACACACGTTTATATTAAGTGTATATTATGCCAGTCTTATTTGAAGACGACTAATCGACACATTTAGGACGATAATAATAGGTAATATTAGTGCGATTTGTAAACCAACATGAAAATGTATTCTAATTTTTATTTCACAATGTATCACGGTGTATCTACCGACGATATCCGGCGTGTACGTTGTTTTCCGGTGACAGGAGGGTTTATGGTACAAATCTGAGCGGTTTTCCTCATCTTAGCTAGACCCCGTCTCGAAAGGAAGCGATCCGACTGCGGGGAATATTTATTAGGCCCTATGTTTCACAACGTTCAAGAAATCTCGTATAAAGGGTTTTTTATTCGACAGAATTCCTTTGTTATAGCGGTTTGGAAGTAGTATTCAGAGTTTTTCGGATATTATTGTTGATGAAGTTACTAAGAATAATTTAGAAAACTTAAACTTAAAAAGGAAAATCTAAAAGGCTCCTAAAGCCTATATGACTATCGGACAGTACACAGTTTTCTATCACTTTATTATTGAAAACTTATTTTGTTAGACCAAATCAATCGTAATTTAAAATTCTTTATAACATTATTTTCGATTTTCGTCTGATTTGGTTTAAAAAATATAAAGCCGCGTACAGATTTGTCGGAGCAGCAGCGGTGCCGAATCGGTATGTTCGGTATACGCGGAACCGATAGCTTACCAAACGCCTATTTTCTATGAACGTTTCCTGATTCGCTCGATTCGTGCAAAAATGGATATAATAGTTACTTGGTAAAACAAAACGAGGTTTTAATTAGCTTTTGAACATTATGTTGGATTATTGTACTATTTTAAAGAGCTTATTTACCGACAGAATATAATAGAGGGTAGTTTGTATTCAATACGCCACTACTCGGCTTGTTCCGTCATCACTTAGATATAAAAGCATGCGGACGGATCGACGAGACAACATTCCTACTTCGACTTTGGTCAGGTACATAGTCTCATTCCGGCTTTAGTCCACTGCACATATGTCGTAGTTGCGCTTTAGGGTGGCCAATTATAATGCAAAAAGTAAGACTTAATTAAATTGGCTATTACGTAGGTACTAGGCCTATATTCCGAGTTATGACCGGGTCATTTTTTATTTTGTATTATAAATTATAAAAGTGTTATGTGGTATTGTTGACGATAATCAAAGTTGAGGTAGTCGCTGGAAAAACTAGTTCGCCAATAAACATTTGACATTAAATAAAACGTATCGTAGTCACCTGAAAGTATTGTAATTGAGCATTCATCAACCACTTTGGCTATTTGCATCTCTAAATGGGGTAGATATTTCACTTAAAGTACGCAAGCCTGACTAGTACATTGAAATTTATGAGTGACCCCAGCGGAGAACGTATACGTACGAATATATTAGAAGTAGGTTTTGGTCTTGAGTGCGCACTCCACATATAAAACCCATTGGGAATATTTTGCTCAACGTCAAAGGGTCATCAATAATAGACGGGTTCAATAGGCCTATAGAATGCCATTGTAATGAGAAGGACTGTTGTCTATAAACGAATATACGTATAAATACACATATAATTGGCTATCTCAATGAGAATTCAGAATAAGGTAATCACATCAACGAGCCCAATGGTTTAATATTAGCTGTAAAGCGCATAACAATGAAATAATGTACAATAGTATTAACAATAAGACTGAAAGTCCAATTTCACAGTTCTTAAGTTAAGGCGATTAGTTTAGCGAGGTTGTTACATTCTATTACTTTAAAGCTCTTTTCTGTTTTACGTGAAGCTAACAATTCTTTTGTGGACTCAGAATAATCGTTTTAAATTTATTCGAGCCGGTATCAAAAGCGCTATCAACAAACTTAGACATTTTAATTTATTCATAACAAGCCGACGTAGTTAAGAGTGATAGGTTTTGTAAAGTTGTAGTTAGGTATATTTTAATAGTTTTAAATTAAAACATAACTTTTAGTTACCTAAAAGTACAATACAATACAATGTTACCATTGTAGGTCTTGTTGTTGTAACTTGTTAGGATTATTACATTAATGCGTGTTAATATAAATGTGCAAGAGATTTACATTGGATGATGGTTTCTTCTTGATTTACAGCCTTGTTAATGAATCTTATTACTACTACTATACTATTGCTTCTACTACAGCATTCCATTTTCGGACGAAAGGTCTGGTCTTGCCATAATTTCACAGTGGAAACAACACCAGAGAGAACGAAACTTTTTGTCTCCATGTTTCTTTTGAGCACGACAGGGCTGTGGAATGCACTCCCAGAGCCCGTGTTTTCTGAAAAGTAGCTATAATCCGGGTGTCTTCAAGTCTCGTGTGAATAGGTATTTTTTAGGCTAGAGTGCTCCATTGTCGACCGCATCATCCTTTAATATCTTGGTCAAATGCTAACCTATTTACATAAAAAAAAGAATCGATTGTCATGAATTTACAGCACTTACATAATTTGGGCCTCGGGAATTAATATAATACACTTTTATAACCAAATAGTTGCCTTGGATACAGATTCGAAATTTACGTAAGCGAAGCTGAATAACCCTATCTAAGAAATAATTTTGAATATTATTGTATAGAGCCATAAACTATCTACTACTACAAGTACACTATGCCTGGTTGCAATATTACAAAAACGATTCGTTTTTGATACCGACGGTTAGAATATTACCGCCTGGTAACTCTACTGATGTTTCTATAATGAACTGTTCGTAGCTAGTTATTCATGAAAGTACCAACTACCGATGGGAGGGATTTTCTAACCGATCGGTAGAGTTTTTGTATGGAAACGACAGATGAAGTGTTTCCATATCATAATCGCTGTTTGTCAACACTACTATTCGTAGGAATTTTATTGCCATCCGAGAGTTTTTGGCGGAAACTGAAAGGAGATGTCGTGCTGTGCAGTTTTATTTTCTAAAAATGTGTAAAATTACTCTAAAATAAACAATAGTTGTAGGATATTGATAGTTTTTGAGTAGTAATTATGTGTTTTGTGAGAAACGTAAACTGTAAAGTCAAATATGGCCTTTTGAGTTGTCACAAGAACTCCGTTGAATGGCACTAGCTGATAACCTACAGTTCAGCTATGCTACACATAGGTTTAAGAAAATGAAGAAACTACATTGAATCTAAGATCTGGCTTAAAGGCCTAGCTGCCAAGCCATAAAATCCAAAAAAAAATGCCATCCGATTTCGGCTAGTTTTGTTTGAATGTCGAGGTTGGCAGTTTATTTGTCATTATAAATAGATGATTTTAAATTAAATTAAACTCTAATTTTTTACTTCTTCTTTTAACTTGGATTTAATTCTTATTTATATCTTTCAAATTTGCTATTTGGAAGGTGATGTCAGGAGCCTTAAGAACAGACGAGCTTGCATGACAAGAGTTATGAATGTCAAAGAGGCAAGTGAGGTGTGTAAGAATAAGCCTAAATGGCACTCTGTTGTTCGTGCCTACCCCGCGAGGGAACTGGCGTGAAGTTATGTATGTATGTATGTATGTAAATTTGCTATTTCTGCCTTTAACAATTCTAATTACAATTCCAGTATTGCTTCAATATTCATCCCTATTAATATTATAAATGCGAAAGTAACTTTGTCTGTCTGTTTGTTACCCTTTCACGGAAAACTACTGGACCAATTTAGCTGAAACTTAGTATATATACTTTTTTGATGCCGAGCATGAACATAGAATACTTTTTACCCCGAAAAATGGAATAGTTTCAGGGACAAAAGTATATTTTTCTGTTTGCCTGTAATGCTTTCACGAAAAACTATTGGACCGATTTGGCTGAAACTTGGTATATAAGTAAGTTCAATATCTAGGAGAGACAGGATACTTTTCATTCCGGAAAAGAGATAGAGTTTGGGATAGATTTATGTAGTTTATCCCAGAATGTAGGATAGATTTATTTTTTGTGATATCATTTTCTTAATTTTCGTCGACAAATATTTATAACAACAAAGTGCTCAGTTCTCAATTGTTGCCAGCACAGATAAAACTTATTCTATGGTTAATGCCACCTTTCTAATAATAAGGTCAAAGGTTCCAAAATGATTAATTAGACTACAGTTTTTTTTATTCTTGAGCTTCACCTGCGATAACGTTATTGTTATCGATTGTGACCTAATGCGTCTTAAATATAGCGTTAAAAATAACTCTGTGAATAATTATAACATTATTAATATATAACGTATTAGTACGTACTATCTGTCAATATTTAACGTCATTAACAATAAATTGTAACATCGCTTCAAATAACACATTAAATCCATCGCTACATCTGTGTAAAACGGTCGCCTTACAAAAAGTGCTCTAAAACAATTTAATGAAAACATAAAAAACCGGACAAGGTTCCCACAAAGTTTACGTCATTTGACTCTGGAACGACAAAAAACATTGTTTTTAGCCTTAATTTATAAAAAAAAAATTGCGATCGAAAACCACAAATCCCTATAATTAGCGAAAAATTGTTGAAGTGACAACACTGTTTCATCTTTTTTTTTATAACAAATCCAATGACATTGGAATAATCATTATTTAAAAAGTTCATATGTTGTTTACATAACTGCTTTTTGTTCATGCAACATTCATATAAAATAGCTCTGTAATTGAAAGTATTTTAAGGCAGATTGATTGAAATCTTGATTTTTAATGACAATCGTATATCCCAAAAGATCTCTTCTTTTGAAAATGTATTTATTTTATACTTATACCTGAATTCATTCAATTAAGCTGCGTGTACTAGACCACAACTACGTTGCGTTTGCAAAACGCTTGGGAGGGAATTGGTAACTGATAACCGGCAGTATTTCGAACTGACAATGATCTTGTGGAACGCTCTTATTGCCTCTCAACCATCGGTTATTGGTAGCTTCAAAATCAATCAATTACTATTACAGACAACTGTCGGTAAAATATAGACACCGGGGTAAGTTGAGAAAATAGTACTAATTACTGCCAGTTCGTAAAACGAGACGCTAGAAGATTTTCATGAATAAAATAAGTACTTAAATGTCATTGTATTCTGGCTAGAGTGATGTACAATAAAGAGATATCTGTACGTCTATTGTTGGCGTGGCCACTATTGATTCGATTCTATTTTCAGGAACTGGGTGGACTATTTAATTTCCATCCCAGAAAACATGATAGTTTCCAGGTATTTTTGTATGTTACGGGAGTGAACCACGTGGAAAATATGTACTTACGTACACATAAATAATTAAAAATCTGTAATTTTCAAAAATTTGGAACTCTGTATTAGTTGTTTTACTCTTCTTCATGATGTCAGATATGAACAGACTTTCTTGATGTACTGGGTATGTTTTTGCTATCGCCTATTTTTCTTGAAAGTTCATTTCTGGTTTCTTTAAGTTACGCATGAAGGTATCTTCTAGGTAAGTGCGCTCCATCTTAAAAGTGCATTTCAATATATCTAATATGAACCTATGCCATGGAAGAATTATATTATTTTCCATGCCTATACTATATAAAAATAAATATTCATACAAAATATGTATGTACATATCTAGGTTCTTATCTTTGATTATCGACAGACGAAGCGGCACGGAAAGCCTTAATTGCACCCGAAAATACTACTGTATTATTACTTACATAAATTACTTACGTCTTGTAGGTATTATAAAGTATTAATTTGATAAAATATGGAAATGTAGCGAATATAAATAGCTAAAATTTACCAGTAGCAAAAAATTGCCAATTTTTCTGCAAACCACAAGAGACTAGGTACATAATATATTATTTTAAATGAACTGATTATATATCGTAATGATAATTTACGATAGCAATCTATGGTTTTGTGTTGGCAACGAGACGTCGTCCTAACATTATGAGTGTAACCGAATTTCACAAGATTGAGAAGGGTAAACGTCCCCAACCGCGTCGACGGCGCGACAGCCAGTTTGTTAGCACACACTTGCGAATGAAGAAAAATGTCTTGGCTTAAGCCTTTCCACTCGGCGGGCGCGGAATTGTAAATAGAGATTTATATACGGGACATAGCGCAATTCACAGTAACGCCCCACCCCGGGAACGTTTAATGGGGGTAAAGCACAACTTCACGCTTCCTATATTTGGACGGCTTTATCGAAAAAAATTAAGTATAAAATAACAATCCCATATGCTATAGATAGATACTATAGAAGTTAGGATGTACAATCAATCAATACAATGTATGGAAGAAAATGTTCTCTACGCACATGAATAACCATTTCTTTATTGCTTGAGTACAATGAAGACACTCAAGCCCACCAGGATGTAAAATGAGTTCTGGCTAGACATGTGCGCCGAGTTGAAAAATGGCGGCGGCGGCACGCTGGAGGTTTTCAGTCGGCGGCCTGACAATTTCAGGCTTTTTTAATTTATTGTATTTATATCTACTCCATCTTTGTTCGGTTCAAAAAATAGTCACAAACTAGACCCGGATGCCTATGTAAGCCGGAGCTAAAAACTGGAAATAAATAGGCAGAATTCAAAGACGTGATTACTACTTCTGTTATTTTCAGACTCTCATCTATCTGTTCTATATTATGCTAACAATTTACCTAACGGTTTTAGAGAGCTCAGTCACTTTAAATACTGAAATTGCCTATAAATATAAAAGTATCATGAGTACCATTTTTTTATAACATGATCAATGATTTACTAACGTACGCCTCGCACGAATGTGGCGACAGCGGTGGCGGCGTGCCTGAAGTACGCGGCGGCGTCGCGCCGGCGCGACGTACATATCTGGTGCTGTCGTCTTTGGACATTTGCAACATCAAACGTGTTACCAATGTGCTGCCGGCCTCGAAGGCTAGATGTTCCAGTCCTGAAACACAACTCAAAGCTATTTAATAAAACTACATTTTAACGGTTTTAAGCACGATATTTTATTTGATGTTTATTCCAACCTTTCCGCCACTTTCATTAGCCGTGACCACAGAAGACAAGATTTCAAGTGTCAATGATAGATAGATAACACACCAATACAAAATGAACTTAAAGACTAAAATTATATCTAATTATGTACACAGGGCGGTCTTATTGCTAAAAACCATCTCTTCAGATAACCCCAGGAATGAATTAAGATGATAATGGCGATGGTGGTATACGTAACATATAGTAACAAATTCATAAATTATATGTATATATGTATGCAGAAATTTTGTATATTAAATAGATATATACTTAATATACGTACCATGCAAATACATATCTATAAAATATGTAAATGTTTATTATAGATGAATTTAAATATCATATTCCAATTACGACGGTGGTATTTTTTGGTCATAGTTTTAAATATCGGTAGCGATTTTGGTTGTCTGATAGCAACAGGCAGTGCGTTCCAAAGCTGTATAGCCTTAACGGTAAAAGAATATTGTAGAAAGTTGAGTTATGCGCAGGGGTGTTCAGTTTAAATTTCGTAGAAAGGCGTAAATTATGAGAGGACGAAACAAATTCAAAACATTCTTTAAGGTAATCAGGAGTACTTGGGACAAATAAAATACTATAGAGAAAAGAAAGAATGTTAGTATTCCGGCGAAATCGAATTGGCAACCACTTAAGTTTTTCGGAATTCAGAGATATGGTCATAAGTGCGTGGGCCAAATATGAACCTTATGCAAAAATTTTGGCTTAAATTTAGATAGCTGGCGTCAGCATAATCAAGGGTAAGAAGTAATAAGAACTCTGCCAGCCTAATTTTGGTGGTGGTGGGTAAGAAATTCCTCAACCTTCCAAGAGATTTGGATGAGAGATATAGCCGCTGACTTAATTCGGTAATATGAGGTCGCCATGACAGCTTACTGTCAAATATAACGCCAAGGTTTTTTACCTTATCACTAAAAGGAAATGAGTAATGTTAAAGTTTTTATTTAGCCTATTGCCAATTTGTTCATTTTAATTATTTAGGTTTAACTTTTGTTTGTGGTCTATGAAAGCCTCATTTAATTTACCACCAACAATGTTGTAGCTTGAAGAGAAGAAGCGGCGCAAAAAACTCTTTAGCAACATCCCTAGCTCTAATAATGTCATATAATATTAAAATGCGTGGGAGGTAAAATTAAAAGAGAAATTGTTAAAGTTATTTGTTTGTTATTTTGATACTTGTCATAGTCGTAATACGAATCTGTGAAAGAGACCGCTTTAGCCCCTTTTGGGAAAATTCAATCGTCACGTAAATAACGTGCTGGCCTGACAAATGTAGTAAATTAAATTTATAATAACAAGACGTAATATTATAATATCACATTTGGTATTTCAAATATTTTATTAATAACGTCTTCGCTCTACAGAATCTTATTATGTAATTCAATATTTAATAATAATAATATTTTCTATGTTTAGACTATTGTGGTAGATTTTTGAAGATATTGAATTAATTCACTTGGAAATTCATAGGATCAAAGAGCAATGAAGACGATGCTGTCATTTCTTCCCGCATATACATGGGATGTTTCTATATTATGATGGCAAAACGTTACGATAAACAAAAGATAAGTAAAAGCGAGTTTCACAAACTCTTCGGAGTTCCGTAGGCGTTTGGGCAGAAACTTACACTTATAAATTCGTAATTTTCGCCCGTCTGTTTTTATGTGTCATAGTCATTGTTCTCGGAAAATTCTAAGCCTATTTGGGTGCTTAGTAGGATTTAGTACGTATATTATATACCGATGAAAGAATGACTAAACAGATATACAATGCAAAAGTGGATGGATGCAGAAGTCGTGGAAGGCCACGACACACCTTCCATGATCAAATTGATCGTGTAATAGCAGAAGGTGATTTCAGGAGCTTTAAGAACAGACGAGCTTGCATGACAAGAGTTATGAATGTCAAAGAGGCAAGTGAGGTGTGTAAGAATAAGCCTAAATGGCACTCTGTTGTTCGTGCCTACCCCGCAAGGGAACTGGCGTGAAGTTATGTATGTATGTATGTATGTATTATATACCGGTATATAATGATGTAGTGAAATCCCGTTAAAAAAAAGATTAGGGATAGTCGCCATATAATTCTTTATTATTTATAATACACAAAATATTTACATATAAAAATACAGAAAAAATACGGAACAATGATTATATACAAAAGCGAGTGTAACCTTAAAAAGAGTTTTCTTCCAGCAAACTTATCCGTTAAGCGAGAGCGGGAAAATAAGATGTAGAGTTGTGTACACTAAAGTTTGTTTGCAAAAGTATATACGTACTTATATCGAAATGTATGATATATATGAAATGAAGATTTTTTTCAATGTTACAGTCGTGGTATGAAAATGTTCGCTAGTTTTCAAATTGATTTATTTAACGTTCCGCGAGCACATGTTACCTTTTCAAACTAAGTCACAGAACAGACTATTCCACAGAAAATTATTTTTAACTATTTGACAATAAAGTTTAAAATGACTTAGATGAAAGTTGTTTGCTTTTCTATCTTGTCTAAGAAGATTGTTTAGAGATGTAAAATCTTTTTATTGATTTTAATATGTATGTTGAGCGTAGTTATTATATCCTTTTTGTTTCTTATTGTTAATCTCTGAGTGTCTATTATTGTTAACATTGCATTTTCCTTTTTTTCATGTTTCTATATTTTATAGACGTAACATTTATTAAAATGTTGGCAGTATTGTATCTTGTACTCGTGTGCAAGCAAAAGTCGACTTTAAGGTGACGATCATTTTCATTCCGCGACTGTACATAGTGGTGTGGAATAACGTTAGTAAAAGCTTTACAATGATAATCGACGTTTGTTAATGAGTTTTTCATTTAAGCCAATAGATGGAGAGATATTCGCTTTTGAAGTTATAAAAATTATCAGTGTACCCTCTAACTTTTCAAGAAGAAAATTCTGATAAAGGAGGTAGAGTTTAAAATAATTTTAGGAAAAATTTGTTGGAACAATATTATACTCTGATTTTGAATTACCTGGATTATGTTCCAAGCTTACAATATAAAAATTGTCGATCGCAGCTATCATTTTAAACCAGATAATTAAAAATCAGAGTACAGTTGAGTAGTTATTGATTGAAGTATCTACCCTGGTTATTATATCAGAGGAAGAAGGTTTTTTTACTAGAAGATATCCGCTTGAGGACTGCCAACTCCAGGTATAGTATTCGCCAAGTTAAAAATAAATATTTTCAATATACTTACATTCATATACTTAAAAACATATTCGACTGTGGCACAGAAACCTCATGCATGGGTTTACTCGTACCGCAGAATCGTGTAAAATACCTACGTCAAAATTATGATACATAGTGATACTTTAAAAATGAAATTATCCAACATTGTTGCTGTATCAAAAATAAGAGCAGAGGCAAGGAATTGTTATCATCATTGAAGTGTTTATTTTTTTTGATAATAATAAGCGGAGTTATCATCATGCTAGTATACGGTGCGGATTTAGCCCCAGGTCAGCACATGGAAGCTCGATGGGTCGCTTTGGGAATTAATATAGGATCTTTTCAGATTATATTGGTTGGGGTGGCACTAACACACCCGAAGATACGCTATTATCATCCACGTTAGAGAGATCTACTAAAACCTCTAGGTGTTTCTTCTTCCGACTTATGTCAAGGCTACTGGAAAGCGGACTCAAGACCAACTTTGCGTGCCTTAGCAGGCGATGGCTCAGGAGCTCCTTTCATTGCCTGGGAAAACCATGCCCCGGGGTCTTTAACCTGTCAAAACTTACATGGGCTGGTTTGTAAATCGCCTACAGGAGGACGGTTGGGCGCACGCGGAACACGGTGCGGTCTAATCTTGACGGCACTAGTTTTTGCAAAAATGACTGCCTTTATATGGATGAAAGTCAGAAAGATGTAATCTATATGTTGCTATACATAGGTATATTTAAGTGTCGTTAGTTAGATCTTGAAAAATCATGATGTTCTCTACTGATTCTTTTCATTGAAATCAACCGGCCTGCGCCCCTTAGGTCCCTGCGTGTGGGTGCCAAACACCCCTTGCTCCCCTGGGTAAAGACGGTTTCGTGGATGAGAACCCTTTATCAAACTTGGACAAGCCGACTTCAAGCAGACAAGCAGACTTCAAGACAACGTTTGGTCGACGACATTATTAACGCTGTTCTTACGATATTTAAGAAACTTTAAAAAGGAAAATACTGTAATCTGCAACCTAATGCATGAAAATCAACGAGGGGCAATTTTTGTAGTGTAAAGAACTTTCCAGGTATATGGGCTGTCCGCAAGGAATACCGAGGGATATGTTAATTTGCTGCGGCGTGGTGTAAATAGGCGCAGGCAATTTATGTCGCTAAAACACTCCCAGGGATTACTTGGGAAGGTCCCAAAAGGGGACCGGTATTTGAAAACCTTCCCAATTCGGCCATTGAAGAAAGTTTAAATGTAAAGCCAGTAATCTCTTTTCTTAGAATTAGATTGACTATCCTAATTTATAATTTATTTCATAGTCTATATCAAGCTTTATGATCTCCCGATTACTTTTTAACTTTATTCTACCTACATATTATACATAGTTTTAATTGATCTATGTAAAATAAGATCATCTATCGCCGTGCATATTGTCTATGGAATATTTTGTTTGTTACTTTTGTTAAATAAATAAATAATTAGCTGTAGTAAACTACGCTATACCTGATTATATATGACATCGTCAATCAATATTAATAATGTCATAAAATATGTAAATAGTAAAAAAGTGCTTGCATTAGAAATAATTCATGTTAAACTATATTAACAGTATGGGAATTGTTCATGTGACGAAATGGAAATTTCTTGGTACTTCTCGATGCTTGGAATCGAATGTTGATTATTCAGTCATCTATTCCCACACTAATACATACAAGAATTGTTTACAATAATAAAATATGTTATTCATGTATAATTATTATTATCCAATAATTAGCATTATTTAATGCTTATATTAGTGAAACGTGTTATTGTTGTGTTATGTTTTGGTAAGTTAACATTATCAAACATTTTAAGAAGCTATTTTATAGGTAAAAATATTATGTTGTCAGAAAAATACTTATGTTTTTTTATATAATAGTTTTCTATGAAATAAAAGCTGATTAGTAGGAGTTACAATGATGTGATTTAACTTATTCATAACTTTAACATGTCGCATTAAAATTAACCTTTTGCTGTGTTTTCTATGGTTAATTAATATTTTAGAGTTATGTAAGCAAAGGGCAAAACATAATCATTTTTCTTTCAACGATTTTGGACGAAGACTTCTTCATCACATCCTAAAAGCTAGCAACGCGTTGCCTGCGCCCCTGGTGTTGCAAACGTCTATAGGCGACAGTTACCACTTTCTATTAGCTAGGCCGTCTGCCTGTATGCCAGCTTCGCAATAAGAAATAAAGAAAAAAATATTGAAGACTTTATATACATATATTGAAACAGGAAAGGTGTGATATATTTGCAGCTTTCAATAGTACAAATTACAATGAAATCCCGAAAAAACTAGAATTTGGGGATGGTGGCCGTACATCTAAATGAGGGATGAAATAATTTTTTTAATGCGTGTAGGTTTGTTGGGTATCATCATATAAGCATAGAAAAAAACATGATAACGATTTGGTGAGATATGCGTGTCTAAAGTTGATAAAAGTGGCGCTCCCTTTTACCCGAACGCTCGCATTTGGAAAATTCTGAAAACATAAGGCGATAAAATTTGAAAAACCTTTCAGTAAAGATTAGTTTCATAAAGATTCATTGACTAACCTATAATATCTCAAATGTGGAATGAAATAAAGAAAGAGAGACAATATTTATTTCTAATAGCGACACACATAAGACAATAGTAATATAACAAAGTATAAAATATATACAGAAATCGTATGCCGCAATTTAGAAATCAGCTTAGCAGTCAGCATTTTGCTGTGCCAAAACGTAGTCCGACACAGCTTGGATTTTCAGTGCTCACCTCCTAAATTACATGTGGCATGCGACCCGTGCTAAACACATTTTTTTTTTATCCTTATATCGAATCGAGATATGAAATTCGGCACACATTTATTTATATGTGTTATGTACCCATATATAAGTCTTGTGTGTCAGTATGAATGTAGACGAAATAGTGTAATAAAACGTTTGACTAGAAATTAATAATAATGATAATGACAATTTGCTTTGGTTAGTAAAATTACATAAAATTCTTGAAGCTAGTGTTAGTAGAACTTAGCCTAAAGTTTTGTTAGAATTGTTGAGCTAGCTTTAAACTTGCTAGCGCAAAAATTAAGAGCTGGCACGTCAAACCTGTAAGCCAGGATCTTTAGGGTGGCGTTAGAGCTAGCTTGAATCCTGCAAAGCCACGAGGCAGTTCTTTTTTTAGCAATTACGTAATAATCGTCTACTCGTGTTTGTTAAAACATACCTGATGCACTGCAGAACCAGCGCAACCCTATCTACTTACTGTCTATTAAACCTCGGCAAAATGTTCTTAGTATACTTATTTGAATCAGGCCAGGCGGTCATATTATAAACTCGATTTTTCTGATCAAACCCCAGTAGGTAGCTCTATTTGACTTACATAAAAACTTCATAGGGATTGAATATATCGCGAGCGAAGCCGCGGGTTAAAGCTAGTATATATATAATCCTTCCTTAAAATATTACCTACCTGATGGTGAAAACCGCTTAATTTTTTTTTTGCGTGGTTTAAGAGGTGTTAATGGATATACAGACAAACAAACGGACAAACGCGAAAAGCGACTTTGTTTTATACTATGCAAAGATACAGTTTCTAGGCGACTCTCTTACTACAAAATGTTTTCATAAATAAATATGAAATGGTGTACTTATTCTAACTGCAACTGCTCATTACGATTACAAAACGTATTGCGGTAATTCTCAAAGAAATCCAATTAAATTTACGTCACGACAACTGGCTCACGTGACACCAAAAGCTACGACGACACGGGATTATTGTTCGGGGTTGAAAATATCTTCAACTCGGTAACAATGTGGTGAAACAGGCACCAATAACGCGCATGTCGGGTGTGTCAGTCATCGCCCGGAGCTTTCCTCGTCGCCAACTCATCAGGGTGTCCAGATTGGGATTTGTTTCGCAATTTTCGGGACAGATATTTTGTTCGGGAAATTTTAAAATTATAATATAGTAGTTATACCCTTAAGAGAACAGCAGGGCAAATATCCTTAGGCGATGGTAACCGCTTTCCATCAAGTGGGCCGTCTGCCTGTCTGCTGAACTCATGTAAAAAAAGTTATTAATTTCGAATTATTACAATATATCGTAGTAAATTAGTGAATTACATGAATTACTTAAAAATTAGTATTAGTAGAAGTTATCTCAGCATTTTGTTACAGTTGTTGTGCTATCTTTACATTTGCAAGCACAATAATTGACTTTCAAGGTGTTATTGGAGCTTTTAGGATGTTATTTTGGTTAATCAAAAATATTGAGTGAATTTTTGTGGGCTAAATTGTCGTCACTGGGAATGGGATACAACAAAATCGAGCCAAGTACAAAATGTTTTTCAAATTTAAGTTAGAGGATGTATCTAATAATGATCAACAATGTACTCTGTGATAATGACGGTGATGTTGATATTACACCTACTTATAGTCTTAAGGGATTATAGATAGAATATAGTGTAAGTTAAGTTTTCTTCATTATAAAGTATTACAATTTGTATATGTTAACGTATTTATAATATATATTACACCTTTGAAATTTCTAACACCGATTATAAATTCTAGTGGTAACACAACCTTGAAATTTGATCCAGTATTAGTGGCCAGGTTTCAGTCCCCATTTCGAGGCGGAAAGCCCATTGTTAGCACCTTTACTGTTGCAAATGTCGATAGGCGATCAATGAAAAGTATAGGTAGATACAATATTTGGAGAAATGTTGCGAAATGATATCACTATGACGAAATTTTACCTCTGCAACGGGGAATTTGCCAAAAGCAATCTGGAGACCCTAGCACTCATTAAAGCAGTGTTTATTAAGATGTTTCTCCAACGGATTATCCGCGGACGTGTCTGTTCAGGATTTAAACGTTGCTCTTTTAGCATATCTATTATTATTCATGACATAAATTTTGACAGCGAGGAAGGCATTAGGTGAAAACTCATTAAAACGAAGACGCGATCTGACTTTTCAAACTAGACACGTTAAGTCCACGCGTGACGCGAGATAGAACTAATTACCATTCGCAACAAGTAAACTCGTTACTTATTAAAACCTTGTGCCGTTAACACTAATTTAAAACTTTCCCTCGGAACTATGTATAAATTACTATAAATTAAAAGTTTTTGTCATCACATTTTTGCTACTTCATCTCCTGTTCTGTATTTTATTTTTATGGTAGAGCTTGTCCTTGCCACATTTAATTAAATCTGAAGGTACAGACCTTAGTCGTGAAATGTTAATAATCAAACAGTTATTTTTGTATTAATATTGTTACCTATATTAATTATCTAAACTCGGCTACGTTTCGTTTTAGCTCAGTCTGGTATTAATTATCAGGGAAGTCAATTTATCGACTACTTTTCGGAGTTTGCGGACGCAAATATAAATAGGATAAATCTTATATAATATAAAGATGGATGAATATTATGGTTAGCTTATATGTATATAACATTTCTGTGATAAATATGACGACTTAATACTAAAAGTTAAATGGTAGCTTTTCTGTAACATGGATTTTCCACGGAGTAATATACCGCTCCGCCCGCCATGGTAACGCATATAAAGCAATAATTTTTCTTCATATAAACTAAATGAGAAAAATGATGAATTTACGTATACGTATAAGAAAAATATGATCAGCCTAACTGGCTAAAATAGTATATCTTCTAACATGGTGTAAATATCATGGAAGAAGAAGAAATATAAAATTATCATGAACGAAGGATGGAGCAACGATAATCGCGCCGCAAATTAAAGCAGGTATTGTGAATGGTGATTTTCTATTTTATTAAGTAAAAGATCTTAGAATCTGTTTGTGTATTTTTGTAAATTGTTTTATATTGCGATATGTTTAGAGAAATTGTATGTACTTATTACTACGTATGTGACGAACGTAGATGGTATGGCTAGCGACATGTTCGAATGTAATTAGTATAGTGAAAATAATGAAAAAGAATACGTTTAGCGCAATTTTTGGGAATATGATAAACGTCCATTATTGTTGTCGTTTGGCTACGAAATGCTAAAAAACTATTTAATCGGAAATATTCCACATATTAAAACGGATCTCGTTCAACCATAATTTCGTTGACATTTTTTTAAATTCAACCTCCCCGGAAATTTTCTACTTAATACAAATTGAAGAGGCACGTACTGCATCCAATTGATTTATAAAACATATAAGACGTACTTGAATATTTAAATGTTTTTAGGCGTTCCATAAATAAATGACTAATATTAACATTTACTTTTATTTTTACCTATATCTTGAGGGAACGAAATCTCTTTGAACCCTTGCTCAATCTTTATATCTTATCTATCTTTATCCGTGCAGGAACGGAGAAAGAATACAATTTCCTGCTGCCGGGCGGCCTGTCGTAAGAGGCGACAAAACAACCCACAGCCAGGTGGTAGGGCATTTGCCCGATTGGATGGCTACCACCCCTGGTCTAAAGTATGTCGCCATAACAACTTTGAGTTGTGTTCCGGCATTACTGACCAGGTTCCAGTCTCCCTTAAATTTGTAGCACCTTTCGTGTTGCAATTGTCCATAGGCAATGGTAACCGCTTTCCATCAAGTGGACCGTCTACCTGTCTGCTGAACTCGTGCAATAAAAAAAAATATCTTAATATAATTCTTCTATGAGTGTGTATGTGACTGAACTCCTAAACGGCTGGGCCGATTTCGATGAAATTTTTTGTGTGTGTTTAGGTAGATTCGAGAATGGTTTAGGCATACAATTGGACCCGGTAGGTGGCGATGGAATCGGGTTCCAGGATTTCGACGAACTTTTTCTGTGTTTATTTAAGTAGGTCGCTCGGTGGTTTAAATCTACAGTTAGACCCAATAGCTGGTTCTGTAATCGGGTTCCAGATTTTATATTTTCAAAGCAGGACAACGTTTCCCGTTTTTATATACTAATAAAGTATAATTTTGAGTCTCTTAATACGTCTACATGTATTTTGGGACAGCACGTAGAGAACAAACAATTTCTGAATTACTCATACAAAATTAAAATATTTTTTATTATGAAAAGAAATTATAGAATTGAAACTTCAACAGACAAGTGGAAAAACGAATGGCAACGGACAAATGGCAAAACGAATCGCAAAAAACTTTTACGGGCAGGATTTCAAATTGGACAGGTACATTACCAATCTGCCTGTAAAACTTCAAGTTAAAATTTTGTTGCGATTCGTTTTGCCACTGGTCCATTGCCATTCGTTTTTCCACTTGTCCGTTGAAGTTTCACTTCTACTATGTGTACCCAGCACACATTCGCTTTTTTCGCAGGTTTACTTCAAATTATGATTTGGTTAGGTTATTAGGTACATTTTAATGAATGCATTTTTTATTTAAACATATTTTATTTTATCAAAGAAAACAACTGAATTCGATCCGGAACCAAAAAACGCATCCATAGTCTACTCTAAAATTATGCCGCCTTTCACCACGTCTAGTCTAAATTTATGCCGCTCCTGCAGGCGGCCGTAACGCTTTTTCGTGACAGAAAAATCCTAAGACGGGGGTCTATATAGAAGTTTCACTTCAAAAATAAGTAAGTAATAAATGTTGAATAATGTTCAGCTTTTCTATTGTGACTTTAAATTATTTATTGCAAATAGTATATATATCTAATTCTCTATCTCATCACTTTACTGCGCAAACTTGAACAAACAGAAACTTGGTCATTTACTCAGTTACAGTTTGAATAGGGTAATGATAACATTTACTCTTTCATAATAAAGGGATTGAAGCAAGTATTTTCAAGCGATTCTATTTATATTTTATGGAAATAGGTGCAAGTTGTTGAAATAATTATTTTCTGAGAGTATAAAGTGAAGTCTGTTAATTATTTCATGTGTTGTTTAAAATTTACATGTAAACGTATTAAGTTAAGAAACTCTATTTTATTATCATGCTAGTAGTGCCAAGAAACGTAGTGCGCGTTACTATAACGACGTGTGAATTGCAACTGTGTGCCATTTTTTTGGCTATATTCGTCTATCCCAAGAAAACGACATCATTTATCGGGGTACAAAGTACCCTAAGTGCTGTACAAATTCGACTCTTCTACAAGCTTATAGAAGAATATTATTATATAATAGAAGATAGATTGAAAAAACGTCGGTCAAATTCATGGCAGTCCACACAGAATGAAGCTTAGCTTTCGAGAAAACTGACTTACAGAGACAGACGGAGACGACAATCATGGCAAAAATATAAGAGTTTTGTTTTTGTCAAGAACAGGGTACCCTAAGAATGAAAAAGCGTTAATTATACTCAACTTCATCAACAATGTAGTCCCAAAATTGTACCCCTAATTAGGTACAGTTATGCAGTTTGGTTAGAGACGAAACTATACCATTGTTGGCACCTAGTTATTGGCACCCTGTCAATATGGTCAAAATATTTAGAAATCTTATTTTTTATTTTGTACTAGCTGACCCGGCAAACTCATACCGCCTCAGAATCAATAAATAAAAAGCTGAATGATAATTGCAGAATGTTTGAACTTTAATAACAAATGTGATCAAAACTTAACCAGAATGAACATCAAACGTTTGACGTTCCAAACCATTTTTTTTTTAAACTTCACTTTTAAAGATAATTTGATTTCTGAACGACTTTTAAATTTAATTGACTTCTAAACGACGGGACGAACATCAAATGTTTGACAGGTAAGAATACTTTCTAAGGGAAAGCGAAATTGTTGTTTTTACTATATTCCAAGCATTTTTTTTCATATTTGCTCACCTTTTAAACCTTCCCTGGACTTCCACAAATAATTCAAAACCAAAATTAACCAAATCAGTCCAGCCGTTCTCGAGTTTAAGCGAGACTAACGAACAGCAATTGATTTTTATATACAATATACAGATTCATACAATAATGTAATTATATCATTGTACCAACAGTAGTATTTTTACCATATATTGCGTTTATTTATAAACTAGCAAAAAACGGTGCTTTAGGCTCGCGAAGTTTTGTACCTATAATAATAATTAATTAATTACTGATTATATATTTGTGCTTAGCCAAGAAATTCGGCGTATTTTTAACTAATACCATGCTGTTTACATCGATATTAGTTCTTTAGTTTTCGAACACATGGCGTTAGTTGTAACAGTCCAGTTGATATTACACATGTCTTATTGGTTTTATAATTTTTAACAGATAGCATTAGGAATACAATAAAATTTTATTTAATAAAAATATCTTCTTTTTTTAAAATTTGTATAAATAATCTTTATTTGTATAAATATGTTATCTATCATATAATGATAGACAACATATTTAAAAATAAATTGTAATTACTATGTCAAAGACCAAATCTGAATGTGCGATAGTTTCTCAGTAAAGTGTACCACAAAAATGCATAGGTTGTGGGATAAATAGTGTAGGGTTCGCTTCGCTCGCCCTGATTATTTGAAAAACATTGCTAAATCAAGTTTACAGATTACAAATTCTCATATAATAAATAGATCTGTCTTAGTATCTAAATCGTTTAGCAATGTATTTATCAGGTCTTAGTTAAGAAGCTATCCTAAAGACATTTGTGTACAGTTGAAATATTCCCGTACGGTCCATGTAATTGAGAGAGAGGCTTTCGATTTAAACCGAACGCAGCCATTGCGAAAGGTTTTTTGTTCCGATGGAGTAGGGATCAAGTCGGTTCATAGTATCATGTAACCAATTTAATTTGGTATTCGATAACCTTAGAAGCAATTGAGACAGCTTGTTTGTGCGGTAGATTAGATGTTTACCCTCGAGCCGCGATGTCCCGCGTGATAAGGCGAGGGTCGCCTGAGACGTGCCAACCCCGAGCCAATATGTGAAATCGTTACATTGACGACTACATTGCTACATGCCTTATCTTTTTTACTAACCGATTCTAGATAATTTCTAGTTTATACTTAGTTTATTTATAGCATCACCTGTTTAAAACTAATAAAGTTATATTTCGTATGAACTTGTCTCAAAGTCAACGCCGCCGTAGATTTCTATGAAGTACTTGCCTTGCCTTTTCAACTACTTTGACCGATTCGCTACTAAGTGCGGTAATGTAGTTACGGTTAGGAGTACCCAACGCAAAGTATGGTTTGTACGCAATTTTGTAGCAAGGGAGAACTCACAGGCTACATACAGGTCTACGATTACGCCCTCTTGAGCATTGCGACTCGGACGGTCGCTTCTTAATCCAGCCCTAAGTTACTACGCTGAGTATGTGCCAGAAAATCAGGATGAATATTGTTCTACCTCACTGAGTTCTATTTTCTACCAAATCAATCAAAGGTCGGAAATGTATGTAGTTCATCAAGAGATTATTAACTGGATATAGCAAATGCCCATGAGCAGGCTAGTTAGTCACTTATCTTACTTACCATCAAGTCCAACACACACACTACATGCCACAGCATGTTTGCTTATTACAGTGGTTTCAGAAGATAAACAATATCATAATATGTTCCAACAATGAACCCATGCCTATATATTAAGAAACGTACATCTTCAAAGTAAAACAAAAGCCGGCCAGTGATTCGTTATTAACTCGAGTAAACCCTTCTAGTGAGTTGCTGCAGAATGTCAACAGAAATTAGATAAAAGGTTAGTGAAATGTGAATCAGAGTGGAGAATACATTAATTCCAAGAGACACCTCGTTTGAATGTGCCGAAAGGTGTGTGGGACTGAAGTGCAAAAGTGCCATGTCAGTATGTCGCCGTTGTTATACGGTAATTTAGATTGACTTGTTTCGGGACGGGTGAAATTGTTTTTCAGCTTGGAGCATATACAAAACAACCAGTCTGGCACATTGCTGAAGTACACAATTTATTATTCACAAATAGACTACGGAAATTGAGTTTTAACGAAGACAAATTGAACTAAAGCAGAATCAATTACGGGAGATTTATTTTCACTGAAAGAATTAAGTAACTGCGACGCAAGGAGATGTAAATTGAATTTTTGTCGTTGCCCCCAAAACGAAGGAGTTCGCGAACAAATAGAACAAGCCGTGGGACACCAGGTCGCGATAAAAAATACTTTACCATTTTATATTAATTGGTTTTAAAGGAATTTCCACCAAACTTTGCCTATTGAATATTAAGAGTGATATCAAAATCAACGTCTAATTTATATAAAGATTCGTTGAGATGAAGTAGGGTGTAAAAAAATACTACGACTTTTACTTAATAACATTTTTTTTCTCGACGTGGAAGTCAAATTCACCGCTCTGGGACAGCAGATTTAAAAAGTTACGTGCCAAAAAACCAAAACTGTGGAGGACGATCATTACGCCTTATACCCTTCACAATGCGAGGACTGACCTGCAATTGACCGAATTTTGTAGTTGAGAAAATATAGGTGCTATGTCATAAGTCCTACTCTCTTCGCGTTCACGTTCAAACTGAATTAGGATTCAGGGTGCAATTTTCGGTGCAGTGTTATAATTGACGCCCTTGCAAGGGGTCACGCCCACCCTGAATATAGAGCTCTTAGTATCGTGTAGCGTAATACGGCTTTAATAAGGTGGAGTGGGGTTCTCTGCGACTACTATAAACTAAACCCTGTAACTCAGAGTCTTTTAAAAGTTTGGTGAAGTTTGGTCAATGAGGTTTCCTTTAAGATTCACTGTGTTCCTGTGATTTGTGTGTGAATCAAAAATCATTCTACATTTATAAAGAAGGAAGAGAGTTTGTTCGGTCCTTCTTTGCGATTTGGAGTGTTAACAGATTTTTATTAAATTTGATATATGTGCAATAATACTACATTTTATAAACCGGGTTTGGACTAAGGGAAATTGTTATCCCGAAAAATATAGCTATATTTGTAGTAGATATACAGCACCGAAGTTTATGTAAATGAAGCCCCGTGAAAAGTCCTAGTGTTTTATAAAGAATAGTAATTATAACTTACTTATTTTGTTCTTGACTTTATTAAGAGTTTGTTAACAGGGAGGTATTGCAGTTTCTAAGTTATTCGCATACTCGTGTAAGTGCAGGGCCAAGTTATGACTAAAGGATATAATATTATGCATTATATAAAGTAGGAGTTGTGTTAAATTTTAAGGAATTAATAAGGAATAAGCATTTGTTTTGCATTAATGGAAGTAGCTATTTATTTAAATGCTAGATCTTTTATGAACGCTTTGTTAACTTATTTAATTACTAGCTGACCCGTGCCCACTTCGCTGGGCATCACAAAAAAAAAACTTATTACTCAACATCCACTCAGGAATAATGTAGGTGAAAAAATTTTCAAAATCGGCGTAGTAGATCTAGAGATTACCCCCTACAACCTCACAAACTCACAAATTTTACCTCTTTATTTTTTGTTGAGTTTAATTACGTACTAAACGAATTCAAAATATTTCCCCTCCCGTACTGCCCATACCCCAGTGACGCCTACATCGCATAAGCCTATCTAGTCGATTAGGGTGCGCAGCGTCCACGCAACTTTTTTCTAATACTTACATTTTTAAACTCGTGTTATCTTTAGATTAGTATAGATATGTGACTTCCATTAGGTTTGTACTGCGTTCTTTCGTGCATAATTACAAAGGTGTATTTATTCTTTGATAATATTAAAAGGGAATGTTGTCTGATCACATGAACCCTTCATTTTTAAAAAACCATTATACAGATTTTTAAAATATAAATGGTAACTTAAGTTTGCATTTGTAGATATTCAAAAGGCAAATGAAAAATTATACTACCAAAAACCTGCACCCACTCCTGTAGCAATTAGCTGCCCCAACAAGTTGGGGTAGAGTCTCTTAGTATAACTATAGTTCGGAATTTGGAAGAGAAGTGAATACTTGATGAGACACCCGAAGAAAAAATTATTGTCTATTGCCATACTTACAGTAGCTGTTGTAGTGTTTTTACCAGTACGAAGGTTCGAACATTCTTGGCCGAAATAATCTATTTTAGCAAAAATGATATAAACC
Organism: Dendrolimus kikuchii; assembly: GCA_019925095.2. Taxonomy (NCBI): domain Eukaryota; kingdom Metazoa; phylum Arthropoda; class Insecta; order Lepidoptera; family Lasiocampidae; genus Dendrolimus; species Dendrolimus kikuchii. Next base: position 12,177,379 of record CM034401.1, read on the forward strand.
ATAGAACGACTGGATCGAAAACCCGCAAGTTTTAATTCATTTAATTGGCATGTATGAAAGATATATTTATTTTGACATGTGCACAAAGTTAAGTATTTTATCTATACTCATTACATTATATCGTTTAATTTGTCCAAAATTTATATAGATTCGGGACAGTTCATTACTTCATTACATTTTATTTATTGTACTAATGAAGTCATAATCATTCTTGTACATTAATATTTTTTGTATATCGAAATATGTTGTCCGTATCGTGTTTTTGTGGCCCGTCTGGCAGATGTTACGGTTCTCACCTGGCGGCACGTGCAGCGGTCACCCTGCGCATACGCACGCCCGCACGCGACGTACTCTATGCTGCTGTTATTATTAAAATCGATATACCACTCTCGAAATATGTAAACTTACGGTATCAGTGAAATATAAAGTAATATTTTCAACGATTACTACATAATATATGTGACTACTGGTGTAATAGTAGTACATATACTCGTAGTAGGTACTTACACAAATAAAGTAAAAGTATTGCCAAACAAGTAGACCGTCTAGCTGGTGGAATGTGGACGTTGTCTCCTACGCACTTTGGCGAGTCAAGGGCATTCCCAGTCTTGAATAAATTTATGACGTCATTTTTTAATAACCTTCACGTTGTAGTGACTAAGTTAATTGTTCCGATTGTAATGATGGGTTCGATCTCCGACTGAGAGTATGCTCCACTTGTATATTAATTAATTTACCGCAGCTTTACCTGAGCAACGTGCGGCTTTTACAAGTAAACTTTAATTTTTAACAAACCTATGATAATTGATTCATGTGCCCGGATAGAATAACATTAAAAGAAACTATTATAACATATTTACGATTATAAATACAATACATATTTATTTTATAAGTAAAAATTACCTTGATTAACAGGTTATATATCAATATAATACATTATTTTCGAGAGATTTAAGTTTTCGTTAAAAAATATTCTGTTAGAAATTATGTTCTACATTTGGAGGAGGTGGAGGTGCAGGTGGAGCAGGGGTATAATTATATCATTACACTTATAATTAGAAAATTGTGTAACAAGGGAACTAATAATACTCATGACACGTATGTCATTATTTTCACACGCATAAAGGTTACAAGTATAAGTTCAATTTTTCATATTAAATATTAAACTCTAAAATAAAACGTCTAAAATCAAGATCAGACTATTTAATAAATTTCAAACAACCTTTTTTCATTTTTAATGTCATACTGAAATAATGATATCTAGGTATATGTGACAACTGTTATTATCTAGCTATTTATTGTGTTACAATCCGTTATTACTTATATGACTTCTATTGTATTGTATGTATGTATTGTTTTATTATATTCATTTTTGTTCATTTGAATTACATATAATGGAAGTATATCTACAATGCCGTTTTTATGCAAAAATGATATTATTTGAACCTAACCTTGAACACATGATGCAACAGAAATGAGGTCGCAATCGAGAGCCTCGGTAGTCAGGGATCGGTCAAAGGCTGGTTGGTGGGCCTCGTGGACTTCGTGCGCTGAATCGACTAGATACCATTTCTTACAAATTCTTCTCTCAAGGCATACATGAGTTACGCAAAGTGAAGGGAGAATTGGCGTAGAGTACGAAATATGGTAAATTATCACAAGTGTTAAGAGCATACGGCTAAGAAAAATAATATATTAAAATGTATATAAATGCATATAAATAACACTTAAGCTTAGAAAGAAATCATAGTATTATTGGATTCGATAGACCACTTGCAGCTGATTGTACTTCCGTTCTAAAAAGGTTAATTTAACCGTTGTTTATAGTGTAAAATATTTTACGGTAGGTTACGCAAAATAAGTTTCGGCTAAAAACCCTAGAGAACTATGTGACATCAGGAGCTCTGTGACTAAATACAAGATAAAAATAAAACAAAGACTAGACAATACTTTTGTTTTACAATTCAGATGGTGGATTAAAAATATTGTGATGAAGAAAGATATTCCAACAATTTGACCATTAAAAACTGAAGGGAAAAATATATTTAATTTTTGTTACAATAAATCTGCTCATTTGTCAGAACAATGAACATAACTGTTGATTGAACTTTGGGCTTTTGTAATATTAATAATTGCTACGCTAATTATTGTATGCATCAAAGGGCGTGTATGCGTCAAAAGCGTCAAAAACCAGTATAGTCAGGGAATTGCTTTGTGGAAATAACACCAACCAACTTTGACCGAGCACTACGATCAAAAAGGCCCAGAATTCACCACAGTGACTAGTATACGTAGTTTGATTAAAAAACAAGGTATTTATTTGAATTAAATGTGTCACTAACTCATTCATATTTCAAACTGCTGATAATCTTAAGATTTATATTATAGTTAGGGGCCTGCATAAATAATAGGAGGAAATATACTTGTACAATATTAGTCCAGAGACGTCCAACTGCTGGATTCAGAACCCGTGAATTTCAAAGGGACGGACGGTATACTCGCCACCGTTGTCCAAAGTAGATCGGTAATAATATGTACCCAATATTTTAATATATATTAGATTCTTTAGAGCATACTCTATCTTTTGAAATAATAATAATAATCTTTTGAAATTTTGCAATCACACCATACTTTTTAATCAATAGTAATAAACTAGTTTTTTATTCGTTTAATAAAGAAAATAAAAATTGACCCCTGGCAAACAATGCCTATGGGATCAAGCGTACGGATCCCTATAACTGTGTCTGTCTGGATGAAAGGCTTGAAAATGAGTTCATACAATATTGTTCCGCAATGGATTTTATTTGATTATATTGCTTCATGCCGTGGGATCGGCAAATGAGTTTGTTTAAATGCATTTCATGTATCCTCGTGTTACAAGTTCTGATTTTAACATCAATAGTACGGATGGTATATCACACTTCTATGAAGTATTCAGTCGATGGCGTTAAATATTTTAATTTGAGCTGTATTATATCTATTCGAACATCTGTAAAGGGAACTAGGTTGAACTATGATAATATATAAAAAATTCTTCTGTTCGTCTGTAGGTGACTTAACTCCTCCTAAATGGTCTGGACCGATTTTGATGAAATGTTTTGTGTATATTTGAGTGGATCCCGGGATAGGGATGGTATAGATATTGGTTCCTGTAGACGGAGCTGGAATCAAGTTCTAGATTTTTATTTTTTCAGCACAGGATGTCTGCCGGGCCCGCTAGTATTATTTGATATTTTATTTGCTATCTGTAGAGCAACACTTACAAGCTAATAGATGGCGCTGTACAATAATTTAGGTCGCAAATGTATAAAGAATATATACAAATTTGTTTCTTTGAGACGGAGGAGGACCATCTCGCTCCTTCACCTAGTCGGGTCATCCCTAAATATCTGCCACAGGTTGTCTGTTAGAAATCGTTCTTTAGTGATAAGTCCGGCTTTTGTGCACAATTAGAATTTAGAAATTGATTTGCTTGGAAGTTTTCTGTAATGATATCCAATAAAGAGTTGTCTGTATATTTTAGAAATTACTTTAGGTTTTAGATTATGACTTGTCAATTGCGGCGGCAAAACGTCACCTCGGCTGGGCAGGGTTCGGAAATCATTTAGGTGCTTTATGATAATGTAATACCTGGTGAGTTTTTGTTAATTAATCGCTGACCACTGCTGGACGTAGACCTACATAAAGGCCATCCTTATATTAGGTTGGGGAAAAAGTTTCTTCGCATTTTATATAAAAATTCAAAAGGTTTTTTTATAAAGTTTATTTACATTTGACTAAAGTATGTAGGTGCCATTTTGTTGGATAGCTTTTTGCCATCCTGTAGGTAGGAACGTAATCCCATTGCTATAAAAATTTTGGGGCTTCTGATCAAAAAACTGCGACAAGTGGTTTTGGCAGTCCTCTCGAGATGTTAACCTGATACTGCCTAAGGAATTCTGCAGAGACCGAAACAGGTGAAAATCTGAAGGTGCAAGATCAGGACTATACGGCGGATGCATTAACACCTCCCAGTCACACTCTCGTAATTTATGCTGAGTGGCTAAAGATGTGTGAGGTCTAGCGTTATCATGGTGAAAAACCACACCCCTTCTGTTGATTAATTCCGGTCGCTTTCTCTCAACTTTTTGCTTTAATCTCATCAGTTGTTCGCAGTACAGTTCAGAATCGATGGTCCTGCCTGGCGGTAACAGCTCATAATGAATAATGCCCTTCCAATCCCACCATACACACAGCATCACCTTGTTGCGAGTTAACCCGGGTTTCGCCACAGTCTGTGAAGCCTGACCGGCCTTTGACCACGATCTTTTTCACACGTTATTGTCGTACGTGATCCACTTTTCATCACCAGTTATCAGCTTCTTCAAAAATGGTTCGGTTTCATTACGTCGTAATAAAGAATCACAAATGAGTACACGGTTCATTAGGTTTCTTTCAGTGAGCTCAGGAGGCCAAAACCCAAATATCGAGCTTTTTTGTGTACCCAGCTTTTTCCAAATGCGCCAAAACCGTTTTGTGGTCAATTCCCAGTTCTCCAGCTACATCGTAACTACTAATATGCCGATCTTGCTCCACTTTTTCAAAAACGGCATCAATTTTGTCCGTAACAGGGCGACCAGAGCGACGTGCATCTTTGGTATCAAAATTTCCGGATTGAAAACGCTTAAACCAAAATTGCGCTACTCTCACAGATACTGCATTAGGTCCATAAACATCACAATTTTTTTTCGCGGCTTGTGTTACATTTTTACCTTGTTTGTAGTAAAATTTTAAAATGTATCGAATTTCTTCATTAGATTCACTCATTTTAACAATAAGAAAAACAAATGAAAATCACACATTTTCCTAATTTGAATTTGGAATTGTCTTCTTTAAAATTAAAACTTTTTAATGATACCAAAACCAGCCAGATACAAATGGTATAGCCAAAGAGATCTTATTACAAGTTCATACATACTATATGCGAAAAGACTTTTTTCTCAACCTATTATGTCCTTAGTTCTAATATGACGAAACTTCATGAAATTTATACATCGTATTTGCAACATTACGTTTCTATTTAAATCTGGGCTAAGTAAAAAATCGAGCACAACAGTGGTATGATTGATCGGAAAAGATTCTGTAAAAACAATATGTCATATTGATAAAAAATTAAATCAATACTGTCAGTATGTCAGTCAGTCTATACTCTATACAGACAACCTAAAGGGTTTCGTAGAATTATCGAACAGTTGCAGTCTGAAAAAAATCCATTTCTGCCAAAATGGTTACGGAACACAAAAAATGTCTAAGAAACATAATTATAATTTTGTCTAACGTTACCCAAAACGCCAATATCACATACATCACGTCGGCAGCACTTATTTGTAGCAACCTATTAATGTAAAATACTATAGCTGGGCATCGTTAATTAAGTAGTTAACTTCGTTAATCGCTAATCCGTTACTGAAAAAGTTAACTTCGTTAAAAGTTGAAGCGTTATATTTCAGAAAATTTAACGCAAGTTAACGTTAATCGTTAATCCGTTAACACGTGATAAAAATTGCATCTTCTTATAAAACTGTTGGTTTTGGAAGTTAACAAGTTAGAAACAAAAAAAAAGACGGGTATAATTATTAGAGTGTTTAATATAGGCACGTTGACAAACAATGTTTTTGCATTCATTTGGATTAAGGTTTAGAATTTCTTTTATTAAGATAGACTAGTTGCGTTCTGGACAAAACACTAATTAGATGAACTAATTTTAAGACGATTTGATAGTACTATACTCACCAATTGCTATTTAGACAAATTGCTACATAGACCACATACATTTTAGACGAAACGATACTAACCCGTCCAATTTATCTGTCAATTTAGTCATCTGGCATAATATGAATATTCCCCTTCATGAACATCAATATGTTGAAGTTCTCGTCTGAAAGCGAGGCTCGTTTCGGCTGTAGTATATCCTTGCCCGTGGAGAAAAGACATTCAACTGCAGCGCTTGAGGGTATAGCAATACTATATTTAATAAACAGATTTGCGAATATCTGCTCCCCGAGGAATGCCGCATCCTTTAACGAGTCTTTCGGCTTTATGTTTAGCCACATTTTGACGAGACTCTGAGCTTTGTTCTTTAAAGATTTGTTGCTGGATTAACGATTAACGGACTTTCGGAAATTTAACGGAAGTTAACAAGTCCGTTAACATATTTTTAAGTTAACTTAAAAGTTAATCAGTTACTCAAAATGTTAACTTTGTTAATTAACGATTAACGAGCTAATGCCCAATGAGCTATGTAAAATACACGTTGCTTACTACCAAATTTATTAAATATAGACTGAGTATTAGCTTTTGAAAACAATAACTGTGAAATACTCAGACTGAAGGACATGACGTTTTTGGCTACGGAACAAAAAAATAGAAGCATGAAGTTTTTTTTTTTTTATTGGACTTGACTTTATGTTGTTGGTCCGAAGACCTTACAACTTTACCGGGGTTTTTGGGGCGAGTGCCTTCGCGAAGCGAAGGCGCTCGAGCCCGGGGGGGCAACTTGCTCGAGGGAGCTCCCTAAGGAGTTTTACCTCGGCTGAACTGTTGCCATGAGAGGGGGATGAATTTAATGATGGCCACCATAGGGCGACACAAAGCACTAATTGAGAACGGGCGACGGGTAATATAAAGCCCGAGGGGAAGGATTCCGGCGGGCCGGGATCGGTGGTTTGCGGCGGCCTACGCTATCTTACTGCCGTTTCGCAACGTGTTATGGCTGGGAGAGAAGAAACGGCGAAAGAAACTTCCTAGCAACACGCCTAGTCTATCCTGTGGGGGGGCTATGTCTCCTAGCGTCCCTCGCAGGGACGTGGAGAGACCTTGATTGGCGGCGCCTGAGACGCCGCCGTCTGTGTCTGTCTGTCCGTGCCTGCCAGCCTGCCGTCCTAACCGCGGGCGGGCTGATCCGGGCCAGCCGTTTTGTGATAACGTCGACCCTATCCGTGAGGACGTTACGCGGTCGTCGCACGAGAGCCTTTCGCCGAGGCTTATAATCGGACGCGGACACGAAAGCATGAAGTATAAGGCTCGATACACACTATTAGGCCGTTCACGGTTTAATCTTGCTCCGGTCTCGGTCCATTCTTGGTCCGGTTAAATATTAAATATTCTTAAACATGAAAGTATCAGAGTATTCTCACTCGATAGATTGTGATATGATTATTGCTCTAGTTCCGATCCGACATCCTACCGGAACCGGCTCGTCGAAAATGATATTGGATTGAAGCAGCACAAACTAAAGAGCAAACTAGTACTAGTTTACAGCATACATACGGCGAGATTTGAACGGACCGAAATCGGAACGAGAATAAACCGTGAACGGCATCATAGTTTGAATCAAACCTAATGTTTTTTCATAACGTTAAATTCAATTTCCAAACATAATACAATTGGATACACACTGTTGACTAAAACTTAATTAACAATTTTCTTTGCTTTACATTAATAATGGAACAGACTGAGCTTTCTTGTGTACGACTTTACTCCATGTCACGGTGTAAAATTCGCTTTGCTTTTAATGGATCATTCAGTAGTTCCGCGTAGATTGAAACGTGAACAAAGTGTAGTGGAAACAGGGGGTGGATCGGAGGCGTATGGGCGGCAACGCACCACGTACTGTCGGGTACACCAAGGCACCGGGCGAGTTAGTGCCCCGCTCATTCTCGCGTAGTTCACACGACTCATGGACGTTATTTTCAAACTGACTGTACACGCCAACAAACGCGTAAAGTTTCCCGACTAAGTTTTCGAAACTGTTGAAAAGTGCGCAGTGCTCAAATTAGGTACAATTTATTTTATGCTGGTGCTGTGACGTATGTAGAATAATTTTGTGCTTTACAGTGGATAAAAGTTTCACGTAGTTGCGATAGAGTTTGGTTAGCTGCGGCTTGGATATTTTTTAAACTAAATGGGTAAGCTTGTTAATTTTAATTAAAAAACTGTATACACTTTGCCTCTTTATATCAATGATGTGTTACCTTGAAAATTGAAACTTTAGAAAAGAGTTTTTAACATTAAAAAAAAATATTTTGTTAAATACATTGTGGATTGACAGAAAAAAGTTATTTGTTTCCATACAATTCACTTGTCAACATAAGCAAATTATTGAAGCAAAGAGGCGACATGTAGTTTTATTTTAAATATAAATATACAACTACTCATGTTTTTATAAAATGTAATGAGTATGTATAGGAATATGTGTTCATTACCAATGTAAAGGTTACATTGCTGTAACCTGTACATTGTCATCAGAATAAAAGCTACAGAATGCAATTAAATCACTGGTGCATATACTACGAGTTAAATACACACTGTTGTTTTTTATAAACAAATTGGTTCTGTATACATTTTAAAGATAATGTATCGCATTCAAATTTATAGGGGAAATATAGCTCTTATTAAAGTTATTTTGTCGCTTTGTTTATAAAATAGTCAGTTTTATCAATTTATTGATATCTAAGTAATACGGGTACGGTCTGATTAACTCATGAACATAGTTGATAATGTTAAATTTTAGTAATGTGTAGGTATGATATTATATATCTCTAGAACATGTCTTCTACAATCAGTATAGCGGATCCTTGATAATATGATAATGTAAATTGTAATGCACCTTGCTTTCAACCACCTCAATATGTTTCAAATAGATGTTGTTTTTGTAGTCGACATGTAATATTCTCATATGATTTGAAGTAATGTTTGCATAAGTTTTACACGTGCTAGAGCCATGATGGAATCATGAATTTGATTACAGCTTTTAGGGTCCCGCTCGATCGGTGTGATTTCATGCTCTCACAGAATATCGGCGTAAAACGGTAGTGTTTGAGCGAATCGGGTTTCGTACGCTGAGTCAGAGCTCCTCGTTCCCCCTCCTCCTATTCCATCTTTCCTATCCCATCGCCCTAATCCATTCCCCTATCTTCTCTAATCCCACTCTATTCTGTTTCTCCTGTTTTTTATAAGACTGGCAATGCGTTGGTATCGCCCCTGGTGTTGCGAATGTCTATAGGCTTTTCTTAACGAGGGGAAATCCATTTGAGGACTATCCATCGCAGGGGAGTCCGGTGGGGAGTGTGTTATTTCTCACGTTGGGGCGTTACTAGCACAACAAGTAAGTGCTATATTACTACCCGAGTTGAGGATAACCACTAAATCTCCTAGGTGTTCCATCCTTCGCTCTCTTTTTTTTTATCAACGCAGGGAAATACATTTCGTACCTACTGAGTCCTTTAGGGTGAGGAACAAATGCGGCGAGATTCTCGCTGGCAACAGACTTGTGCGAGGACTCTGGCAAAGGCGTTCCCAATTATCTCTCTAAACCTAAACCTGCGCCCCTTAACCGCGCTTGTGTTGGAGTCCGCTGTATTTTCCTTCGCCCTTATGCCAGGGCCACGGGTACACGGCCTAACCGCTCCGCGAGCCCTGATAGGCCACATCTAAAGTCTACGGTAAGCACTTTCCATCAGGTGGGACGTCTGGCTGTTTGCCAGCTTTGCAATAAAAAAAGGTAAAAGATTGTTTAGCGTATATTTTGTAACGATTTTTTGAACATACCTACATATAATTCTTCTTTTAGGTTCTGAAGTGTTTATTTCCAGTATCTAGTACCTATTGATGAATATTCAAGTTTTAGAATAACCTTCAAGCAAAAATATTAGAAAAGATAGTTTTTTTGGCAGCTTAAAAACGCAACTTTTCGTTAAACAGTTGAAATTTTCTACTTATACACAAACACATAATTCATCGATAGATACGATCAATATTTCCCAACTATTGTCTACTAATAATAATATATTTTGGAAAATAAAACGCCAAATATTACCCTTTGTATAGGTACTACTTGATATTTATTACTTATCACTTGTACCCAATTTCAATACGTGAATTCGAAGTACTGAAATTTAATGCTTTCCTCACATTTTTCGGGTTAAAAGTACGCTATTTATTTTACGACTACAAACAATTATTTTATATTTTTTAAATTTTATTAAAATTGTGAAAATTTTCAATTATGAAATAAATTGACAGTTACAATTTTACGTATCTTTTATTACTGTGAATTACATTTCGTACTTAATTTCAGATATATAGAATTTTAATGGTTTTTTTTATTTTTTTTATTGCAGGAGTTCAGCAGACAGGCAGAGGGCCCTCTGGACGGAAAGCGGTTACCATGGCCTATGGACATTTGCAACACCAAAGGTGCTACAAATGCGCTGCTGCTCTCTTAAGTTAGTCTGGAACCTGGTCACTAATGCCGGAACACAACAAAGTTGTTATGGCGGCATGCTCTAGACCAGGGGTGGTAGCCATCCAGTCGGGCAAATGCCCTACCACCTGGCTGTGGGTTGTTTAGTCGCCTCTTACGACAGGCCGCTCGGCCGCAGGAAATTGTATTCTTTCTCCGTTCCTGCACGGATAGAATGTTTTGAATGAAGTTTTGTAGAATGGTTTTGGTTTGTATAGGTTTTGATGTATTGCGTAGTTTCAATCTAAGTAAGTTTTGCGTCTATTATGTGTAACATGTCACGGTCAACTCGGAGACCAATTCTATTAACGTCCAGACAACCACAACCAGAAAGTACATTTACAAAATTTACTCTAATGCTAATTGAACCTGGAACCTTTGAGTTCTACGAAACCATGTGTTTCTAAAGTAGTATTAAAGTTTAAAAAAATATTGTAATTAAAATTTAACACAACATAGATTAAAATTAGCCTATAGATCTTTGACTTTTTTCAATACCTAATTCCTTTTAATCACTAAAACCCATATTATGCGACAAAACCATTTATAAACGACTAACAAGGAGAAATAACTGTATTTACCAAAGTAAGTTTTAAAGGCTTTTAAGCGTGATGTTTTTGTCACTTATGAGTAATTGTGATCACAGAATCACTTGAATGTTAAACTTCAATAAAAAACAAATTGAAACGAAATAAAAATCGCGTTTAAAACGTATTTTAAACTCTGCCTAACAGACAAGTAAAGCTAAGAAAATATTAACAATAAAAATATCTCTGTATTATCAATAGCCTTCGAATTAAATAAAGAATTGTTAGATTCAATCTTATCTCATTAGATTACGGAACACTAAAAACTCTTAGTACCATTAAAGGACTAAGTTTATTAATGACCATAAATCTCAAATCAACCTTATTTATCTACACTAAAATTTAATCACAAACTGACATAAACTTCATTCTTATTAAGAGAACGTTCCAAGATCTTTCCGAGTAGGATTCGGCTCATAAAATCCGTATTACACGAGCGATAGCAATCTTAACCTCGTAAACCGTAACAGAATGGTAACCCTAAGGTGCTTAGTAAACAGATTATAACCTTCAAATTAGCACCATGAGTGATATCCCAAAAGACAATCAAAGTTTTATGAGGCCCTTTCGTTAAACAAACTTCCAAGATCTGTCTAAAGTTACATACAATATGTTCTTCTGTGTTGAATGTCACTACAATGGACTTAGCGCTAGACCAGCGCTGCTTGAAACAATCATCAAAGGTCCAATTTAGAAGTTCATTACTTGTTTCTTTTATTATTTAAGCGCATGTTAGTATATTTATTTACATCAAAATATACATAGATTATAAACTATGTTTTGTAATTCCACTTAAAGTACTTAAGTTACTAATACTATAAGTAAGATTATAAGTAGAATATTGAGCCTAGGTCATCGAAGTAAATGTCCCAGATGGCTGGTTACGTTACCTCTCTGGATCGCCATACTTAGCCGTAGTCCGAGGCATAGATGATAAATACTATATGCTCCGAGGTACGCACTAGCCTTCTGATCACCTGAAAAGTCAATTAAGCGTTTTATAGTAGCTTATGGATCCAGGAACCCACGGTTGTTTCATATCCTAAATTAATGATGCCCGCCACACAGGCTCTAAGGAGCCCTAGCGCGGGAAGCAGAGTTTCCTTTGGGACGCCATTTGTACTGTTCTCTGTATTTTAGTTATTTTATATGTACCCTGTACTACTTACTTACATGCTAATAAATTTCATTTCATTTAATTTCATAAGTTTTGCGATTTGTTGTTGAAGCGTACAATATGATGATTATTAAGATGATACTTAGCACTGTCTAAATACACAAGCCATTTAAAACCATTTCTAAAAAACGGCCGACTATTGCATAAGAAGTTAATAATATTAATGATTAAATCATGTACCTCCATGCTTTCTACAAATAATTGATTGTATTGCAGTTTTATATTTTTTTACTTTCTAAAATTCGCGTATTTTATTCCAGTAAAGTGAAGTATTATTATTCAACCCAAATATCCTTTGAAGAATTTAATACAGCTAAAATTAAACATCGGTTTGACAACCTACCTTATTATAAACCATGTACTGTCTGAATTTAAATTCTAAAACCGTAGCTAAGTTAGTCGAGTTCTGCCGTATTATTTTACGTGGTTAGAAGCGAATAAACTTTTCATTTTGTAAATGCGGTTTATTTGATTTACACGGATCTGGGTTCTCCGGGTACCTACGTAATTTTAATAGTACACACTAGCAAAACATTGAACAGAACTGCCGAAATGGTGAACAACTCATTACCATTTGTTTAGTTTCGGCCTCTTTAACTTTTGTCATGTTGTATCAGGCTCAAACAATTGGTTGTGAATTCTATTTAACTTTTTCAACCCCTTTTATTTGTTTAACCAGGAAATGAAGTGTATTGACATACTCGTGAAGTGACGACGCATTGCTAACGATTATGATATTCTTGTACTTCCACTCTTTGCTATCGTGGGTGTCCAGGAAGTTTCACTCTTAGGACATATGTATTCCTCAGATAAATACATAACATGGCTGAACGCTTCTGGACTGAAGTTCGTTAACAATATAGTAGTCCTTTGGGAAAATATCGGTCTCAAAGAGGAAAGTGCAATTAATGTATATATTATTATCTATCTAATATAAATATCTAAACATGCCGCTGTCTGTACATTGAAGCTATTACAAAAAAAAAACAACTGGAATAGACTATAAATTATAAACGATGGAGAACAACGATGCAATTTTATTCTTCTTGTCTGCTTGCGTGTTTGTTGATTTGTCTGTGTTTGCGAGATTCACGTAAAAACTACTGGGCTGATTTCGATACGGTTTTTGGTGATCGATAGCAAATTCTTAGACTTAAAATCTGCGCTACTTTTTAACCCGGGAATCCCGCAGGAATTTTTCTGAGAATGGTATAAATAGATTGCTTTATGCAATATTAGCTGATTTCAATATGATTTTACTAGAACGATAGATTTTCCTTTTTCAAGAGATTCGATGATACTTAACATTCTGGGAAGCCCGCGGAAATTTTCCTGGAAGTGTTTTAAAGTAGGTATGCGTAAAAATTAGCTTATTCGCATCCGATTGATACAAAAACAATGTAATCCGGGACTTTTTATATTTCCCGGGATTCCTAACGTTGAAACTACGTGATATTAAGACTTGTTTAATATGACAGTTTCTATATTTATTAGACATTTTTAGTAGCACAGATGTAGTTATGTATGCCTTTAGGAACATCACTTATCCCAGGTTTTACGGGAATCTTTGGAATACATTATTGGTTCAGTATTTTCATCTTAAAAAATCCGTTGCCTTGCGGAAAATAACGTTTGAGTTTAAATACTTGCAAAATAACTGTAATCTACGTTAACTGTCTAGCGTGGACGAAGTTGCTGGCAAATCCTAGTATATTATATATTTGTTATTTTACTGATGATCTACGTATATTACATAGACATATATGTTAATTTAAATTTTATCAAGTGACGCAGAGCATAAATGTCTAACCCGTAAGAACTTTCTTGAGTAGACATGTGAAATATGTTCTTAAGACACAAACCAACTAAACGTGCTCTCGCATAACCGCAACATGTAATAAGTACCTCGTAATGGAGAACTTTTGCTGTTTTGCACAAAATATTGTTTTTGTGTTATAAAAGTTTGCTAATTTTCGACTTTCTAGGACATTTTACATTTAACTCGTAATTTTTATTCGCAAATGGGTTGAGTGAGATTTTTCCGTCTCTAATGACAAACGTGCACATATTGATCAGATTTTTTGTAAAATTGATGGGAAGCTATAAAATTATTATCTATTACCGCGCACCGCGAAAGTACAAATTACGGTGCAGGAGCTTTTATTGTTTAACAAAATTAAAGACTAAAAGAACAATATATTATGCAAAACAAAGTAACCTTGAATATAATATATAAAAAAAGGTTTTATAAATTATTACTTTTTTTAAATTTTCGTGCAAGCCTAAAATCTGCTTTTTATTCAGTTTAAAAGATTTGATCTAAACCAAATAACTAATAAACATTGCATAAATAAAAGCTGGTAAAAATATTTAAATAAAAGATGGTAAAAAAATAGACCCAGATCCCTAACAGGAGCTCGGTTTCTCCAATAGACTGATCAAGAGCAAGCAAGAAATCAACACGAAAAAACAAAGTGTGACAATGGGTAGGAGGATTCTAAATTTTGTGACGTCACATTTCATATATTATATCGTTATAATATATTGAAGCCCTTAGATCATATAAACGTCTAGATCACGCATCAATTGCACAAAAACAGCCCAAAAAAGTGCACCAAAATTGGTGCACTGGCTTCAGTGGCTTCCCACGCCTGTTAGTGTCGTTTCGATTACTTTACTGGTTAGAGCTCTCGCAAAAAAAAACATTATGCCGGCCTGCGCTATTAAAATGTGTCGGAACTATTTTCAAACAGGAAAGGATAAGGATAAGATGTCATTTAATCGGAAAACTTAACACTTTTCTCATAATTTCTTTGTAAAAACATGAAATTTTATTGCGACATTTTTAAAGGTTATCGAATTGATTGAAGTTGTCAGGTGAGAAGTGTGACTTATTTTCAAAAATTTGGGGACTTTTGTTACGATTTTTTTTATTTATGAAATATGAATAATTGAAAAAATCTATAGAAAACAGACATGTAATGTTTGTGTGTCCGGTTTTCTTAAACTAGTTTATATTACGTTTTAGACTTCCTATGGATCCAATTGTAGCATATTGTTGGACAAAGAGATCGATTTTGAATCGTTTTCGGACATATTTTTACACTATGTTTTTTATATTTTCTTATCAACGGCACAGTTGTATTGAAATAAAGTACCTAAAATAATTATATATGATCGTGACCGATAAGATGTAAGGTCTGTGAAGGATAATTAGAAAATTTAAGAATACTTAACCACCATATAAAATTATTTCTAATCTAACCTTAGCGCTGTAACCTTATGACGTTTGACATAGAATTGACAGAATGCGTGCTGCAAATATCATCGAAGAGGATGTAAAAAAAAAACTAAATATCGTTTAAAGCAGATGCTTCGGTCGGATTATCTGTACTAATATTATAAAGAGGTAAAGTTTGTGAGTTTGTGACGTTGTAGGGGGTAATCTCGGGATCTACTAAACCGATTTTAAAAATTCTTTTACTGTTGGAAAGCTACGTTAACAGGGAGTGTCATAGGCTATATAACACGACGCTTTATACCACGGGAGCGGGACAGACCGCGGGTGAATCCGCGCCGGGCCGCTAGTAATATTATAGATAACTCTTTATTGTCATAATTAAGATATTAATTTTGTCTATATTCTGTTAGCTGCATCTCCATTAATTCTTAATAAAGAAATAATTTAATATATTAATATGATAAAAAACAAATTTTAGTTCATAAAATAATCAAACTGAACTAGTTTGAATAAAAACTTTTGGATATGAATATTTTTATTTTTATAATAGTCCTTTTCAAATGGTATAGTTGTTCTTAAGTCCCTGCATTAAACTATCCCGTGTACCTACCACGTAATTCCTACTACTGATATAAACTTTGGATTACACATAAAGTCTACTATCCAATATGAACCTATCGAATCGTTCCAAGTCCACTATTACAAATGATTTCACTGACTTTTAACGCAGGATAATCTTTAGGTTATAAATAGTAATCTAATAACCTTCGTGAACATGATGTGTAACACAAAAATAATTTGCCATTATGAATAGTTTTTTTAGAATTATTACATTAGTATTGGTAATTAACAAACTTATAAATACGTACTAATATCTGTAAAGACATTTTATTGCGAATTAAAATTACTACATGTACTAAAATATGTTATGAATTCATTTGTGCATGTATTTTTTATGGTTCGTTCCAAGGCACAACGTTTGTTGCTAATAGTTTATTTAAAAAAAAAACTAAAACCTCTAAATAATATTAAATTATAACACATAAAGCAAATAAATCATAACGATCATTTAAACTTTTCACTTACATTAAAAGATATTTAATTATTAAAAATGGGGTAATATTTTTTTCCTGACATCCCGAAAACGCAGAGTGAATTTAGTAAAGCTTCGCGTATTTGATGCCGTTTTTGGCGGTGTTGTTTGTTAGCAATGCTCTCTCTAGACATGTTATATCTCAATGTTGAAGCCTTAGAACACGAAATTTGAAGTATTAACGAAAAACTTCAAACCTTTCCAACTCAATGTGCATGAGCAGTATTTAAATTATTAAATATAATGTATTCTATCTCATTTCTCGCTGGCTTAGTCCTATATATTTATGTGTTTATCTCTTTTTAGTGTCATTTCATTGAGTTTCAAATCACAACGATTGTAAAGAAGTTTCTCTTCAAAAATATTTTGCTCGAGGTAAATACTTTTGGTTGCGTGAGACATTAATCAAGCGTATGGCTGTCTCAGTAAAGCTTGCGCGCTTCAGTCGTTCATGGTCCCAGGGTCTCAACCCCAAACCACAAACGTGTAGGAAAATATTTCCTATGGCTACATGTTTCCGGTGATTTGGGTCCTCGTTATATTTATAATAATATGAACTGTATTGCGAATGAGATAACATTGAATATATGTTAGTTTTAATTGCTTATACTATAATCGATTGACGGTCGAATAGTATCACTCAACTATTGTATGGAATTTTGTTGTCAGTCAAATCGTTCCACTGTTGGACGTAGGCCTCCCCAAGTTTGCGCCACCTTTCGCGGTCCTCCGCTGTCCTCATCCAGCCCCCACTGGGTTCTCTTACGAATATTTCCATTTCTGATTTTATTAATAAGAGACACTCCCAACATAGCTCGCTCCATAGCCTGCTGAACGATCTTCAGTTTGTGAACTAACCCCACTGTCAGTGTCCACGTCTCGGCACCATACATCATGAAGGGTAAGACGCACTGCTTGAAAACGAAAGTTTTTCCAATCATTCCATTCCACTGCTTGAAATTCCACTTCACACAAAAATTCCACTGCTTCAAGCAGTGGAATGGAATGGTCAAGAGTATGCATTTATTTTATACCACCGATAAATTCGACTCGAATACGATTATTTTAGTCTTCCTTACCCAAATTAATGAACGAAAGTCTTAATATGTCTGTTCGTTTCTTAATCCGTCTTCCAGACGGTATAGACAATCAGTCAGATAGATAAGTTATATCCATTTTTCACAAATCTAAAAATAGAAAAGAAGATGTATCTATACTCCGTTACACAATCTGTTTGCGAAATAATTAATAATTAGGTGTATGTAGTAAATACATCATGCACGTACCAAATTAAGAAGGTGGGATTTCAATAAAGCATTTGAACGAGTGTATTGTGTAGTTTTTCAGATCGTCACCACTACGGAACACTTCACTGTAGGTGGAACGATATCTATTATAGACTTGTCTCGTAATGCGAATATTTCAGGGTCCCAACTTTGGTCCAATAACCGTAACTCGATAAACTGATAGCCACACAACTGGGGCTCAATTCTGCTATTTCATTATCTTGGCGTTGCGAAGATATTCAAAGTACGATTCCATTACTATAGTGTCAAAAATTTGTATTCAACTAAATCCACAATATCTCCTCGATATCGTCGCGACAGAATAAATGTAGAAAAAAAAAATGGTTTTACCACTAGCTGAAACAAAAGCTACCAAAAAAATTCAACATTTTTTCGCGAGTTTTCGTTCATAAAATATTTATTAAAATAGAGCGGCGTGCCCTTTGAAATTAATGGAATACCGAAATCAGGCAAACCTACGATTGAGATGTTAATATCCGGTGATTTTGAGGAGAGAGTAATAGCAGAATTGGGCCCCTGTTGTCTGATTAAAATCTGGAAAAACTTACCATTCCTATTATGGAATTGTAGTCAGATATGTGGCACGAGCCAATGATTCTGTTAATAAAATTGCCCTCTAGCTAACATATCCGTTAACAGTGAGGAGTTTACGAATAACTCGGTTGCGTCCGTAGGGGCGGCCGTGCGTTTCTCAAACGGTCAATTGATTAAACGAAGCAATTAAGCAATCAGTCCTCAATGGCACCAACCGATTGTCGCAAATGAGTGCGGGTTCGGCATCTGCTCTCTAACCACTCGTTAGCTTTGCCATCTCACTGCTTTGTATTATCCTGTAAACCACTGGTAAATCAGGCTTAGTTTAGATACAATGGTACAGATAATCTTTATAAATCCGATATCACGAAAACGTTAAGAGTAAATAAGACTGTATAGAATACAATTGAATGTACTTTATTGTACAGAAATGTTACAAACAAATAATAAATATTCAAATGTACCTATTTGGCCGTCTCACCTCGGGATTTCTTTAAAAAATTTTGGATGCTGTATACTATGAAAAAGAAGAACTCAGGAATTTGTAAAACAGCACCAGTATAATTATTACCTTATACGTAATCAGTATGATATAAACAATCATAGCAATCACACCAAACCATACAAGGACACAACTTATACTAAACAACTTAATACTATAATATAAATCTTAATTAACTAGCTTAGTAATAATAACTTCACTGTTAAACAAGGCTAAATGATTGTCTACTTGTATATATAAAAATAATTTATTTATATAAATAAATATAAATAGAGAAAATTGATGAACCTTGAAAAAATTTTCTGACATAAATGTGAATTAAATTAAAATTGACAAAAAAATACATAAAAAAATATATATATTGCAGGAGTTTAGCAGACAGGCAAACGGCCCACTTGATGTAAAGCATTTACCATCGCTTATGGACTATCTTCTATCCGTGCAGGAACGGAGAAAGAATACAATTTCCTGCGGCCGGGCGGCCTGTCGTAAGAGGCAACTAAACAACCCACAGCCAGGTGGTAGGGCATTTGCCCGACTGGATGGCTACTACCCCTGGTCTAATGTATGTCGTCATAACAACCTTGAGTTGTGTTCCGGCATTAGTGACCAGTTTCCAGTTTCCCTTAAGAGAGCAGCAGCGCACTTGTAGCATCTTTGGTGTTACAAATGTCCATAGGCGATGGTAACCCCTTTCATGAACTGGGCCGTCTGCCTGTCTGCTGATCTCCTGCAATAAAAAAAAATGGACATTTGCAACACCAAAGGTGCTACAAATGCGCTGCTGCTCTGTTTAGGGAGACTGGAACTTGGTCACTAATGCCGAAACACAAGTCGAATTACAGATAATCTTGATTCTTAGGAAATGAATAAGCAAGCGCGATTTAGGCTTGTATTGGCAGGCAAAATTTTGGCAAAAACGGAAGGCTTATGAAATCGTAATGTCCGTACATTCGTCTGTGCCTATCATTATATTATTAGAAAATATTTTTTTTTCTCCAGAAACTACCAATTCTATACGAATGAAATGTAACAGGTTTGTATATTTTATATACAATAGTGTTATCAAATCATAGCAACAATTAAAATTAAAGATGGCTGCCGTGCATGTAACTGAGGGTTAATTTGTTTCAATATTTACAGAGCATTTTGACGAATTTTATATAATGAATGTCTCTTTCTTTGTTTCTTTTTGGTTTCAGATATACAAATACTCATAAAATGAGGTATTTAAATATCTTTCATACAAGTTAAAGGACATGAAAACAATGAATCTTAATGGAGAAAATTCTCGACGCTCGACAACCGCAAAGATGTAAGAGGCTATTCCAAAATCTACCTGGGGGATCTAAACCCTTTTTCTATTTTTCTCCATAATACGTAAGAGTGATGTTATAAATATAAATATTTTTTTATTACCAGTACTTGGAAATATTGTGGGTTGGTCGGTTTTTCGGTCGACCTAATAGTGTAAGCAATTGATGAGTCACTTTTCTTTGAAATGTGAATCGATGCTTTGATGCAAGTTGCGTGTCCAAGTACCAATCGTATTTAATAGAGCAAAGTATTCTAGATGTTTTAAGTAGTGGTTGAAGTTACTTATAAAGAAGCAATTAATTACAATTGTTTAATATTTTTGTAAATTTCGGCCAAGTAATTAGCTTGTTATAATATCTTCATATAAATAATCCACTGCTGAGCTCAAGCCTTATTTTTTAAAAGGAATCGAGGGTCGTTATCCCTGACCATAACGCATTTACACATCAGTTAAGTAGAAATAAAGGTTCCTTAAGATTCCTTAAGAGTTTTTTACTGTCAGGACTTTGTAATTGAAACAAAAAACAAGAAAATCTGACTTATTGGTATACGACACCAAGAATAAAAACTTTAGAGCCAGCACGTCTTTTGATACTAGAAACTCTGCTTGAAAGATTCGGCGTTTTAAAAAGAAAAGTAGAAGAAAGGAAAGAAATATTTTGGGCAGAAATAATAAATTAAGACAATGAAAAATTCAAAACTAAAATACGATACAATACTCTTTATTTTGCGCCAACATAATAAATAAATCACACAACTATCTTAAACATTATAAGATTAGTAGTGTAAAGAATGGCCTTGTTGCTTAAAACAGTCTCTTCCAGGCAATCTTTGAATGTAACTATAATAAGTACAGGATATGGCTAAAATTGGCCCAACATCAATCAAAAATTGAAAAGACATTTATTTTAACTTTAAACTTTTGTCGGGTTTGGTCTGAAAATATGTTTTAGATACATATTGTCACGCCTGTTTCCCATTGGGGTGTAGGGGTAGGCAGACACGATGGATTTTCATCTGCCGACTGCGACGTACTCACCATGATTAAATTGAAGATATGTTGAAGAAAAGTCATGTGAAAAGCACTTTAAATAAACGTGTATGTATAAAGAGATGAAGCAAAAGGTGTTTTCAGAAAATATTATGTTTTAAAACTTAAAAAACGTCAAGTTGAACGATAGTGGCACTATAAAAGGCTTAGAAGTAGAAGACTTACTTCAGAATGACGTTTTTATTGGGCGATTATCATTCCTAGTATATAGCTTCCATGGTAATTTGTTAAATTGCAAATTATTACCATGTGTGTACACATGTAGTTATATTTGACATTTTATTGGGTACGTCGTAAACAAGCGCCGGGATAAGTTTATTGAGCTATGAATTTCAGGACCCAGTCGCATATCTGTTGCAAATTATTCTAAAATTAAACGGTATTTATTATAATGAACGTCGCAGGGGCTGTCCGAAACGGCTGTGACATCCGGACCGATCAAAGTGATCGAAAACGAGCTACGACGCGTACCGTTTTGGGTTTTATTGCACACCACGCGCCATTTTCCGCACAATTCTCTACATTCTGTATGAAGAATAGAATGGCGGCAATAACCTTAAGTCAACCTTGTGATTCTAAGTGCAACGAGTATATTACTGTTCATATGGTTGGTATGGTTTGAATAAGAGTTATACTTATCCAAGTATTGCAATATTGCCTGCATTTCTTAAGCTGAATGGCATTAAAAGCTAATTTATATGTATCCAGCTACTGAGTTCAAATTCGAAAGAAGTCAATGCTGACTTCATACTGGCATCGTGTAAGTTGATTTGAAGTCAATACAGAGCTACCAAGTCTGACTGACTTCAATATTCCTGATTGAATACTTTGAAGTCAGTCCGCTCCGCAGTCAGTAGCTGTATCAATGTTGATTAGCCTTAACGCGTTAGACTGACTTGTACCTACGAATATGTAGATCTCAGTAGTTCGTGTGATTTACAGTTCAAAATTAATGAACTCAAAAACAAGATCCTTGTGAAGAGAAGGAGGAGTCCGATAAACTTCAAGATTAGTTTATTCTTGTACAGAATATTTTATACGAAATAAGTCCATGGCGCTGGCATAGACAATATGACATAATGTTAGGGTTCTGGAGCTTTACATTTTTTTAGTGAAAAAAATGAGGTCTTAATCCTAATGGGTACTCTTCTTTTTTGATATTCACTCCATACAGAAAGTAATTATGATACTGCCAAAAATCAAAATTAAACTACAAATGAGTTCAGTAATTTAAACAATGTTTATTTCTAGAGTAGTAACTGCTGGTAATTTAGAAGAAAAAACACACATATATTTATCTCGAATAAAGGCTACAGTTAGGGACAAATATAGAAGTGTAAGACCAGCATCGTTGTTACTGTCTGATTGAAGAGGCAGTTGCTAGAGAGGCACCCCTCAATAAGTCTCGTGTGCCGATCAATAGCTTTTATATGTTGTTTCTCTTCCTAAAAAAAAGTTTTGAAGGGGGAGTATTTAATATTCACATTGAGTACCTACTATTTGGATCTATAGGTCGGAACACCCGCTTACAGACTGATTCCAACCAGCGTCGCGCTGTTCGTATCACCCATGATCCCATACTAACAGACGGCTTAAAATGGGTTAGCTTCCGGAGAGAATTGTCTTGTCTCTGCATATTTTGCTGTCTGTATAATGGGAAATTTTCCGAGGTACTGTCTTATTTGGTGTTAACGTCTAATTTTCACAACCGAACCGCTCGCTATCTACGGGAAGTTTACCTGTATTTCCTTGATTTTCCACGCTCAACTACGCAACGGGTCTCTAGAATGTTTGATATGCATATAACAATGTTCTGAAGGGAACGTCCGGCCAAGGTGTTTTTTTTGTGCTATGACTTGGAATTGTTTAAAGAGTTTGTTTTGGCGCCCTTGATGTTGCAAATATATATAGGTGGCGGTGACTATTTTCTATCAAGCGGGCCGTCTGCATATTTGCCTGCTTCAGGCAATTAAAAGGCATTGATTACCTACATCGCTACAGAGTTTATGTAATATGCTCTCCCATTGCTTTAAAGAAGGTCGGTGTATTAATTACATTCGCTTATAACAAACGAGTATAATATGCAATAATTAATTGAAATTTGTGCGATGGAAGATGTTTTACAGTTATTAGTTGTAACGGGTAATTTAATGTTAATTTATACACGTAATGCAAAGTGCCTACCATTTTTAGGGCAGCTAATTACTCTATTAATTAATTTAACTACCTTTTATTTAATTTGACGTAATTGTCCTTCTTGTTAAAAATGTATGAAATTTTTCTGTGATTTATTTATTTTTTCTGTATCATAAGGTAAATTAATAGTGTTTGTATTTCTTATATTATGAAAGTATGCTTGGTTTTTTTTTGGATTTAATGGTTTGGCAGCTAGGCCTTTAAGCCAGATCTTAGGTTCAATGTAGTTTCTTCATTTTCTTAAACCTATGTGTAGCACAGCTGAACTGTAGGTTATCAGCTAGTGCCATTCAACGGAGTTCTTGTGATAACTCAAAAGGCCACATTTGACTTTACAGTTTACATTTCTCACAAAACACATAATTACTACTCAAAAATTATCAATATCTTACAACTATTGTTCATTTTAGAGTAATTTTACACATTTTTAGAAAATAAAACTGCACAGCACAACATCTCCTTTCAGTTTCCGCCAAAAACTCCAAGTATGCTTGGAGTTGCCTAGTCACAGGGGTGAAAACAGCACTTTTCGTCCCTGGGAAACGATTCTTCCTGCTGTCAAAATATTTAGGAGACTGCGAATCACAGATAATGCATGCGACTCACGTTCCAACTTTTTTTTACAGCCACTGTTAAATCGCGGCATAAATTATAATAAAAAATTTCAACAATTTTGTAACACCATTTTGTACTTATAAATCACTTGTCACTAAATTATTATTTAATTTACATAAATTTGAGCTAACTATTTAATATCATCAGTGACAAAAATATACTACCTGGTAGAATGCCACAGAAAAAAAAAACTTTTCGTTTCATATGTGACGTATGTGATGATGTTTCATCAGATTTAGATATGCATTTAACGCCTGATTTTATTATAGAAGTAGTTGTTTGCTAACCTAATCAGTTTTTATTTACTTTCATTATATTCGAAGTGAAAAGCAGAGTGTTAACCTCGGGTGAAAAACCTATTTAGGCACTCGAATTATTAGCGCCCTCGCGACGATCGTGCGCCAAACCACCTCGTGTCTAAATACGTCACGTTCACCTCTCGTGTAACACTCTACTATTACAAATTACTAAAGAATATATTCTAAATATATTTATAAATTTATTTTCGTTATTTAATAAATTTAACATTGGAATTTAAAAACTGAAACTTTCTTTTCGATTTTTGACTTGGACTCTAAGAAATACATAATTATGTTAAATAATAAAATATCAGAAAGTCAGAGAAACTTCTATGGGGTATTTGGTAATTTAGGATTTAGGAGTATATCAGAGTCAAGTTTCATAATATTTTTATTCCATTGGTTTGTTGGTTGGTTAGTTTAAACAAATACTTACTCATTATTCTGTCATAGTACCTTGACTACTCGCTAAGTTACTCACGTATAATTCTAAACTCAAATTCTGAGACGGTATACATCGCTAAGAAAATTCTTTCTTCATGTAAAGGCCTAATAATGATGTACAAGCTCTAAGCCGTGCCAACACTAAAAGGTCCCCGCAGAAGATGAGCGCTGGTTGTAAAACTAATATTGTGCTGAGCTAGAGGTCCTATTTAGCGTAGTGTATGTTTAATTAATACGATTAATTGATTATATCTACAATATTTGTATCTGTTTCAAATACATACATATCTTTCTTCTTTACAGAGTGCAAATTATTACAATTACCACGTGCTGACGATGAATAAAAACATTACAAGGAAATCTGCACAAATGAACACGGTGATTATCGACTTGTGAAATCCGCTAATACGCCTTGCACATTAGTCAGAAATAGGGATATAAGAGTATTATTGCTATCATTCAGAAGAAATGAAAAAGTTATATGTGTAATAACAACTCGATTAAGTGATTCTCCATCATGGCATCCATGATGGCCACCGTATGCCATGCGACCATGATGACTATTTTTCCATATGTTCCAAAAGGGACTGATGTTAAAACAGTTAATCCCCATTGCCCAGTGCCGGGCCCGCCCGTCGCCACATGTTGGCGGCCCATTAAATTCAAACACCCTAACAAAAAATAATTACTCCACCATATATACAATTCTAAGCTTATAACTCGTACCCAGTGCGCCCGAGCTACCCAAAACACAATTCAAGTAATTAAACAAAGAGGCTCGACCTAGCGCCAGACTGTGTTGGATATCGGCTATTCAATACAAGTATATTCATTCGTACTGTGAAAATTAACGAATTAGTTAGGTTATTTGTTCAATATACAAAAAGAATATAATATTCTTTATTGCAAACATATTACAAGATAAGTTGGTAAGTATAGTTGTTATGACAAATGGTCTGTCTTATCACTAGGAAAGGCTTCAACGAGACAACATTTAGTAAAATGAGAGAAACATAGTAGGGACAGAGCTTTTTATGCTGATATAATTATGGTTTATAAATTGATTTAAAGTCAAATAATTATATATATTTAAATTAATACTATGCGAAAAAATACATTCATACGCAGTATATTTATATAACACATTAAAAGTCAGTTCTAGAATTAAATAGTAGTATTACATTACTTCTGTACATACTTTTAAATATTTAAAAAGATATACATATTACGTTAAAGTAGGATTAAGAATTAAGATAATATACATTGTAAAAATAGGTAGGTATAGCTGTGTTAAAGAAAACGGATTTTTCAAATAATATAAATGAGAAATATTACATTAATTTACAATTATGATTATTTTTTGGACACCATGAAAATGGTAGAATGTATAGGACATCAACTTATCATTGTAACAACTTTTGTACTACATTCTGGCAAATAAAGATTATTATTATTATAGTTAAACCATTCATTAAACGTATGCACGCACTGTCTGGGACGAGATAAATATTCGTAATTTTATAAATATTATAATGTGTAAGTGTTATTACATTAATTTTTTGACTGTAAAACAGTCTAAAAATATGTTTTAAACAATAGAACCTCAAAATACAACAGATTAATAACTTGTGGTACGGTTCTATTATTGGTATAGGATTTAGGAGCTTTATAGAATTACATTTTAATAGCGATTGTCATTCCTAGTATTCTTCCCTGGTCATTGCAATATATAATTGGCATATAAACACACATTGTATAGCTACAAGCTAAGCAAATTATATTTGTGTGATGGTAATATTCGACGGAGCATTCTGGGCTTGATCCCAGATAGCCAATCCATGATGTGAATATATCTCGTATGTTTTAATGATCTATTTCTGATTATAATTATTTTATTGTTATTTTTATGTATTGGAATTATGGGAAATGTTTTCCTGAAATAAATATATAAATAAAATAAATAATAACTAATGAAAAGTCGTTTACAAAATTTACCAGGCCAAGAATCAAACTGGCACTTCTAAGTTCCGATGACCTAGGCCGGCAAAAGCTTATCCTCAATTACAGAGGCAGTAAAAATCACATTTGTTAGGATCACATATCCGTGCAGGAACGGAGAAAGAATACAATTTCCTGCAGCCGGGCGGCCTGTCGTAAGAGGCGACAAAACAACTTACAGCCAGGTAGTGGGGTATTTGCCCGTCTGGATGGCTACCACCCTGGTTTAGAGTATGCCGCCATAACAACCTTCAGTTGTGTTCCGGCATTAGTGGCCAGGTTCCAGTCTCCTCTAAGAGAGCAGCAGCGAATATGTAGCACCTTTGGTTTGCAAATGATCATAGGCGATGGTAACCGCTTTTTATCAGTTGGGCCGTCTGCCTGTCTGCTGAACTCATGCAATAAAAAAAAGATACAATTAAAAACAGACTTAAAAAAATATCGTTATAATATAATTAAGCTTTAAAACACGAAATTTGAAATATTAACGAAAAACTTCAAAACATTTCCAATTCTATCCTACTATCCTAGCTATCTATATGAATGAGCAGTGTTTAAATGATTAAATATAATGTATTATATCTCATTCTCTCGCAGGCTGTCTTATAGATTTATGAGTTTATCTTTTTTAAGTATCACTTTTTCGTTTCATCGAGTTTCAAATCACAACGATTCTAAAGAAGTTTCACTTCAATAATTTGTCCAATATTGATGTTTGTAAGAG
This sequence comes from Dendrolimus kikuchii, assembly GCA_019925095.2. Classification (NCBI taxonomy): domain Eukaryota; kingdom Metazoa; phylum Arthropoda; class Insecta; order Lepidoptera; family Lasiocampidae; genus Dendrolimus; species Dendrolimus kikuchii. Next base: position 12,204,746 of record CM034401.1, read on the forward strand.
GCGTGCTCAGAAATCCGGCTACCATCGCCATGTTGAATGGCAATTAGCTGTATTAGCTATCTCTCAGACTATGATCGAATATTAATTAATTTTGAGACTGCTTATCAAAGCATAAATAATTATAGAGTCTGTTAATTTGATAAAACAGCACGTTAAGAGGTTTTGGAAAACAGGATTGATTTTAAAACTATCGAAGTACCAGTCTTATACTAGTTAAAATATTCCATATAATGCTACATTTTACAAATAATTAAAAAAACAGTGTTTATATAAAAGAGTGGCAGTTGCAATACTTTGTTCGCATATTATTTAAAAAAAATTATGATAAAACATAATGGTAACTCTTTAAACATTCATTAATAAAAAATTCTCAGGTCTTCATGGCTATTAGACATAACTAAAATTTTGTTTTAACGGTTATTAAGACCTTTTTATAGGGTTTCGGTACCTAAAGGTAAAAAATGCATAACTTCGTTCTATACCAAGAAGAGTAATACAAAATGATGTCATTAAAATAAAACAAGTTAAGAGTGTAATTACAGAGGGTAGCCAGAAATAACTTTGACGTTACTCAATGACGTTTGACATCGAGTCATTCTTTGAACTGAAAAGTAATTGAAATACCACATTGAATGAATGAATGAATGAAAACTCTTTATTGTTCACTATAACTTAAACCAAGACAATTTAATATGAATACATTGCCATTAGAACAATGGGCGGCCATATCGCTTATAGCGATTTCTTCCAGGCAACCCGGTATCTAAGGAGACGTTAAAGAAAAATTAAATAATATTTGGTGGTTTAACTAAATTAAAATAATATTACATTAATGTGAGAAATCAAATATAGAAAACCCCTTTAATGTAAACTTGATTTAACTAAATAAATTAAACGTGGTAGTGCCAAGCCGTAATCATTATCTTGATTACAGTTCTCAGGGCCGGCTCGAACGATGTGATACCACACTCTCAGAATATCGGTGTGAAACGGTTAGCCTTCAGCTAATCGTGTTTCGTGCGATGAGTGAGAGATCCCATGATCCACTTTCCCTTTTCCTCCTATCCAATCTTCCCTATCCCATTCCTCCTGTCTGAACCCTCTAGCTCATTTATGAAATCGTTACGTACTACCCTCACCCAAAATTATTGTTACTTCATCGCTTTTTAAAACGATAAAAAAGTGTTTCACTTAATATGTCTGTCAACTACCTAATTATTACAGTTGTTGAAGGTTAACGTTTAACAACGAGTATGAATACTAGAGTAATAATGTATGGATGAAAATGGCTAATGTATAGATTGTTATTTTATTTAATTTGATTTTACTCGACTTTAATTATGCATATTGATTCAAGACATACCATTTTAATTTTGTAAGTAATATAAGATGATACATATACTTAACAAACATAGATACATATAAATATGTTTACGATCGTAGATCAGATAATGTGATACTAAAGACCTTGTCTACCAGATATTATCAACATTCTATCTGTATTTCTGCAAATAAAGTCATTCATTCAGTAATTTCCGTAAAGGGCAACAACCAAAATCGTTAGGTTAGTAAAGTTTTCAGTAACCGCGAGCTCAATTGAAGGCTGTTCAGTGCGCGGCAAAGCGCTGCCGCTTCGCGGCGGGCGAGCGCGCTGGGCGGCTGAAGCAGCAGCACTCTGCGGTTGCCGTAACCCGGCTGTTTGCCTTGAATTCGTAACTCGGGGAACGTACAAAAATAACATAACGAGTCGAGCTTGTAATAACATTTGTCCTAATATATTACTATTGTGACGGCTCACAGCGTGCCGGATTTATGTACTACCGTGCGAACCGTCACCTTATTATTTATTAATATTAATGTGACCTGTCAACACCTAAATTATTTTTCATTAGATATGCGAGAAAAACACTTCCCCCATGGTTAAGACGTTAATATTGCATCTCACATGATCTTTTGATCTTGTTTTCATAAAACTTTCTTATGCATTTTACATAAACCGTAATAGTCTGTTTAGCTCATATTTTGGGTACAAGTTTAATATATTTAATTATTATGATATAAAATATTTTTAAACACGCGAGCTGTTGAATAAAATTTTATTTTATTCAAGTTGCCTGGAAGAGATCGTTTTGAGGGATAAGGCCTCCTATTGTATTGCCTAGAAAATATTTTAAATATGGCCTGTTTTTGTAATTGTATATTTTGGTGTGCAATAAAGTGTTATATATCTCTCTCTCTCTCGACATAAGTGTTTTCAATCCAATAACCACTCTTAGCAGCCGTTATCACAGACAGATATCGAGTTAAATTGTATAATGAAAACACGTTCCAATATCTTCTTGTAGGTAGTCGCTAAAATCTAAAAATAATATATTGTTACCAAAATAGAACATACTGAGTTACCAAGCGCGATTTTTATTTGATTTATGATTTTAATCTGAGGTTTGAATACGTTGCGAAACGGCGATAAATTGAATTAATGTCCCACAGAGAAAGTAGTTTATAAATAAAATTCAAAATGTCGAGGGTAACCAAAACTATTGACAACATTACTTATAGACGTTCTCAAACAAGCGGTTTTTAGTGGTCAGGTTCCAGTCCCCCCTCTCCGAAGCGCTACTGTGTCTGCGAAATTGGGAACCAGATGTGTGCTTGTGCCTACTGCATCCTCGCGGGCGAGACGAGGTGGGTCGGGGGTGAGGGAGACCCGTTGAAACGGTTGACCGCTGGCCGCCCGCTAGGTAGTAGGGGACCCGAACCCGGATTAACCGGTCCCATGGAGGCTGATCCCACCAACTGGCGCATAATCTTGGAGAGCATTGTCGTGCCGGTTGGTGACCGGATGTGGCCAGGCAATGTTCTCCGGGGAGGATCGGGGGCCCTTCCGTGCCCCGAACCAGCTCATCACACAACCTGTAGGTTTGGTTGGCACAGTCACACATCATACTCTTCTCCCTTCTTCGCAGACGCCTTAGAGCTTCCATAGACTTCCCTTTTTATTTAAATCTTCATGAACCGTACAAAGAATAATAAGTATACCACAGCGGGTTTTGACTCCACACTCAAGGTGGACTTTTGCAACACTAGAGGTATTCACGCTAATCTTAATGCCATCCATCACCACCTTGAGACGGCAAAGCCGGCCTTATTGTTTCTGACGGAGACACAGATTTCTTCTCCGGTCGATACATCATATCTTCACTACCCTGGCTATAATCTGGAACACTTGTTCCTTTCAAAAGCCGGGGTATGTGTATACGTCCGGGAAGATATCTGCTGTCGCCGTCTTCACGGCCTTGAAGATAGGGACCTATCCATCATGTGGGTACGCGTGGATATTGGTGGTTCCACCCGGATTTACGCGTGCCTATACCGGTCCCATGGCAGAGAATGCGTAAGGACTGACACAGCTCGCTTTTTTGAACGCGTCCAAGAGGCAACCGACAAGGTTTTTGGGCAGTACCCTTCAGCAGAGGTAGTCATCCTTGGGGACTTTAATGCTCATCACGCAGAGTGGTTGGGTTCCCCGAGGACTGATTTGCCAGGGACTACTGCCTACGATTTTGCTCTCGCCCATGGATTCACTCAGGTGGTCACGGGGTTCACCCGTATACCGGATAGAGTGGATCATGAGCCTTCTTTGTTGGACCTTCTGTTGACCACACACCCGGAGAATTATCAGATCTCGATCAGTGCTCCATTAGGAACATCTGATCATTGTCTGGTATCTTCGTTGGTGCCCCTTCCTATTCCCGATCGGGCTCGCCCTGCAGGGCGTCGGAAGGTGTGGCGATATAGGTCAGCAGATTGGGATGGACTGCGTGAATTCTATGCATCCTACCCATGGAGGCAGTTATGTTTCTCGTCGGAAGATTCTGATGCATGTGCAGACTCGATCGCCGATGTGGTGCTGCAGGGAATGGAATGTTTCATTCCAAACTCAACAGTACCCATCGGTGGTACGAGTAAACCATGGTTCGATAAGCCTTGCGCTGAGGCTGTAAAGCTAAAGCAACAAGCTTATCGGGCCTGGACCACAGCGCGGGTTCGTCAGGATCCAAGTACTACCGACCTGAAAAAGAGACACAACGCTGCCTCCAGGTTCCTCAAAAAGCAGCTCGCGAGAGCAAAATTCGACCACATCGGCAGAATTGGCGAGCGCCTTTCCAGTTACCCCTCCGGGAGTAGAGCCTTTTGGGCCCTCGCCAAAGCTGTCGAGGGAAACTTTTGTCACGCGTCTCTTCCAGCTCTGCGCACAGCGGACAACCGTCTGGCACACGCCGCCAAGGATAAAGCTGATCTTCTAGGCGAAATCTTTGCGGCCAATTCGACTCTTGACGACGGGGGAGAAACTCCACCTACGATCCCTGAGTGTGAGTCTCGCATGCCGGAGATCCGCTTTACTCAGAAAGCAGTCCGACGTGCCCTCCGCTCCCTCGACGTCAAGAAGTCATCTGGGCCAGATGGCATACCAGCAATTGTGCTGCAGACGTGTTCTGCTGAGCTGTCTCCAGTCCTTGCCCGACTTTTTACTATCTCCTACCGCAGTGGTCATGTCCCCGCTTCGTGGAAGATTGCCCATGTACATCCCATCCCCAAAAAGGGTGACCGAACGGACCCGTCGAATTATAGGCCTATAGCAATAACCTCTTTGCTCTCAAAGGTGATGGAGCGAATTATCAACGTGCAGCTCTTAGGGTACCTTGAAGATTCCCAGCTCTTAAATGACCGGCAATATGGCTTCCGCCATGGTCGTTCAGCTGGGGATCTTCTTGTGTACCTGACACATCGTTGGGCTGAAGCCATTGAGAGCAAAGGGGAAGCTCTGGCTGTCAGCCTAGATATTGCTAAGGCCTTCGATCGGGTCTGGCACAAGGCTCTTCTGTCGAAGCTACCATCTTACGGGATACCCGAGGGACTTTGCACCTGGCTATCCAGCTTTCTTGATGGGCGCAGCATACAAGTCGTTGTCGACGGTTGCTGCTCAAGTATCAAGCCCATCAATGCTGGTGTGCCCCAGGGTTGTGTGCTGTCGCCGACGCTGTTTATTTTGCATATCAATGATATGTTGTCCATCGACAACATTCATTGTTATGCGGATGACAGCACTGGCGACGCGCATTACTCTGGACGTGCAAATGTCCCTCGATCATTTGTGGAGGAAAGTCGGGTTAGACTTGTGTCTGAGGTAGAGAACTCCTTAGAGAGAGTCTCTAAATGGGGGAGACAAAACCTTGTCCATTTCAACCCCACAAAGACACAGGTCTGCGTATTCTCCGCCAAGAAAACTCCATTCGAAAAAGCGCTTCAGTTCCAAGGAACTCTCCTTACCACCTCCAAGAGTATCGGGATCCTTGGAGTTGACATCGCGAACGATGTGCAGTTCAGGTGCCATCTTGAAGGCAAGGTAAAGCTTGCCTCCAAGAAGCTGGGAGTGCTAAACCGGTCCAAGCAGTATTTCACTCAGCGGCAACGCCTTGTGCTTTATAAAGCCCAGGTGAGGCCGCATATGGAGTACTGCTCACATTTGTGGGCTGGAGCACCCGCCTACCAGCTAAATCCCCTGGACAGCATTCAACGTCGAGCCGTTCGCATTGTCGACGATCCCATACTCACAGACGGTTTGGATACGCTTGGCCTTCGGAGAGACTTCGCGTCTCTTTGCGTATTCTACCGACTATACAATGGGGAGTGTTCCGAGGAACTGTTTAGAATGGTGCCTTCGTCTTCTTTTTACCACCGCACCGCACGCCATCGGCTGGGCGTTCACCCCCACTTCCTAGAGCCGCTTCGCTCTTGTACGCAACGGTTCTCTAGAACGTTTCTCTTGCGCACCGTGGGGATTTGGAATGAGCTCCCAGCCGTGGTTTTCCCACAGCGCTACGATATGGGTTTTTTTAAAAAGGGCGTCGTAAAATTTCTTCGAGGCCGGCAGCGCGTTGATGACACCTCTGGTGTTGTAAACGTTTTGTTACTGTATTAATATGTATAAATGAACTGAAAAAATCGCTGACAAATCGGCTATAAATGAAAAATCAGCAAAAATACCGCTTGGTAAATAAACGCAGCTTTAATGACGTCTAAAAGTTTAAAAACTAGGAAAATAATAATTAATTAAAATATTAAAAAACACTTCTTAATAACATCATGAAATTCTTTTAATAGCTTTATTTTTAAAGATGTTTTCCTTCCTCTTAGTTTTGATGTAAAAGTAACGTAGCTCATAATTTTGAAATCAAATTTTCCTCGATATAATGAAGATGAATCGAGTTTATGCAAGTTATCTGCAAATTGAATATCAAATTCAAAGTTTCTGAAATTATAATTTAGGAGTCCTCTCACAGGGCAGGTTTTTGGTTATCTTTATAATCAAAAAACGACACTATTTCTTCCTGTAATTATAGAGATTTTATGATACCTAATATATAGGTCAAAACAATAAAGTTTATATACAAGAATTTTAAAATATTTTGTTAAATTTCTTTTACAGAAGTTGTTTGAAAAAAAAATTATATGCTTTCACTTAATTTTCCTACAAGAAATACATTTACATGTACATACGTTTTAATTCATATAGATATCAAGAATTATTAAAAAAACATTTTTTTCTAAATCGTTAACGTATCCTTTTGTGTATGCTTAAAAGTTACGTTTCAACTTTTAAGTTAGTTACTCTGTGGTTTTAATATATTAAGCAAGCTCGTCACTACGGTAGCATAGCCATTTTCGAATCAGGAAACCCGCCATAAAATGTACATGTAATTCAGAGTTTTTTTTTATTGTACAGTCGGGTATGAAAAGGTTCTTCACCTTAAAATTGACTTTTGCTTGCACGAGTACAAGAAAGAGTACCGCCAACATTTTAATAAATGTTACGTTTATAAAATATATAAACATGAAAAAGAAAATTGCAATGTTGATAATGACAGACACTAAGATTAACAATAGTTTTAATCATCAGGAACAAAGAGGATATAATTACTACGCTTATCATAAATATTAAAACCAATAAAAAGGTTTCACATCTCTAAACATTTTTTTTGGAGAAGATAGAAAATCAAACAACTTTGATCTAAGTAATTTTAAACTTTATTGTCAAACAGTTAAACATATTTTTTTGTTTGTGAATAGTCTGTTCTGTGACTTAGTTTGTAAATGTAATATGTGCTCGCGGAACGTTAAATGAATCAATTTGAAAACTGACGAACCTTTTCATACCGCAACTATACATAAACGTACAACTGGGGCATTGGACAGGTTGGGACCATGGTAAAATGGATCTTCCATGTTCATGACCGAACATAACGATTTTCCTTAGTGATATTTCATCTAAGTCAATAAGTGGGCTTAAGTAAACTTTCAAAATCGTAAAAATTCTCCCCTCCCGCTAATAACTTACAAGAAAGAAATGTAGAACAATTAGTAGAACGTTAATAATAAACGTATAATAGAGAACAGATAGATATATTTTTGTATCTGATAAAACAAAACAGTAAACATAAGAATGTTTAGACCTAGTATAAGTGATAAAACAGTTTGTAATAATATAAGATATGGTATAAAAAAGATACAATGAAATAGTGACTAAAGCAATAAGAAACATAAAAGTAAAATACCCTTAAAAGAAATAAATAGCGAGAAAAACCTTAGAAGAATAAAGTGGAAAATGTTTAATATAAGTTTCACAAATACTTGCAATGAAAATTCATTTAAATAATACTATTTAGGTAATTTTTGTTATATGAATTCGATTAAATTCTTGTTTTTATTAGAGTTCTGTAGCCAAGTGACGACATTAGTGCGATTCATCACTTCTAGGGACCCTTCAGTGCGTTGGCTGATGACTACTTCCTTGATTGAAGTTATGTGTTTATTAACTATTATATCTATCTATTATTATTATAACAAGTTATTTTTGTTTACTTTTAATTCACAATATCTTAAAATAAATATGTATATTATTGAAGACATTAAATTTTAATATGTTTTGACAGTCATGTTAAAACACATTGTATATATTGTATTGTATTGAATTTACTGCCTTTCATTGTTAGCTGTTAACATTCAGGGCTGAAATTGATTGTGAATAATTATGATTAAAAAGTGGTGCTTAGTAATTCTCAAAAAAATATAGTAAATTTTATGTTTTACTTTGCACCGACTTCAAGATGTTTTAGATAATATATATTAATAATAATAGCTTTAGAAATAAGTTATTTTATACTTTTTAGTTTTTGAAGTCGGTTTTTTTTAACGATTTTTTTTATTTGTTACTTTTTAGTGTCTAGCTATGTATGGGTAGACCTAAGAAAGGTGCCGCGCTCCTTAAAAAATATAGGTCCCAAGAAACGGGAACATAAAAATGTTCGTAAAATGAAAACTTCTGGGCCAAACTATATTCAATTTTTAGGGGACCAAATGGAAACTATTCCGCATCAAACTAAATAAGAATCACGTAAATCGGATCATAAATCTCAGCGTAATCGGTGTACATATGGAACGAAATGGAAATTTTTTCATAAAAAATGTTCATAAAATAAAAACTACTAAGCCAAACTATCTCAAATTTTTAGGGGACCAGATGGCAGCTATTCCTCGTCGAACAAAAAAGAATCACGTAAATCGGATCATAACTCTCAAAGTAATCGGTGTACGTATGGAACGGAACGGAAATTTTTTCATAAAAAATATTTTTAAAATGAAAACTACTGGGCCAAACTATGTAAAATTTTTAGGGGACCAAATAGAAGTCGGTTAAAAATGTATTTACAGTATAAGATCTTATGTTATTATAGTATCAATGCATTGCCCCTCATTAGGTGTGCAATATTAAAATTGTACACTGTCAAGTTAAAATAAATTACAAAATTATTATCGAAATGTAAATATCATGCAATAATAATCATCATAAAACATTAGATAACTATAGGTAGAACGGGACTAATATTGTTTGCTGCTATAGGTATAAATGATACAAAGTTAACTTATATAAAATACATAGGTACAGAAATAATAGTTACATACAGAAAATATTCAATTTTAAGTGATTTATGCCTAAAAAAATATTCCTTACAAAATATCTAAGTTAATCAAATTAAATATAAATTGGTCGCAATATAAAAAATAATAATAACAATAACTGCAAATTTATACAGTTAGATAACAATGTATATGTTGGTGTATAATAAATTCAAAATATCCTACTCATACTTATAAATATAGCAATATAATAGACAGAGTAGCAAAGATAAATTAATTTTAAATAAATCAAACGTATCTGTACCTTATGTCTAACTATGTACTAAAACGTTATATGTATATATACTTAAATATTAATACATAAGACATTACTTATATAAAAATAATTACATTATTAAAATAAATAAATAAAAACTAACAAGTTACACAATGACGCTTCCAAGAAATCTAGATCTTTATCTTTTAGTTCGAAGGAACTTGTAATTTGCATGTACAATAAAAAAATCAAAACTACCCGCAATTTTAATACTTGTGCTTTTTGTCTCATTATAATTTGCAATTTACTTTCAATAACTTATAAATGTTATCATAGTTTAAGTGAATTGTAACATTATTTTATGAGAAATAAAGTTCTTTAACCCGATTTATAAAGGACTAAAATAAGGTACAACGTGTAATAAGTGTTTATAAAAGAACAAATCGTGATAGTTCAGCGGGAAAGGCTTCTCTCATCAGATATCTCCAGTTTTCATCATGGTGTTTTCTATGTCAACTCTTGATAATTGAAACTATAGGCACATTAGGTCAGAAACATTTTTTAATTGGTTCATGTTTCCTGACTAGAATTCCAACCCACATTTTTGGAATGTGATGAAGGTACCTACTTTAGCGACTTAACTACATTGTGACCAAAGAAAACAACATGCACCATAAATAATTATGTATTATTCCATGAAACGGTTTAATGGTTCACGCTTGTACAGACAATATAGCATAATTGAGGCTGGTTGAGGTCAGTAGTTGAATCGGCGTTTCTGCATTATAATGTTGTTTTTATCATCTTATATCGTCGGAAGTCGACACATTACGGATGCAATGTTTATTCTAGAGAACCACAGTATGTTGTTAATGACGCATTACGCACGCGCAAGGCATTCTGCTCTTGTTATTATTATTTTTGTACAAACATAACTCAACTCTAAGCAATGAATATTTTTTTTTAATAAGACCACCCTAATATGTTATCATAACTATAGCAAGGAGACGGGGACTTTTAGGTCAAAGAAATATGGCTTAAAATAAACGTTATATTTGTCTACTAGGATATGCCCGGGACTTCGACCACGCTTGACTTCAAATTCCCGCGGAATTCCCGGGACACAAAGTAACGCAGCATAGAATGTAAGCTATCGTTTTAGCGAAAACTGTGTCCGATTTTTTATGTTTTTTATATTGCAGGAGTTCAGTAGACAGGCAGACGGCCCACTTGATGGGAAGCGGTTACCATCGCCTATGGACATTTGCAACACCAAAGGTGCTAGAAATACGCTTCTGCCCTCTTAAGGCAGACTGGAACCTGGTCACTAATGCCGGAACACAACTCAAGGTTGTTATGACGACATACTCTAGACCAGGGGTGGTACCCAGCCAGTCGGACAAATGCCCTACCACCTGGCTGTGGGTTGTTTTGTCACCTCTTACGACAGGCCGGTCGGCCGCACGAAATTGTATTTTTTCACCGTTTCTGCACGGATAAATAATCGGAATAAGCAAATTTTTTTGTACCCGGACAACTACAAATCACTCCCAGAATAATACCCGCGGGATTCCCGAAATCAAAAGTGGATTTTAATTCTCAGAATTTGCTGTCGATCAGCGAAAACTGCATCGAAATCGGCCCAGTAGTTTTTATGTGAATCCCGAACAAAAAGACAAGAAAGTTAAAAAAATACATCTTGTTCTCCATCATATAAATGACGACAACTAGAATACATTTATAAATAATGTATTCTAGTTGTCGTTTTTTAATAGTTTCATGTACAATTTAGAGAATTTTATAATAATAAAGATAACATAATGATGCATTTGAATAACGCTCGCGACTATGGGATCAGTGGCATAGAGAGACAGGTATTTAGTTCCTCCTAAATTCTCAAGGCCATTGGCGTTACTACAAGCCGTCGTAATAGCAGATCTTAGATACACATTCATGTTTTTCTACATAGAACTAAATGAAGTCACTCTTTTCGCACCACGGAGAAGTCTATGTTTTTCTTAGCCACACCGTGAGACACGTTCGGGGCAACTTAAACCCCTTTTTGCAGTAAACGTGTTAATACATCAACTTTCATTACTTACGTCCCCTTGGAATTTTTACTAAGCGATCTCTCACGGACAGTATCTTCCATTCTGAAGGGGCTGGATCCTGGCTGATGGATGCAGTTGTCGCGGCGACCTCTCCGCCGTTCGTCATCCGTCACGCGTCTATCGCACGACTCCCGTCCAACATAAAAATTCTCCCCCCGACGTAAACTTGATTAATGTTCGAAAAAACCCCCAATTAAGCGCATATCCCGACATTTTGTTCAGCTTTACACATAGTTATAACAGTCAAGCGATGGAACAAAATCTAATTTCGATTTATTCAGTTAAAAAGTTATTTTGAATGACATAAAGTATTGTTAGTGTTCCATACACTATTCCTGTGCATATTTTATCTACGAGTTACTGTTATCGTATAAATAGCAACAAATGTATATAATTGTAAAAAAAGTGTTTGATGCGTTATTTGTTCTCTGTACAGCTTTGGATTTGAACCGATTTTCATAAATTTTGGTAATATATATATTGATAATCCTTTAGTGATTGGATTTGAAGGTGAAATAAAATGTATAATATATGTAAATATGGCCCTTCGCTATATTCAAAACCAATATCTATGGTGGATCGCAATTAATTGTCATGAAGCTTACGAGCGAATAACAAAACGAACGATGTACCCACCATGCTTGTCCAAGTCTGATTAATAAGTTTTACAATTAGACGATAGATAGATTAATTAGGTATTGAAATTGAGACTGACTTTGACTTTTATTTTACAATAATGATTAATGTAAACCATATTTTTCAGGCTATCGACTATGAAAACTGCGGTAAAACGGACCTCGATCGGTGTGTGGCGTTGGAATCGCCTTTCTTACATGGTACATTGATTACCGAGGGCCCCCGCATGATGGCGAAGTCAAGCTTCAAACACATATTACTGGCTGTGATGTTACTTTGTACAGGTAAGTGCAGTTATAATTATATGAGTTTATTGAAAATTAATTGTGACCGCGAACTCGCTCGCGAGACTCTTGAGCAAGTAGATGAGTTTCAATATTTTGAAAGACTCCAATTTTCGATTGGAAATTCTGTATTTGCTCAATGCCAGAAAAGTTTGGTCAATGGTCTGTCCTAAGACCAACCTGCCCAATATCCTTACTTACAGCTAGATGGATGGTGATCTCCATCTAGCTGCGAGTCTCCGCTTGGGATGCCGACCGATTTTTATGATTTTTTTGTGGATGTCGTATGGGTCCCGGGATGATTTAGATTCACAATTGGACCCGGTATATGGCGTTGGAATTGGGTTCTAGATTTTCATTGTTTCAAAGCAGGACAACATCTGCCAGACCCGCTAGTACATCTATATATACTTATAATTAGGCATAGTCGTCATATCTGGAACTGAGCAATGAATTGTTGGACAGATCTTGAATAGTCATAATGATGTTTCTTATGACTTTTTTGTTTATTTATATTTAGGTAGGGACTGCAAAAATTATATTTTTTTGTATAAACAAAACGAGTAGATTTATCATTCTAATTGAAATCCCAGACTGAAAATGTTAAAAGATTTAATGTGATCTGTATTTTGTTTTCCTGTATGCAGTGCTATTTCTATCTTGCAACCGTGCGACACTTTCTGAGCTTATAGTTTATGCATTGATTAATTAGGTTGCCGGTTAAATAACACCGAATCGCACTTAATTTTCAAATGTTTGTACAAAAACAGGCACTCATACGAGTTTATCGAAAATTTCCTTTTGTTTTGGTTTAAAAAATTCCCTGACTTTCCTTTTATTGAAATTACCCTCTTCGTCGCGGGAAGAACGAATTAAAATCGCATTAGGAAATCCCGTTTCCGCCTAACTTTTCCAGTCTGTGCACAGAGTCCCGGTGTATCGGAATAAATGGCCCAAACTTCGCTTATTTATATAGTCTTGCTGAATATTTATGTTTTCGTCCTTAATTTTGCATTCGTGTCACTTAAAGCTCGGATTCGATTTAGTAAAAAAAACCAAATAGATTGCATAAATAAGTATTACGAGACATATTTACTTACGAGCTTGTACGAGAGGTGAGTCAAGGGTTCATCTTAGGATCATTTGGGGATGCGGCGGGTCTAACCTCTGCAGGTGAAGTTGGTCACTCTGCTTCCCGGGGTGATCAAAGCTTTAATGCGCGGATGAACATTGGTTTGGCTTCGCTCAAGACCTCATTTTCTTCCAACTCAAGCGCGGGCATATAGCAGGCAGGTTCAGTTTAAGCAGAGAATTTGGGAACGACTCTACCAGAGTCCCCGCACGCGCTGTGTGGCGCTTAATCACGCTGCGTAAGGTCTAACCCTCACAAAGGACCCAGTATGGTACGAAATGTATTCATACAGTATTCAAGAAAATATAAAAAAGGAATAAGAAAAACAACGTTTTAACAGTTTTAAGCACGGCAATTATTTGATTTTTGACTCGACCTTAGTGACGAAAACTATAATGAGGAAGACAATTCACTTACGCCATATATTTCTGTGTGTAGTATGACATAATGGTTTATGGAGCGACAGAGGACATATATCAGTATGAAAGAAAAAGTTCTATTGTGCCGACCCCAGATAATTGTGAGAAAGTGGATGACAAGAGAGATAGATATCTTTTTGTGACTAATATTTTGGTTTTCTCCTTCCATACTTTGGGTAAAAATAAAGACTATTTATTATTATTTGAGATTGGGAAGGCGCAAAATCACAGTACATTCTGAATTTAGCTGCGATCTAAATAGAAAATTGCATATTGTATTTTTATATGAAAAATATGAAGGCAGTCACGCCTGTTCGTTGTTGCGGGCCCAAATAGGATAATCGCGTAGTTATTGGCCATGCTGGAATAGACACTAGCCACGCCAACCGCTCGTTTATTTACATGCCATAATCCATGTCGTAACTCGTTTAATGTGAAAATGTCTTACTGCCATTGCGCCTTCACTGACGGTGCCGTGTTAGGGAATGAAGTTGTAAATTATTTCATACGCAACAAAATTCTATTTTTATATCAAGCAGTGGAAACCTAATGGTTAAATAGCTCTTGCGTCTCAGACTTGATCTAGATGACTTGGGTTCGGTTCCTGGACTTCTTCTGACTTAATGTGCATAATAATCATGTAACGACGGTGAAGGAAAACAATGTTATGAAACCCGTATATAGATATAACTGATGTGTTGTACCCACACATTCGCTTTGAAGAAGCGTGGCGGGTATGTTTACCATTCCCTCCTAAATACTAGAGACGCCTGATCTTAGCAATGGGGCGTTTATGGGCTGTTATTAGAAATTGCTAGTTTCAATTCCCCCACTCAATCAATTACAATAAACAAATGTGAAATGCCTGTGTATGTATATAACATTTTATTAAAATCTGCTACTTATACGATGACCAATCTATATCCCGCGCCAACGAAGTCACGGGCACAGTTTGGAGCTAATATTAATATAAAACCGGTCTAACTTTGGCACACAGTTAGTAGAAAATAAATACTCGTATTATACAAATTTACTCGTGAGTCAATCCCCAAAGTTATTCATGTTGGACTGTTTGATTAACATATTTTGATAGTAATTGCTATTCATAGTTTTACAAAGTTCATTATTCCGCCGACGAAATGTCATCCTATTTGTTCAACCAGGCTGAACAATGAAACTATAATTACGCTGGAAAACATTGTAACAATCATGTGTATTCTCATTAATAAAATGAATAGCTATTTAATAATAAAGTTTTCTGAGTCGTTGTTTTATATTTTCTATATATTTTAAATATTGATTTCTAGGCATATACATTCTCATCTCTTCATTCTGAACTGGTCAGCTTTTTTTTATTGCATGAGTTTAGCAGACAGGCAGACGGCCCACTTCATGGAAAGCGGCTACCATCGCCTATGGACATTTGCAACGCCAAAGGTGCTACTAATGCGCTCCTACTCTCTTAAGGCAGACGGGAACCTGATCACTAATGCCGGAACACAACTCAAAGTTGTTATGGCGGCAGACTCTTGACCAGGGGTGGTAGCTATCCAGTCATAGTAGGTAATTTATAAATGTGAATGTTATAGTGTTTGGATATTTGAATGTTTGTATATTTTTTATTCGTTCTTCACGGCCTTGGGAATGAACGGATTATCTCGATAACAGGATGGAACGATAAGATACTTTTATCATCATTCAGATATTTTTTTGGATACGGATTCGTAGATTATGGAAATTAAGCGACTTGCAAAATCGTACTATTATTATATACTAGGTACTTACATTTTGTCTTAAGACTCTAATTTGAACTATACTATAATAACACGGGTTCTGAAACCATTTTTGTAAAAAAAAGTGCCCGTATAACAAAGTAATGTCTGTCCGTCCGTCTGCTGTTTAAAATATTTTTTCATTATACATAATTGTGTATTTTATTTTATACCAAACCTTAAAAAAAATCGGTGTACTTTAGGTTAATGGGTGGCGAGATACTCGCTTCAAAGTCGTAAAATAATTATGTAATTTGTAAAGTATAAAATGATAAATTATGAAAAAATCAAGGTAGTAGTAACCTAGAGCTTAAGTAATATGTATTATCAACGCAAATAGTTTTGAATACGATCCGTCGATTAATTTTTATGATATGGGGTCTTCCCGATTAAACATCTAATTTAGGGTTTCTTAGACCAATGCCAAAAAAACTGGACCTTAGTCACATCCTTTGCCTGACGCGCACTTGGTCTTTTTTTAGAAAAATAATACGAATATAAGAAAGATTAATGCAGCTCCTATAGTGAAATATTCAGCGTACACTCTAATCGTTACACAGTGGTTGCGTCTGCCTGACGCGGCAATAAGAACAAATAACTGAAGTCGTTACAATAAAAATATAGAACAATATTTTAGAAGAGCGTGTGTATTCCGCATTGGAGCGGTATCTCCATACTTTTCACATTACTTATGCATAGAGTACAGATTGAAACGAGTCGCGTAGTTGCTCCGTCATCGGTATTCAAAGCCAACCCCCGTCCGGCTTAACCGCACCGCAACCTGTCTTCTGCCTTGATTGTCTACAAACAAACTATAACAAAAGTGCATTCAATCAACCGCACAGTTTTAAACTATTTACTCTATTAGTAATATTATACTTTTTTTTTAAATATTGAAGTAATAGCGACCTGAATTGTTTAAAGATCATAAAAGGTGGATTCTGTTAATTTGTATGTCGAAATTTTAGCAAACGAGGTATAAGTTAATTATTCTTATTTTTGAAAGAAATCGAATTGTTTGATATCAATGGATCTGTGTGGAAATTCATTGCTTTACCTTACTCAGAGAAAAGAACGACCTAGGTTCAGTAGTTTATTTAAAGTTTTACGGTTTTATTCATAATGAATTAGAATTAAATTCGAAATAAAATTTTAGATTTTCTTTTAGATTAAGTTTGAAGGCTTCTTTTCGGTTCTTAAAGAATACTACAAACTTACTCTAACTTAATATGAATAAGACCGTTATTGTATTCGATTTCGATTAGTCACGTTAACTATTTTCTTGTATACTTACTAGTGGCTTACTACTGGCATAGATTCGAATTCGGTCTAAGAAGTCTTAATACAATTACACTACTAAGGTAATTTTTCGGACCTGTTTTTCGTATTATTATAATTACCTGTTGGCGAAGAAGAACAGCATGACAAAACTTGCAAGTTATGACAACCAGTATGTGAAACTTACCCATTCGGCATCTTTTTCATAACGCTTGTGCGTAGTAGGTATGTCACCCATTCTTCAAAAATGAAAGCTTATGTTTATAGTTAGTTTGCGTGCGATTAGAGATTTTAGCCCCCATTATATAGCCACGTTACTGCGATGGCCATGTCTCGAAGATACTCCTGGACGATTTCGGCCGTATGCGCACTTGCATTATCGTGCATGAAAATAAAATTTAGGCCCACACATACGGCGAATGGCATCACGTGAGGTTCTAAGCCCCGGCGTATGTATCTATCTCTCTGTCACCATCTAATAATGGAAGTCGCTGTCTACTGACTTGCAGAAACTCCTTCCCAGATTTTCGGAACAGTAGTACGGCTTAAATTAAATTGTGCGCTCACAATTGTTTGACTATGGCATGGCTGGCCTGAAGAAGTGTTACAGCTTGGGCGGGATAATTTTTAGTCAAAACTGACTCAACTTTAAGGGCTAACGGTCTTATTCATAGAGAGTTACAGTAAGTTTGAACGCTTCTTTATGCGCTCAAACTTAGTCTAACTCTCTATGAGTAAGACCGTAAATCTTTAAGCCCCGGCGTATGTATCTATCTCTCTGTCACCATCTAATAATGGAAGTCGAGGTCTACTGACTTGCAGAAACTCCTTCCCAGATTTTCGGGACAGTAGTACGGCTTAAATTAAATTGTGCCCTCACAATTGTTTGACTATGGCATGGCTGGCCTGAAGAAGTGTTACAGCTTGGGAGGCATAATTTTTAGTCAAAACTGACTCAAATTTAAGGGCTAACGGTCTTATTCATAGAGAGTTACAGTAAGTTTGAACGCTTCTTTATGCGCTCAAACTTAGTCTAACTTAATCTTTTTATGGAATCAATTATAATCAGAAGCGTTAAAAAACTCAACTTTCAGGTATTAAACAAATTTTACTTTTTTGAACACAATGAAGAGATTCGAATAATAATTATTTATCTTTTAAAATTCAGAATTTCATATCAAATAGATGGCCAATGTGGCCAGATTCAAACCCTCAGCTTTAGGCAGTCAAAACTTAAAACGCTAGGTGGGTTGTTAGATGTGTCTGAGAGTGTAATAAAAGAGACGTGATTTTGAAGAATTGAATTTACTCTTGCACAGCTAATATTTGCACAGTATCAGTAACAAGAAGAGTAGTCCTTTTGGTACTAAGTATTATTATAAAGCAGCAGCAGTAAGTAGTCTCACTCGACGTGTGCGTTGATAATCATTTGCACGTTATCACCCCGTAATGCCGTCTAAATTCGTATTGCTCAGTAATAATTCGATGCGTGCGCTCGGGTGCGTGGCACGCGGGCGACGAGCGACGACAGCCAGCGGCCCGCAGTATTGCGAATATGTGAAACAATTTTCTCCTTATGAATAAAATTTTAAGGTACGTATGCAAATTTCCATTACGCGAAGCTGTCTTCTGTAATGGTGTCACATTGGCGAACATTTTCTTTTTATACGCACTACGTAAAACCCTCGTTATATTGTCGCTTTACGCCGAGTGACACTTTGTCTTTCGCGGAAATATTCATTATAATCATCATGTGTTTTTTATTTATTCGTTAGCTTTAACTTAGAAGCATATTTTAAGAATCTATTTAGAGTTTTGTAGTCAAATGAGCAAAACGAAACCTTCATAAATTCCACGTGTTCATTACTGCATCCAAGGCCGTCTTAACCCTTAAGACAAAGACAAACGCGATCTGTACTCTCATCGCGGACACATATGTGCTAATAGAGAGCTAAAGCGTTAACCATGTAAAGGACTGGGATGTGAAAAATCAACCTGCCTCTCTCTCTTCCCAGTAATCTATACTAATATTATAAAGAAGAAAGATTTGTATTTTTGAATTTTTGTATTTTTGTAACGAATAAACTCTATTCGTTACGCGTGGCGTGAACATCCTGGGGCCCGGGGAAAAGAGTGACGGCTCCCATTTATAGTGCTGACTAAGTGCTGTAGTGCTGTTGTCGTCGAGGGGAAGACGAGCAATCTTTGTGACTGGTCTCGTCGTCGAGGGGAAGACGAGCAATCTTTGTGACTGGTCTCGTTAAGCTGCCATCCTTGGTGCTGAGTTCTACGACTCGGACGACGTCATCCTTTCCGGGCAGAATCTTCTTTATTCTTCCCATCTTCCACTGGAGTCTGGGAAGATTATCCTCCTTTATGAGTACCAGCTCACCAATCTTGGGTCGACTGGTTTCCGTAGTCCATTTAGATCGGGATTGGAGAGTGTGCAGGTAGGATTTCGACCACAAGGTCCAAAATCGCTGAGCCAACGCTTGCACTAAGCGAAAACGTCGTAGGGTTGATGGAGGAGAGGATTCATGGGAATGTTCGGGTAATGCGGTAAGTGGGCGACCTATAAGGAAATGACCAGCGGTTAGGACTTCGAAGTCTGTAGGGTCTGAAGACAGAGGGCAGAGTGGTCGAGAGTTGAGAACGGCCTCAATACGGGCTAAGAGTGTAGAAAATTCTTCAAAGGTCAGATGCTGCTCACCTAATACGCGATAGAGTAATTGCTTAGTAGATTTCACGGCTGCCTCGTGCAGACCGCCAAAAGAAGGAGCTGAGGGCGGATTGAGCAACCATGTGATCTGCTGTGTGGCTAGCTTGTGCGTAATTCTATCATCATTGGCCTTTAAGAAGTTTTGTACTTCTATGAGCTGATTTCTTGCGCCGACATAGTTTGTACCGCAATCAGAGCGAATTAGGGTAGGGATTCCGCGCCGACTAACGAACCTTTGCAATGCCGCAAAAAAGGCGTCCGTAGAAAGTTCCGAGACAGCCTCTAAGTGCACTGCCTTGGTGGCGAGACAAACGAAAACACAAAAGTAGCCTTTGAGAAGTTTGGCATTGCGTAGAGTACTTGATTTAATTAGGAATGGTCCGGCAAAATCCGTGGACACTTGACTAAACACCGGTTGTGGGCTGACTCGATCAGCCGGTAGGTCGGCCATAAAAGGGGGATTCGGCTGAGCTCGATGCCTAAAACAGCGTACACATTTAAAGACACGGTGACGAATGACTCGCCTTCCAGATAAAATCCAGTATTGTTGACGGAGTAGTGTGTGTAGTGTATCTGCGCCCGGGTGGCAGTGTATAGTGTGGAAATGATCTATAATTAGGTCCACAAGGGGGCTTGAACTGGGTAAGATGAGGGGATGTTGTGTGTCATATCTAAGGGCTGAGTTGGACAAGCGCCCTCCTACTCTAAGAAGATCATCCTTGAGAAAGGGCGAGAGGCGTTGTATTCGCACTGTACATAATTTGTTAGTTTGCAGTCGGTGGATGTCTTCAGCGAACATATTTTGTTGGACTGAGCGTACCCAGTGTAAGAGCGCTTTCTTACGTTCGTCTACGGTAATGGGACCAACGATGCGAGAGTGAGAAGATACCAAGCAATTGTGTGCAAAACGTTTAATACATGCGGTTACGCCTACAAGTGTGTCTAAGGAGCTGAATCTCGTGAGTAAATCCGTGTCTAGATCAGGAACCGCGATGTGAGCTACCATTTTTCTTGGTTTTAGACCAGGCAGTACGTGATGACCCAAAGCAGGGGGCATCGTGGGCCAGGTATCAGGTGGGGCCTTGAGCCAAGTAGGCGACCACCATAGGTCATAGGCTAAGAGTTCCTGTGCTGATATTCCCCTGCTAGCACAGTCGGCAGGGTTAAGAGCTGAGGGTACATGTCTCCAAGTAGGGTTACATGGATTGGCTGCAATGGCAGAGACTCGATTGGCCTCAAAGACCTGTAGGGATTGAGAAGGAGTTTTAAGCCAGGCGAGTACGATAGTACTGTCTGACCAACAAAAGTGTTGCTGAATGGTAATGTGGGCAGAAAGTTGAACAGAGACGCGAGAAATGAGCAGCGAAGTGAGGTGTGCAGCTGAAAGTTCCAGCTTTGGTATAGTCTGTCGGGTTTTAATGGGGGCTACCTTGGATTTAGAAACAAGTAGTCTGACGTGTACCTGACCCGTGATATTCGTTTCATGAAGATAGACTGCGGCTGCATATCCGGATTCGGATGCATCGGCAAAACCGTGTAGGGTGTAGGTGGAATCTTTGCTGGTGCAAATTGTTCTGGGGAGTCGAAGAGCAGAGAGTAGAGGTAAGTCTTCAAAAATGTGCTGAAATTGAAATGTGACATCATTGGGAGCCGATTCATCCCAGTCTAACTTTAGAGTCCATAGGTGCTGAATGAGCAGTTTTGCGCGGAAAATAACTGGGCTGATCCATCCACTAGGATCGTATAAACGAGCGATGGTACTGAGTATTGACCTTTTGGTAAATTTTTCCAGTGTAGGTACCGAAATGTGATATGTAAATTCGTCCGTTTGGGGTATCCATTGCATACCAAGTACCTTGATTGCATTGGAGTCGGGTACAACATCAAAATCCTTGGGTATGTCACATTGATCATCCGGGAAGCGTTCTAACAGCTGACGAGAGTTTGAGGTCCACTTTCGCAAATGAAATCCCCCTAGGGCTAGTAACTCAATGAGTTCAGTCTGCAGAGCTATTGCCTTGTCAACTGAATCATGCCCAGTCAGAATGTCATCCACGAATATGGAGTGCGTAAGAACCTGTGCAGCCTGGGGAAAACGGTGACCTTCATCAGTGACCAGCTGTATAATAGATCGATTGGCGAGGAAGGGGCTGGGTCGTAGGCCATACGTGACAGTGGACAGGGCGTAAGTGAGCAGAGGTTGATCTGGAGAAGAGCGCCATAGAATGAGTTGGAACCGTCTGTGGTCTGGGTGAACTAGTATATTTCTAAACATCATCTGGATGTCTGTACTAAAGACCACTTTGTGAGTACGAAAATTTAGAATGATGTCAGTAATATCACGTTGGAGCGGTGGGCCAGTGTGCAGACAGTCATTAAGACTGACACCATTAGAGCTCTTACAGCTGCCATCAAAAACCGTGCGAAGTTTTTCAGAGTTGGCTTTGAAGATGCCATGATGCGGGACGTAAAAATGGTCTTTTCCTTTGAATGTGCTGGGGTGACAAAGAGCCATGTGGCCCATGTCAATGTATTCCTTCATGAAGTCGATATATTTTGAGCGGAGGGTAGGATCTCTTTGGAGTTTGCGCTCCAAATTAAGGAATCGTCGTAGTGCAATAGCGTGGGTTGCACCGAGCTTAGGTGCCTTTGTAAGAAAGGGAAGGGATACTATGTATCGCCCTGTGGGATCACGTGTGGTGGTAGAACGAAAGTTCTCCTCACACTCGTCAGAGGTTGAGTTGTCCTTTGATTGCACTTCTTCGACTTCCCAGAATCTCTCCAGAGCGGAGTGTATTTCTTTATTTGAGTGTTGGGGTTGTAAACAGTCAATATTTACTAGTGCTGAATTAACTTGAGGCTCAGGCTTTGTGTAGTTTGGATTGATAGGACCTAAAAGAGCGAAATTGAAGATCGTGCCGAAGGCTATTGGTCTGCCGGGGCCCAAAAAAATTTTGTTACCATCCAAAATTTGGCCCAAGACATCAGAACCTAAAATTAAGTCAATAGCGGCTGGAAAACGATAAGACGAGTCTGCTAGGGGAAGCTGTGTCGAGTCGAGGAGTGGAACAACGTCAGGTAACATTGTTAATGGTAAAAGACCTGTCAAATCTGGTAGAATGTATGCCTTTGCGCTAATTACTGGGACTTCGGTGTGAATAGGGCGGAATGTGATGGTAGTTGAAGAACTAGAGTTTTGAGTCTGCTGATTACCGACTCCTGTAATTTTTAGTTCTGTGTGCTCGACAGGCAAACGTAATTTTTGTGTCATAGTTTTAGTTAACAAGGTTAGCATGGAACCGCTGTCTAATAATGCTCTTGCCTTATGAAATTCTCCAGCGTTGTCTGCTAGTTCTAGGGACACAGTGGGTAATAAAACTGGTGGATCGTGTACTGTAATGTGCTGAGTATGTGCTGAAATATGACTGTCATTTTGGTTAGCTTTATCAGAGGAAGTAACAGGGCTGCCGGGCAAGTGATTATTATGATAAACTTTATTATCATAGTGCTGAGTATGAAACTGGGATTTATTTTGTTTACGTGATGTAGTGGATGGTGTATATTGTAGCGATGGTATGGGTGGGTGTAGTGTAGTATTGTGTAAGTGAGTAGCAGGTAGTCATTGTTGTGAATTAATAGGTGAATTACGACGAGAAGAGTTTCTTGATTCCGTGGTTGGGCGGGTGTGTTCTTGTCCTCTTAGTTGTGGGGGCAAGAGGTGAGAATTGTCATATGTGGGTGATTCAAAGCCACTGCGATGTAAGGTGGTATGGTGTTTCTCGCTATCACATTCTCTACACCGTCCTGTGGATCTGCACTCGTCAGAGTAATGGGGTCCTAGACACTTACGGCACCGTTCATGAGCTTGGATAAAATCCCAGCGCCCTTGCGTAGGCTGTCTTAGGTATTCACCGCAGTTCAGCAACCTGTGTCCTCTAACGTGACACCAAGGGCAGTAATAATTATTGGTCGGTGCTGGTGGGTGGGCGGAATCTTGTGCTATGGGCTCGAAATATTGTGTAGACTGTGGGTATCCTTGAGCGTACTGTACAGGGTACGCTTGACTTTGTAGAGGATATGCAGGGCGCGTTAAAGGTGGGCGGACGGAAGTAGTGGGCTGAAAACGAACGTGCCGAATTTCTGGTCTGGGTGCAGAAGCGCGTGGTTGGTACCGTGCTGAGGGAGAAGCACGTTCAGTTTGTCTGTATGTCGGGCTGAGGGGAGGGGGGGGTGGGTTATATGTCTCAGTTTCTGTGCAACGTGCATGGTCTTCTAAGAATGTGATTACATCCTTTAAGGTGGGCAGAGTGTCTGAAGACCCATGCGTTCGTTCAAATAATGTGCGAAGCTCGCCCTTTAACTTCCGCACTACTATTGACACTAGGACGTAGTCTGAGTCATGTAGTGGTAAGTTTAGGTTTTTAAGCGCCGATTGGGTTGAAATAAGAGGGGCTAAAAATAACTGTCTGATTTGTGAGCGGGTGGTGATGTGGGGTAACTCTAGTATCATATCTATAAACCTATCAATGAGAACTCGGCGATTTTCGTAGCGATTGGCAAGTGTTGTCATCGCTACATCGTAGTTCTCATCGGTAACCTTGAGGTGTGATACCATACTGAGAGCTTCTCCGGAGAGGCAAGAAAATAAATAGTGTAATTTAACTGCACCTGACAAATTACCGGCAGTGTCCGTAAGGCTTTTGAAAATAGTTATGAAAGATGGCCAATCCTCAAGCTTGGAAGAAAATTTGGGTAGATCTATTTTGGGCAGAACAGTAGACGTGGAGAATGTGGGCGAGCTTGGTTTGATGCTTGAGCTGATGGTGATGTTTGCCACCAAAATTTTTTCATATGCTTCTATAGCCGAGGTGTAGTAGTCAAAGTACCATTTTTCCACTTTGTCGTCAAGGTCTTTAGAGTCCAAGATCTCATAATATACTGTATCCAACTTGCCCTTTATATCGTCCAATTTTGTAAAGCGCCCTATGAAATCGTTTACACTATACTTTTTGTCTCCTTTTAATATAAGGTTAGCTATCTCTAATAGGAAAGTTATGTACTTATGGGTTTGCATAAAGATGGCAGATTGCGATTTGGTAGGCATGACGATGAGAAGTGCACAATAAGAAAAGGAAAAGCAAACGAAAAAAAAAAAAAAATTTTTTATTTTTTTTTTTTTTTTTTTTTTTTTTTTTTTTTTTTTTTTTTTCTTTTTTTTTTTTTTTTTTTTTTTTTTACTAATGCTAATAAAGAACACGCAAGAAAGCAGCCAGAGAAACGTAAGAAATACGAAATAAATAAAAATGATTAGGAAAAAAAAATATATATCAAACTGTCGTGTGCGCTGAGTCTTAATAAACACGAAGCTATATATAAGCTATAAAAGTTGCACGGCAAGCTAACCACACCGAGTGAAACGAATATAATATTCAATATTATTATATCGATCCGATATCACGTTTAGTGCAAGTATTCGAGAATAGGTGTGCTGAATAAAGTACAGAATACGTACTCGAGGTTATATTAACCTACCTACGTACCAAAAAATAGTTATCGTGTAGCAATTTGCGTAATTATCTGAGGAATGTGGAATGGGTATTCAAATATATAAGGGCAGAAGTAATATGTTTATAAGAAAACAAAAAAGAAAAAACAAGGGCAGAAAACGGGTAAATGGGCAGATTGATAATGATTGTTTATTTAACTTTTTAGGTATGTGAAAATTTACAATTTGGTTTGAATTAACCATAAAATGGCAAAATACGGTTGTTGCAGACTGTATAAATAGGTCGCCAGTTGGAATATTCGGTTCGAAAGACCATATGATCTGGCCGATTGCCAGATTTCAAGGGTGCAAGGGTAAGAGGGAATGGAGATAAATGGACTCACCCGTAATAATATGAGCTGAGTAACCGGAGCGTCTGCGATACAGGAGCAGCAGTGCGTGTTCTCTTGTTATATATCTCCCGCTTCACAACTAGATTCACTTGCCACTTATCACCAAGCTCTTGGAACCCGATTAGTATTGCAATTGGGTGGATATCTCAAATGCGCGCGCGATGCGTGAATGTCTTTACGACGGGTCGATTCAGACTGATCGTTGAGACGCGGAAGTGCGGGGTAAATTACTTTTTCGGGGAATCATCGTTCGTTACGCGTGGCGTGACGTGATGAAATCTGCACATCGAGATAAGGCCGTTCACTTGTTGAATAGTATTTATTTATATTATGGTTGTGGCACATAATAACGAGTTTTATTTCACCTATTCATACATACAAAAGGTCAGGATAAATTTATTTAAATTCCAACGTCAGTGCACACGTACAGATAAAATTAAAATATATGTTCATATGAATACCTACGGTAAAAGTAACAACTGTATCTACTATCGAATAAAATTGAAGTGTCTTTCTGTAATCCCAAAAAATGTCAGAATTTAAGGGGAAATTGCTATCTACATGATGCCTAACCATAAATTATTGATTTTATAATTTTTGTATCTTACTCCATCCAGCCTGTCTAAAATTTGTCTAGGATAGCGTCCGGAAGGACTCAGGGGATTTCAATTAAAATTCTAAGGATCAAAGCAAGAACCTTATAATTAAAACTACGTTTTAACATTTTTAACCACGGCATTTGATTTGATTCTCATTTCGACGTTTCAGCCCCTTTTATGTAGCCGTGATCAAGGAAGACAAAGGCGTAAAGTGTCAATGAGTAATGTTAAAGTTTGAATGAATGAGGAATTTTATCATAAATTTATGTCTATTTTTATTTAAAAAATTTAAATAAAATTAATTTTGTTATTTAAACTTAAACTAGAAAAAAAAAATACACACATACATACATAACTTCACGCCAGTTCCCTCGCGGTGTAGGCACGAACAACAGAGTGCCATTTAGGCTTATTCTTACACACCTCACTTGCCTCTTTGACATTCATAACTCTTGTCATGCAAGCTCGTCTGTTCTTAAGGCTCCTGACATCACCTTCTGCTAGTACACGATCAATTTGATCATGGAAGGTGTGTCGTGGCCTTCCACGACTTCTGCATCCATCCACTTTTGCATTGGAAAAAAAAAATAGATTGGGGAAAAAGTCTTTTCGCATATAGTATGTATGAACTTGTAATAAGATCTCTTTGGTTATACCATTTGTATCTGGCTGGTTTTGGTATCATTAAAAAGTTTTAATTTTAATGAAGACAATTCCAAATTCAAATTAGGACAATGTGTGATTTTCATTTGTTTTTCTTATTGTTAAAATGAGTGAATCTAATGAAGAAATTCGATACATTTTAAAATTTTACTACAAAAAAGGTAAAATGCAACACAAGCCGCGAAAAAAATTTGTGATGTTTATGGACCTAATGCAGTATCTGTGAGAGTAGCGCAAATTTGGTTTAAGCATTTTCAATCCGGAAATTTTGATATCAAAGTTGCACGTCGCTCTGGTCGCCCTGTTACGGACAAAATTGATGCCATTTTTGAAAAAGTGGAGCAAGATCGGCATATTAGTAGTTACGATGTAGCTGGAGAACTGGGAATTGACCACAAAACGGTTTTGGCGCATTTGAAAAAAGCTGGGTACACAAAAAAGCTCGATATTTGGGTGCCTCATGAGCTCACTGAAAGAAACCTAATGAACCGTGTACTCATTTGTGATACTTTATTACGACGTAATGAAACCGAACTAATTTTGAAGAAGCTGATAACTGGTGATGAAAAGTGGATCACGTACGACAAGAACGTGTGAAAAAGATCGTGGTCAAAGGCCGGTCAGGTTCACAGACTGTGGCGAAACCCAGGTTAACTCGCAACAAGGTGATGCTGTGTGTATGGTGGGATTGGAAGGGCATTATTCATTATGAGCTGTTACCGCCAGGCAGGACCATCGATTCTGAATTGTACTGCGAACAACTGATGAGATTAAAGCAAAAAGTTGAGAGAAAGCGGCCGGAATTAATCAACAGAAGGGGTGTGGTTTTTCACCATGATAACGCTAGACCTCACACATCTTTAGCCACTCAGCAAAAATTACGAGAGTGTGGCTGGGAGGTGTTAATGCATCCGCCATATAGTCCTGACCTTGCACCTTCAGATTTTCATCTGTTTCGGTCTCTGCAGAATTCCTTAGGCAGTGTCAGGTTAACATCACGAGAGGACTGCCAAAACCACGTGTCGCAGTTTTTTGATCAGAAGCCCCAAAATTTTTGTAGCAATGGGATCACGTCCCTACCTACAAGATGGCAAAAAGTTATCCAACAAAATGGCACCTACATACTTTAGTCAAATATAAATAAACTTTATAAAAAAACCTTTTGAATTTTTATATAAAATGCGAAGAAAATTTTCCCCAACCTAATACAATAAAAAAACTTACCCTATTTATATTGTATTCTACCTATAATCCCACAATACTAAGTAAAATACTGAGCCTAGTTTACCGTCTTCTTTGGTTAAAGTAGCCAGAAACCTGGCTATGTTACGTCGCCGGTTTATCATATATTTATTGAAATATATTGTTGGGCATAGAATGAATATAAAGTACAAGTCCCATGTGAACGAAGTGGCGGGCATTGCTAGTAATAAATATGAATCATATTTGACTATGTACAGTAACGTGTTACATTTAATGCCCATTTGTCATCGTCTCTTTGATCGACTTCGATGCCAATATTTACAGTGCACTTGAAGGTTCATCTGGGTTTCATATTTTCTACATTACTTATGCATGGAACACAGATTGCCTTCAGGAGGATCTCGTCATCAATATTCAGCCAGCGATTGCAGCTAGATGATAGCATCATAGTTATTCGCAAGTTAAGAGACATTTGAACTTTAATCAGCTTTGGTGTAACAGGATTCTATCTTTTTAATTTATACTCTCCGTTTCATACGATCTTCAGCTTCGATTTGTAGTTTTTATTTGTTTCTCACTTTCAAGTAATTAGGAGGAATAAGAGTTATAGAACAAAAAGTAGATTGATATCTTAAACTGAAAGATCGTTTGATACTAGAGTAAATGTAGACAAAAAGAGATGGCGGTATTGTGTGAGGGATTACATGATGATTTATCACCTAACAGCAGACGTATGCCAGAATAGAAGAGTATGGAAGGAAGTTTCAAAGCTTCTGCTTTATTTGTCGTTAACTTGGTCAATATACAGCATACGACTACTCTCCGCATACGCTGCTGAAATAATAGCTAATGGCAATCATAAGCCGATAATGTGGTAGTTATGCCGTCTGCTGCTGTTCACCGCAAGCGGTGTAATGTCCAATGAGAATCATCCATCAGCATACAAGGAACATCAGGAGAACTTTGAGTTTGAATAAAACTTATCTTTTATGATACTCAGTTCGATCATAAAGTCGTTAAGAAGGAACACTTGGACCGTGGGGTCCTGAGGCCATGAGCCTTTACAAAAATTTATCGAAACGACTCATTGACTCTTCGGGTGATCAGAGGGCTGGTGCTTACCTCGGCCAACGGATCAGTATGGCGATCCAGCGAGGAAACGTAGTCAGCCTTCTGGGCACCTTACCCATAGAAGACGGTGATCTAGGCTCAATATTCTACTTATAGTCTTGAGGGACTATGAGTAGAATACAATACAAATAAGTTAAGTTTTCTTGCATTGTATTCGATTATATGTTATCAGATACCCTGACAGACCGGACGTACAATACCCGAGCGTTCTCGACATAGCGCTACTGAAGGGAGTCTCCCTTCAGTTCCGCTCTATCGAAACACGGGATGACATTGATTCCGACCACTTGCCGGTCGTACTTCAGTTAGGCCCCCCGACTGACTCGACGCCACCGACGAAACCCGTCATAGATTGGGCCAAAGTCCGGGACTTGCTCGCAACGACAAGCTCCCCGGACTTGGACCGGATCCCGGACCCGATTAACTCAGCCCAGGACAACGATGTTGCCATCGAAGCCCTCACCAGCCACCTCCAGAACGTGGTACGGGAGTCCACTCGGCAGGTACCTCTCGAGGACCACCGACTGCCACTCCCGGACGACGTCAGAGATCTGATGAGGGACAAGAGGGCAGCATTCAGAGCCTACGGCAGCTTCCCCTCCCCAGATAATAAAGCCCAATACAGGGCACTCCAACGCCAGGTCAGACTCCGTGTCCAGGAGGTCAGGAACCAACGTTGGGACCGACTGCTGGAGGAGATCTCCCCAACTCACCAGGCTTACTGGCAGCTGGCGAGATCTCTGAAAGCAGAAACCCTCTCGAGCATGCCACCCCTCGAGAGACCCGATAACACCAAAGCGTTTGACGACGATGAAAAGGCCGAATGTCTCGCCGAAAGTCTCGAGCTCCAATGCTCCCCCAATATCGCCAATAACGACCCGTCTCACCTATCGGAGGTAGACGCCGAGGTCGAATATCGGTCCTCCCTCCCGGCCGAAACCACACTCGAACCGGTCACGGTTGAGGAAGTACAGGATTTCATCAAAGCCCTAAAGCCCCGCAAGGCCCCAGGCAATGATGGAATCAGCCATAAACTTTTAAAAATCCTCCCCGCCCAACTTATCTTAATTATGGTAAGCATCTTCAATGCTGCCATAAATAATTGCCAATTTCCAAAGACCTGGAAAGAAGCGGAGGTCATCGGTATCCGCAAACCAGGCAAACCGGCCTCAAAGCCCTCTAGTTACCGCCCCATCAGTCTACTCAGCTCGCTGGGTAAACTGTATGAGCGAGTCCTTCTCACAAGACTGAGAGATTTTGCCTTCAGCAATAATCTCATCCCCCCTGAGCAGTTTGGCTTTAGAGCTAGACACTCTTGTCCACAACAAGTGCTCCGCATCACGGAGCACGTCCTCTCCCACTTTCAACGCAGCGGACGAAGATTCTGGCCGACAGGCGCAGTATTCTTCGACGTCGCCAAAGCCTTCGATAAGGTCTGGCACAACGGGCTGATATACAAGCTGTATCAACTCGGTGTGCCGGACCGACTCGTGCTCATTCTACGGGACTTCCTCAAAGACCGTAGATTCAGATTCCGAGTGGAGGGCACTAGATCCTCCTCTCATTCCATCTCAGCGGGAGTCCCTCAGGGCTCCGCGCTCTCCCCCTTACTTTTCTCGCTGTACACCAGCGACATGCCACGGCACCCCCATACCGAGCTAGCCCTATATGCGGATGACACCGCCATATTCATTAGCGACCCCAGCAGATACAGAATCTGCAGTCACCTCAACGCCGCCATCAAGGAACTAGGCGACTGGTTCCGTAGATGGAGGATTGAAGTGAACCCCGAGAAGAGCGCAGCCATCATGTTCTCTCGTCGCTCTCTCTCACCCAATACTCGCCCCACCAACCAACTTATGCCCATCAAGCTATACGACGGAGTTATCCCCTGGGTTAACGAAGTCAAATATCTTGGTGTAACTCTCGATAAAGGCTTGTACTTCCACAAGCACACCAGAGCGGCCGGGAACAGAGCATACTGGATCCTAGGCCGACTCTATCCGTTGATATGCAAGAAGAGTAAGATGAGCCTTAGAAATAAGGTGACTCTATACAAAACTTGCATCCGCCCCATCATGACCTATGCGAGTGTGGTCTTCGGCCACGCCAGCGAAACAAACATCTGGAGACTGCAAAGAATCCAGAATCATTTTATGCGTGCTGCAGTCGACGCCCCGCGCTATATGCGGCTCGCCGACCTGCATCGCGATCTGGAGCTTCCCTCCATCAAAGATTATATAGTCACTCTATCGCGCAGATTCTTTGACCTCGCCCCCCATCACCCGAACCCTCTGGTGACGGAAACGGTCAACTATAAACCCACACCGAACGCTCCCATGAGAAATCGTCGCCCTCGCAATGTACTCATTGACGAGCCCGATAAAATCACCCGTCTCCTCGCAATCATGAACCCCCCGAGGCTCAGAACATCAGCCTGGCATAACAGACGCAGACAGAACAGACGCCGGAGAGCCCCCGGCTCGGATCCTCTTACACAAAGGTAAGACCCCACCAATCTCACACACTCAATACAGACACAAGTAGCCATACACGATTAGCATAGGCGTGTTGCTGGAGAGTTTCTTCCGCCGCTTCTTCTCCTCCAGCTATAACACGTTGCGAAGCGGTAGTAATGATAGACTAGGATCGGCTCCGCCGGCGGAGTCGATAATTGGTCCCCAAAAAACAATCATTTCAGCCTGTTGGCTTAGCTCTTTCAGCCTTTAACGGCTAATTCCCAATATAGAGTCAATCCCCCGCAGCGGTCGAGCCGAGGTCGAACCTCACAGGAGGTGCCTCCTCGAGCGTGCTGCTCCCGGGCCGAACGCCTCCGCTCCCACGGAGTCGTGAAGCCCCCAAAGTCCGGTATCGCTGAAACAGCCATCTGCGGCTATTCAGCTGGGTCCAGTTCCAAAAAAATTGGATAACTGCGTGTCGTATGTGGTAAGAAACGTCAATATCCATAAAAATAATTTAATTAAAATATTCCATACATCCATAACCAGTCAACGGACTCAATTCTACATCTAGTTAAAACCTTGCTTGAAATTATTTTTTTATTTTCTACTCCATATTTCAAAACATAGAGTGTAATATGATTTTTATGATTTTGGGAGCATTAAGGAATATGGTTTCGATTTTTCAAGAGTTGACTTACAAATTCCCACACAACTATTCACACTGAGAAAAAATTACAATACTTAGTTAACTCATATAAAAATAGACGGGATAGACAGACAGATATATTCCTACAAAATTTCATGCAAAGAGAGACAGTCTTTCGGATATGATGATTTTATATTGGTTCTGCTTCAATAGGTTCGGAGTCATATAACATTTATTTAATAATAATAATAATAACCACCCATAAACGTCTGCTGGTTTCTGGCCACCCAGTATAGGGGAAAGGACAGTATTCCCGCCACGCTTGTCTAAGGCGGCTTGGCAGGTTTGACATATCGGTTATCTCGATGTGCAGGTATCGTCGCGATGTTTTCTTTCACGGTTGTTAGCACGTGGTAGTTGTAACAATATGCTCATTAGGTCAGAAAACTGCCTAAGTGCTGCATGCGTTCCGGCCAGGATTCAATCCCGCGCCCTTTGAGATTGGGGCGCGTACGCTAGCCATTAGGCTACCACGACTTTATTTAATTAATGGTAAATTTTATAATTCCCATTTCTTCACTTTTTAAACAGGGCTAGTAAAAATCGGAACAGAAAACTTAGAGTCTAAAGTATAAAAGCTTTGCTCGTAGTAAAGTAATAAGAAAACTTTAAGAGAGAAAAATGAAATTATAAAAACTTTATAATGGTTTATTTCTGAAGCACAAGTTACTTGTATGTTAGTTCAGAAATACATGTGAAAAGTACTGACGGAAAAAACTAGAACCGATTACACCCTCAACTGTGTAAATGTTTACGTAAACAACTTTTAATTAAATTAATTAAAAGTTCCCCCGGCGCTGTTGATAAGGATACCAGGCTGGGAAAATAAATACCATGTATTGGTAGTTATGCTTTAACAAGTGGCTTTGTGCGAGTCGGAAATACGCATAGACTTTTCTCTATGAATACAATAGGAAAACAAAGTCTTACACAACCGAACTTCGAAATTTTCCAAGTCTTTTGGGAATATAAGTTTAAGTTTTAATTCGATTCGATCACAATATTCGCCATCGTCGAATTTTTAATATTATATTTTTTTGTCTAAATCCAAAAAATAACTATATTCATTCAAAAGACTTACAAACATGAACATACATATTATTAACTTAAATTAAACAAGTTGAGTGTAAACAAAAATAACTTTGAACTTTGTTATTGATAACCGTGATCACAAAATGAATCTGATGTACTTGACATCAGATTCATTTTGTGATCATGATTACTGAAGTCACCCAAATATCAGATTAAACGCCGGTTCCTATATCTTACTAGCCGTTCATTTATCTTATCGTCAGTTAAAATTTGACATAAGCTCCATATAAGTAATGCCAAAATTCATTCGATGGTAATGCAACTGAATGAATAATAAGATATAAGAACCGGCCATAAAATGATAAGTCAAATAAAAATCGCGCTTCATATCCTTTAAACCCCGTTTTCAATAACTAGCGGTGCCGACAGATGTTGTCCTGCTCTGAAAAAATTATAATCAAGACCCCGATTCCAGCGCCACCTACTGCGTCTAATTGTGAATGTAAGTAAACCATCCCTGGACCCACTTAAACACATAAAATTTCATCAAAATACTAGAACCCGTTTCCAGCGCCAACAAGTATTATGTTTAGATTGGCATTTTTAATTCGGAATATCTTTTGACTGGTATGTTCGATTTGAATAATTCAAAAGTAATCTACAGGTATTGATGCAGTCTTGAATACGAAATGATTTATTTGGATAAGGTTTAATACAGAGGTATGGATAACATGGTCTGATTGTGGTCGGCATTTCTATCAACTTTTAAAATGTAAACAGTAGTTATAGTGACATAAGTACAATAGTTAAACATATGGTATCACGAAGTTTTTGGTAGATATTAATTATAATATGTTCTTTAATATTGTACAGCATTTTTTATTCTATCATGAATAGTTTCCGCAGCGCTTGCGATGAAAGACATTTAAATGGCTAATTTTTTTATACCTTGGGTTACATTATTGAAGTTTTAGTAAGGATCCCTAATTTTTTGTAGTAACAAATATAACCTGTATCATATATTACTCAAAGATAATGTAGCATTCTAATGCTGAAAGAATTTTTGAAATCGGTCCAGTAATTTTTGAGTTTATTCGTTACAAACATACAAAAATACAAATCTTACTTCTTAAAAAATTTGTACATACATACATACATACATACATACATACATAACTTCACGCCAGTTCCCTTGCGGGGTAGGCACGAACAACAGAGTGCCATTTAGGCTTATTCTTACACACCTCACTTGCCTCTTTGACATTCATAACTCTTGTCATGCAAGCTCGTCTGTTCTTAAGGCTTCTGACATCACCTTCTGCTAGTACACGATCAATTTGATCATGGAAGGTGTGTCGTGGCCTTCCACGACTTCTGCATCCATCCACTTTTGCATTGTATATCTGTTTAGTCATTCTTTCATCATGCATTCTTTCCACATGCCCGAACCACCGGAGCATTCCTTTCCTTACCTTCACCCCGACACTCTCTTTCAGACCAACTCTCTTTCTTACTTCGGTATTACGAACGCGGTCCGCGAGCGTCACTCCGCAGATTTTGCGCAGTGCTCGCATCTCGACCGCGTTTACTCTACTTTCATGCTCTTTCTTCCATACCCAACTCTCGCTTCCATACGTGAGCGTAGGTACCAGCACCGCGTTGTGTACGGCGAGCTGGGCCTTCTGGCTGAGGTTCTTAGCGCCTAGAAGTTTACCTAACGCTCCATTTAAACTATTCCCCAAATTCACTCTTCTTTCTATATCAGCGGTGTACCTTCCATCCCTGCTAAAAGCACATCCAAGATATACAAACTCATTCACTTGCTCCAGCATAACATCATCGACCATTATCCTTGCATTCGTTCTGGTTTCTTCTCTTTCAAACACCATAACCTTTGTTTTCTTCGCATTCAAGTGTAAGCCTCTCGCCTGACAGTCATCTTTCATCATTGTGACTAGTGTTTGCAGTTCTGA
The DNA here is from genome assembly GCA_019925095.2 of Dendrolimus kikuchii. Classification (NCBI taxonomy): domain Eukaryota; kingdom Metazoa; phylum Arthropoda; class Insecta; order Lepidoptera; family Lasiocampidae; genus Dendrolimus; species Dendrolimus kikuchii. The sequence continues at coordinate 12,239,999 of CM034401.1, forward strand.
TGGCGATTCGGCTAAAAGCACGGCATCATCCGCATAAAGCAAGGTGCTTACAACTAGATCACTCATCCGCACCCCAACATCCATCAATCTTATTCTCTGGAGACAATCGTCCAGATATAGGATGAACAGCAAAGCCGACAGCACGCAGCCCTGGCGGACGCCAATATTGACGTCAAACCAGGGCGACAGGCTGCCTTCCACTCGCACGCATGCCATACAGCCCTCGTAAGTGGACTGCACAGCACGCATCAATTGGCCATTAATCCCATATCCGGGCAATATGTCCCAGAGGTCCTTCCGCACAACCCTGTCAAATGCTTTCTCTAGATCCACAAACCGCAGAAAACCTTCCGGCCCATAGCCAGCTGCTTCTCTACGATACTGCGGAGAGAGAAAACTTGATCCATACACCCCCTTCCATTTCTGAAACCACCTTGTGCATCCCACAGTAATCCATCGGATACAACTCTCATTCTCTTTTCAATAATCTTCGCATACACTTTAGATGCTGTGCTGATCAAACTGATGGCCCTGTAGCTGGCGCACTCCATACGTGACCCCTTGCCTTTATACAAGGGCACGATGACAGCGCGCCTCCAGTCCTTGGGAACCTTTCCCGTCCTCCAGCATAAGTTGCATAAGGACAGGAAAGCGTCCCGGACGCAGGTTCCACCATATTTGATCATCTCAGCAGACACACTATCGATTCCTACTGCCTTTCCATTTTTCAGACTTCTTATCGACCATTCGATCTCTTCCAAAGTGATCTCGGATGCTGACTCCTCGGAGTCGGTCGCAGACTCAGTCGTGGTGCCAGCATCCGGGATATTATCATACATTTCTCTAAAATATTCACTCCATCGCGCTAATACCTCTTGTGGGTTAGCAAGAACGTCCCCTGCTTTAGATTTTATTCTTTCCATTCTGGAAGTTGACGAACAACCCCGAGACTTCTTAACCTCTCTCCAAAAGAGTTTGGTATTCGCCTCGAAGTTCTCCGTCAGCTTCTTTTCTTCTTTCAATTTTATTCTTTCACGCTTCTCTTTCACTAAAGCTTTGGTTTCATTCTTGCAGAGGCGATAAATTTCTTTCTTCATCTCTTTCATACTGTCACTCTGTTGCAAGGAAGCAACATAATCCAGCCAGGCTTTCCTCTTTCTCTCTACGCTGGATTTAACATCCGCGTCCCACCATTCATCACCTTTCGTTGTTATGTGCCTCTTCGCGCATCCACATGCTTCTTTTGCGCTTTCCACTATACTTTCTTTCATACTATCCCAGTCATTATCCACATCTAAGTCCGAGAAGTCCGCTTTTGCAAGCCTTTCTTCGACTAGGCGCGCATACATACTCCTTACACTAACATCTTCCAATTTTTCACACTTAATTCTTTCAAGCTTCTTTTAAAAAATTTGTATTGTAGATTACGTAGAATGATAAACTGTTAATAGAAATTTCAACAGATTCAATCGATACTTTCATGTTGTTTAAGTAGTACTAAAATACCCTATCTATTTGTAGACAGAAGTATCCGTTTAAAAATGTAAATTGGTAGATATCAGTAGGTTTAGTATTTATGAAGTTTTTGCGACTAGTACATATAATAAAACTACGTTTCAACGGTTTTAAGCGCGGTATTTTATTTGATTTATATTATTCCGACGTTTCGACTAGTTTCTAGTAGCCGTGATCACGGAAGACAAAGATATTAGGTGTTAATAAGTGTACCTTCGATTGTGGATTATAAGTCACAGTCACTGGCACGATTTCTAATTGGCTAGGGGATTAGCTAATTGTAGATTTTGCAAAACACTCGTAAAAGTTGACGAAAAAACAGGCAGGTCGATGCAGCGCTTGCGGTGCAGCTAGTTGCACTGACAGTTCGCAAGAGGGCAGCATAGAGGTAGATAGCACACACGGGGTGCCGATGCATTTGTTATTTAAATAATAAAGTTAAGAAATACTTGTGAAAATAGATTGTGCTAAATACGACACAATGAGTAAGTATTGTAAAGTTTTTATTTAGCCTATCGCCAACTTGTTTATTTTAATTATTTAGTTTTAACTTTTGTTTATGACTTACTCTATGTGAGCCTAACCTAATTTACCACCGCTTTGCAACATGTTGTGGCTTGAAGAAAAGAAGCGGTGCAAGAAACCCTTCAGCAACATGCCTAGCTCTAATAATTTTGTATAATATTAAAATGGATGGGAGATAAAATAAAAAGAGAAAAGTCAATCAAGTTGGTTTGTGTTACGGTGCACGCAGAAAGAGCTTACAGTGTCTTAAGGTCTGGTAGTTGGTTTTAGCTGTGTTCAAGTTATTATAGTTTTGTTGATCGGATCCTGGAATAATAAAAATCATATAAAATACTGCACTTAAAACCTTTGAAACATAGTTTTATTATATCAGTAAGCACTTAAGTACTAGAGTATTTTCATAAACTAGCAATGCGAGCGGGGTAGAGTTGAAAAATATCGACATCTAAATGATTGATGATTTTGAGAATGTTTTACGGTTCAGACTTCAGACTATATTTAGGGCTGATTGAATCAGTATTATGTATTTTTTGTAATTAAACTTGTTGAATCTAACCTCAAACAGTCTGTAGATCTTTGAATTGTCATGTGTCGTGTGAGGTACAATGGTATCCCCAATCTCACTAATGAGCGTAGAATTGGAATATAAAAAAACTTTACAATTTTGCTTCATGACAGTCTATACTATATTATAATATTACTAGCTGACCCGGCAAGTTCGTACCGCCATGTTTTCTGAATTCCTAAAAGACTTTGTTTCATGACACAAAAACAAAATCACCAAAATCGGTCCAGATGATTAGGAGGATTCTAGAACCCGATCTCAGCGCCACCTACCGGTTCTAATTGCGAATCTAAACCATCCGGGAACCCACTCAAACACACAAAAACAAAATCACCAAAATCGGTCCAGATGATTAGGAGGATTCTAGAACCCGATCTCAGCGCCCCCTACCGGTTCTAATTGCGAATCTATACCACCCGGGAACCCACTCAAACACACAAAAACTAAATCACCAAAATCGGTCCAGATGATTAGGAGGATTCTAGAACCCGATCTCAGCGCCACCTACCGGTTCTAATTGCGAATCTAAACCATCCGGGAACCCACTCAAAAACACAAAAACAAAATCACCAAAATCGGTCCAGATGATTAGGAGGATTCTAGAACCCGATCTCAGCGCCCCCTACCGGTTCTAATTGCGAATCTAAACCATCCGGGAACCCACTCAAACACACAAAAACAAAATCACCAAAATCGGTCCAAGTGGTTGGGAGGATTCTAGAACCCAATCTCAACACCACCTACCGGTTTCAATTGTGAATCTAAATCATCCCGGGACCTACTGAAACACACACACAAAATTTCATCTAAATCGGGAAAGTCGTTCTCAAGTTATGCGCGTATATACATTAATAAAATAATAATAATATCAGCCCATAAATGTCCCACTGCTGGGCTCGGGCCACCCGTGATAGGGGAACGGACGTATACCCGCCACGCTTGTCCAAGGCGGCTTGGGTATATTGGGCTTGTATATACATTACTATGATTAATTTAGAGAGAGAGATATATATATATATATATATATATGTGTGTGTGTGTGTGTGTGTGTGTATGTGTATACATATATATATATATACACTGACGGACTCATAAACTGCATCAAAGTAATAGACGACTTTGAAATAAATATTTTAACCAAGTATGCAAACTTTCTATACAGATTTAAATTGAAACCTCTAGATTGGTTCGTGAACTTTAAAACAGCGTAGGGTCATATCCTTAAGTTTAAGTTTGTGTACTGGAAAGGACCTTAAGACTTTTTTTGAAGAAAAAACAGAAATTTAAGGAAAATTGGTTTAATTAAAAAATTGGTTTTAACAATAGACACAAACTTTATGCAAGGGTTTATTTATGTTTTAATAAGGTGTATTACCTCCACGTGCCCTTATTACGGATTTTTGAACCATAATATGGATACTTCGTCCGAACAAGCGGCTCAAATTGTAGCATTGGTGCGGGAGGGCTTGGATCAACGAACGATTGGTAGAAATTTAAATTTAAACCAGTCTACGGTTTCTAGAATATACAGAAGGTTTGTGGAGACAGGTTCTTACAGAAGGAGACGTGGTACAGGCAGGACTCGAGCAACCACCGGTCGTGATGACCGATTTATTGTTACAACTTCCCTGCGAAATCGTTTCCTCACGTCTGTTAACATCAAAACAGATCTTAATGAAGTGCCTATAACACTCCCTGGGTTATAGGCTATATAACATGACCCTATATACCACGGGAGCGGGACAGAGCGCGGGTGAAACCGCGCCGGGCCACTAGATTTATATAAATCAATAGGTGGAAAATATATTTTAAACTTAAAAGTTGTGACCCACTCCATGTTTAACGTCATTAAGAATGTCGCATCTCAAATTACGCACTGAATTGAGGCGAAAATCCAAAATTGGTAACAGCAGCTACAAAGTATAATGTTGAATTTATAAAGTAAAAGGGTAAGTCACTGAAATTTGGATTAAAATAATGCTGTTATTAACTGTTCTTGAAAGTTTAGGCGTTGTAATTATATTTATCTTTCAGCAATAAATGTTCCGTGGAGGTTATGGTTCCGCGAAATACTTGGAGGTCGGGACTCATAACTTGCGAGGAGGAACCCTCACGGCATAATCTTGTTTACAAACCTTGCCGGGGTAGATGCGTTGCGTGGATATACACATAGGCCATAATATGTTAATTTAGCCACGACTGCTGCGCAAAACCGGCCCTATATTGAATATTTTGCTTTTACTGTTTAATTTAACAAAATGAAACCATTTGAGCACGCGTTTTTTAAACGGAAAGAGGTGCCTGTTGTAAAAAATACGACCCTACCGAATTATACTGGTTCAATCACATTTAAATATTTATAATAATGTGCCCAAGCTTTTGTTTTTATTTATAATTTTGTTTCAGGAAAACATATCCCATAGTCATAATACATGTTACATTATAGTCAAGGTGGGGAAGGCCGTCAATGGGGTAAGATCATACACCGCTCATTTTTTAACTTTTTTAACGGAATTTAACGCCCACTACAATTCGAAGCCAGAATTCAATGGTGTCTTAGCTTCACTGACTGATTTATTGTCGTCGTAACTATTCAAACACGGAACTAATGTGAGGTGTATGGAGTTTCCCCACTGACTGACTGCGTCACCTTGATATATGTGTATATTGTATATGCCACCTATATACAAATTATACATTATATAGAATTACAATAATACATACAATTTTAAAAAGTAACACATACACACAGTGTTTATGTAAATTAAACATTGTTTGCATCAGGACTTAAAATCGTATTAACCGTATACATACATAACTTAGCAAATAAACAAAGTTTTCTCATAATGGCATTTCTTTTTTCTTAGGGACAGGGTATAAATATACTCAAGCAATTAATAAAATTAGATTATTGCTAACGTTCTATTGTTGCATGGGATGTTTTCGGTCGGATTGAAATACTCGTATTTAAACAAGCATTACATGTCATAAGCTTCGTTAAACAAAACAAAAATGTGCCAAATGCGCGCCATTCCACACACGTTGAAAGGTTTTATAGAGTATAGCCATTGCTCCGCTCCCGCCAAAGGAGGATGCGTCGGCACCGGAGAGCCAGTCTGGATCTTCGGCCGCCGTGAATGGGCAGCGCGTGTGGGGGGTGCCTTGGAGAAATTTACATGGAGAACTTACGATATCCCTTAACACAATACATGGTTTTCAATTTAATGCCAAATCAACGCTGACTTACAAATAGACAGGCCTGGCATATTGAAACCCTTTATATATAACATAATATTAATGCGGTAAAGTTATAAAAATAAAAGATCTTCTTTCGATGAATTCCTTAACGTTAGTATAAAAATATAATTAAGTTTTTTATAATCTTTCTGTGTGAGCGCAGGAAAATAGTAATCTTCCTCAATGTCTCTTTGTATGTAAAGTGTTTTTCAATGGGCGCGGGTAGATATTGGCGTCCCGTGGCGGCCATTTTGTTTTGGTAACGTCTGTCAAATCTTTTGATTTTGTTTTGTTCAAAGGTTGCCTGGAAGAATTTTTTTTAAGCAATAAGGCCGCCCATTGTCCTACTACCTTCTAATTTTAAGACCCGAATATTGTTACTGTTTTTATGTTGGTGTAATAAAGAGTTTTGCCAGGTGGTAGGGCATTTGCCCGACTGGATGGCTACCACCCCTGGTCTAAATTATGTCGCCATAACAACCTTGGGTTGTGTTCCGGCATTAGTGGCCAGGTTCCAGTCTCCTTTAAGAGAGCAACAGCGCATTTGTAGCACCTTTAGTGTTGCAAATATCCACAGGCGATGGTAATCGCTTTCCATCAAGTGGGCAGTTCCATGGTAAGTGCACGACTGAACAGCGCGTTCAAATGATACAACTTTATTATTAAAATGAGTGTTCGTTAGTGCAAACGCTGCGCGCATTGCGCCGATCTTACGGTAGACGTGGCGGCCCTTCACAATCGACTCTTCAACGTTTGATGATCAAATTTGAGACGACGGGTTCGGTAAATAATCAGCCAACACCTGTACGTTCAAGGAACGCAAGATCGGCGGAGAACATCGCCGCTATCCGTGAAAGTGTACAGCAGAACCCGAGGCAGTCGATTCCTCGCTGTGCACAGGAACTCGGGCTTTTGTAGACTTCAACTTCGCGAATTTTGCTTCGGCTTAGGCCTTCACCCGTACAAGACTCTATTAACCCAGGAACTTAAAGTTCGTGACCATAGACAACGCCATTTATTCGCTGACTGGGCTTCGAATCGTTTGGAAGTGGACCCCAATTTTGGTGGAAAAATCATCTTCAAATCACGAGGCGTATTTAGGATGAATGGCTATGTTAACAAGCAAACTTGCCGTATATAGGACGACACCAACCCACATAAGGTTCAACAGGTGATATTAAATACATCCTGAAAAAGTTACCGTTTGGTGTGCATTTTGGGCCGGTGGCGTCATTGGTCCGTACTTTTTCGAAAACGATGTTGGTGAATCGATCACCGTTAACGGTGAAGCGCTACGGAATTATGAAAACCAATTTCTTATGGCCCAAATTGAACCATATGGACCAAGACGACGTTTGCTTCCAGCAGAACGGCGCCACGTGCCACACAGGGGACGCCACGATTGACATTCTGCATGAACGATTTGAGGGTAAGGTTATCTCTGTGAATTGGCCACCAAAGTCATGTGATTTGACCCCGCTAGACTTTTTTGTGGGGTTTCTTGAAGTCGCAGGTCTATGCAAATAAACCACAATCGACCGATGCTCTAAAGGTGAACATAACATAGGCCATCGCTCAAATTCAGCCGGATCTATGTGAAAGAGTCATTGAAAATTGGACCGCCCGGATCCGTGCCACCGTAAGAAGCCGAGGCGGGCATTTGAACGATGTCGTATTCCACACGTAATGGAATACATGGGCCTTTCAAATAAAAAAGACTTTTGTTAATACCTTACTCACACACAGCTTGTTTATTTCAACATCTACACCCGCCCTTATTGAAAACTCCTTTACATTGTACATAGTTATGTTATAGGTACTGTGATGTTTTAAAATTTATGGGTTTTAAATTACTTGATTTATTTTTATTTAGCTATGCTCTCCGTCCACTTTTATACACCTTGACCTTGTACATTACATTACATGCAATTGGATAGATGAAATATGATAAAATATCAGCTTCTTTGGTTAAGTGGGCTAAGCTTTTGTCGGCCTACCTCACTGCAGCACAGAGGCTTTAGGTTCGACTTTTGGTATGGTAAATCTCGTAAAAATCTTTCCCTTATGTATTATCTGGATGTTTGGAATTGACCCCAGAGTGGTCCGTTGTATATTATTCATACCACCAAGCGCCATTAGCTCATTTTAAGGATATACTACTAGTGTGTTTATTTGCTGATTAATTTGTTTTTTTTTTTAATTATTGTCATATAAAACAGCGGGCGCAAAAGTGCCACACTATTTTTCTTTCAAAATAACTCGTTTTACACTAATAATTAATACGTTGTTTGATTTGTTTAAGTTAAGACGCCATAAATTGCTATTGTCGTACAATATGTAGGCGGTTTCGGCGTTTTGTGAGATAATAAAAAGTGCATCAGTTGACTTGATTATCTATAATTTTATTGCTGTTTTAATCCCTAAAAGGTTCATTTAATTTCCTCGAGCTATTTATTGCGGACAAACTTACACACCCACACACGGACAAATATTCAAACAGGGTAATTTATGATTATGGTGATATTAGCGTTATTAGCAGGTCCTTTCAGTTTGCGCATTTCAACCAAATTGATTAAATTAAAATGAAAGGACACTACAACATACAATGACATTGAATGACTCAATTTTATGTTTACTAGGATCACTTTGTTTGCTTCATTCAAATTGAAAGAGATAAATGAATCGTTTAAGGTCGTCTTTAGGCATCGTATAAATACAGTTTCCATAAAATTTTGGTTTTGCCTTTTATTTTGAAGTTAAATATACTTATACTCACAATTCTGAGGAGAAAAAAATAACGTCACCAGAAACGTTTGTTACAAGGTTATATACCTATAATATTTGCAATAAAGAAAATTTTATTCGAATTTTAAAAAGTATACTTAGTAAAAATTTGACATTAATTGTAAAAATAATCAGTTATTAATTGATTTTATTCTATTAGATGCAGATCATTTCAATAAAAATATCTAAAACAAACTTGCTAAAAATGTTCATAATTAATTGTTTTTATTGTTTCCTCTAGTCAAAAGCATTTCTGTGGAAGCAAATGTGTCAGTTTGAGGCAAACGCGGCATTCGCTAGGACTATTCTGCGCTGAAATTAGTTGTTGGCGGACGACGCCAGACGGCCAGATGTAGATAATAACAGTCCTGCGGACGTAGGTAACTGCCGCATAACAATAGTTGACGGTAATATTCCCCTTGGCATTCAGCTAAAATCAATATTTGGTCGAAATTATACTTTTAGATCTTAGGCGCAGACCTTCTACGCCGATGAAACGAATGCTAAATTATAACCTGTTCTTTCTTACGATATATTTTATTAATATAATTAATTAATTATAATCTATACGTCTGTGGAGGTTTATAAATAACTGTTCTTTAGCTACTTCTGTAACTTTAGTTTGTAAAACTTTAGTTGTAAGACTACAGCTGTTAAACCCCCAAGTAAAATAAAATAAATAATTTTAGACAGTAAAAAATATTATGCATTAATTTTGATACCATTTAAAATTGTATTGTACCAAAAATAGAAATGATTTTGTAAAAAAAAACAATACATATACTAATTTAGATATTTAAGTTATTTTTCGATGAAATAAAGCAGATATAAACGTATATTTATTTTTACTTTACAAAAAATTTAATATTAGCCACTACTTTTAGACAAACTCGTCGATTGAATATTTGTTAATATAAAGAATAAATTAAATTCGACGAGACAGAGATATGCTGGAATCAATAATTTGATTACAGCTCTTAGTGTTTGATTGGTGTGATACCATGCTCTCACAGAATATCGGCGTGAAACGGTTAGCCTTGAGCTGATCGTGTCTCGTGCGATAAGTGAGAGTTTCAATGGCCCATTTGTAAAGTGCACATATCGAAATGAGGGAATCTATGTTTAATTTTATAAAATATAAAAAATACCTAAATATTTATTTATATTTTTTATGGAATTTTTTAAAATTTTGTAACCTACTGTGACCCCAGTATAAACAAAACGGTGTAACTTTTAAACTAAATGATCTATCACGATGAAACAAACTCCATAACAATTGGAAGTAATTAGGCGTCCTCATACAATAAAAATTATGCAAAAAAACACTAGCTTCAATTGAAAATAAAGATGTTTTTTTAGCCAAAATTTTTTTTTCATCATTTTTTATAATAATCGTAAAGTTTCTTAATAAGACTCCAGAATTATTTACCTTTTTTATTACTTTAAATTAATTTTCATCGTATATAACTCGAACATAACATTTTATATCAAGTGTTAAAAGATGACACATTATTTGGGATGATAATTAATACAAAAGGGTTCAATTAAAACCATTGTATCCCATTCACTCTATCCCATCCTATAAGCTGGCGACGCGCTGGCTTCACCCCTGTTGTTGCAAGCGTCTAGAAGCGACAGAAACCAATTGCCAATAGCTGAATCGTCTGCCTATTTGTCAGCTTCACAATTTAAAAAAATCCCTAACCCCTAGAACCCTAGGAAGGGGTTACATATTTGTTCCGTTGGGACTTGGAACTTTAGGTCTGTGGGGTCCATCGGCAAAGGCTTTCTTCAAAGAAATTTGTAAGAAACTCTTTGATATCACCCGTGATCAGAAGGCTGGTTCGTATTTCGTGTAACGAATCAGCATTGCCATTCAGTGTGGCAATGCAGCCAGCCTTCTGGGCATTTTCGAGAGAAGCACTTCTCTGACCAATGTTAAAGATTTACAGTTATGACTGTACTAACAGTGGTATTCTGTTTAATTTATGAATGGACAAACGTCATTGTTATTAATGTCAAGTCAGTTTGACAAGATACAGCTCATCCATATATCCTCGCCCCTTCTTAATTATTGAACTCAACACGTCCACAAGTTACAATACAGTAATGTTAAAATACAGTCAAATAAATAATGAGAAGATTACAATTAGGTGTTTTAATAACAAAAAACAAAACAAGACTTGGCGCAGCGGTTGGATAGTCGTAACTGTAAAGTCTATAACAAGCGTCTTGATAATTTCAGGTTTCGAACGCACGACATTAAAGAAAGAGACGTTGCGTTGGCGCCATAGCCACTGAACCACTATGATTTACGTACCTTATTGTAGTATATTTTAAATCTAAACTTTTATATCAGAAACTTTCCAATCATTGACTCCGTCTGCTACTTTTGTACTTTTCTTTAACGATTAAGGTTATTATTTTAGTGTTATTATCACAATGATTTATATTATATTGAACAAAGAGAAGGATCTAATTTATAAGTATCAACTGAGTTTCAAATGATAAAGCAATGTTGTGAACTTGAGATACAAAGGAAAATTTCTTAACGGGTATGTTATACTCAACTGAAAGGAAGATAAGGATTATGTTTTCTAAATAATTTAATAAGATGTGTAGTAATAGCAAGTCAGTGAGCATGTTGGCCTGATAACTACTTTCGCTTACGAGTTTATCGTTTAGGCTTTTGAACAAAGACACAAGATTGACTTTGGTGGTACAATGTACGACGTAATTGAAATGTGTTCGGAGCCAAGCCGCCACGTCGCGCCGCTCGTTGGGCACTAAACAATAATCCCATTAAGATTTTTATAATCCCGACACTAATTTAGGAACAATGGACGTTATGGGTCACTCACTTTCTGGCTGTTCATCTCAAGTGGACATTTATTAGAAAAGTCAGTCAGTTAAATTTCTATTTACTGTGGTAAATTGCCTGATACAGTCACGTTTGGAATTCCGGCCTCGTCCAGAAACCGTAATGTGATTTCAGAGAACAAATACACACGTGTATAGACGCGGTTCTAACAATTTGATAGTGTCAAATGCGCGACGCGGGCTGCCTGCAGACCATAAACCTGGCACCGCTCCATAAAACTTGCAAAAAAGCTAGTGAACAAATAAATGTCCGTCGTCTGTTTTGTCAAATCTGTGCAGTACGTGCTCTCTTTGTCGGGACCCGGGGAGCACGGCGTGGCGTGAACTGATTTTATAGCGCCATAAAATCTCGTGAAACGCGCCCTTAAATCACAACGCTACGCCGTATTTCATCGTTTTGGTTGTCAATGTTTATTTTATATCATATTTTACAGATCCCCCCAGTATAAATCACGCACAGATTGATATACATTAAGGTCACGTACTTTTGGCAGAAACGCTTAGTTTCAATGTGCGTAACCGCCCACCCGCCGTGTGTTGACAAGTGGTCGCAGGGTACCCTAATATATTGCGCACTCTATGCTTTGACTATAAATACAGTTTAGAACGTTGTTAGGTTAGTTTTGGCAATCAGCCTATGCTGACAGAATCATTGATTGTCAGCAGGCATCATCAGCGACACTTAATGAGACCGCATTTTAATAAGTATCAGTGAAAAGCTTCTTAATGTGACGTAATCATAGGAGAAATTGGCCACTTTATTCGAAGCCGGGAAGCTATTCATTGAATTTCACTCCCATTCAAGAGCCTGTCACTCGAAATCAGTACTTATCTTTGTGCGATTTATTCCATTTCGTCGAATGTTTGCTTTTAATTTCTTTTATTGATTTGTTATACTTTTCTAAATCAGATTCTTTAGAGGGCTTATGGCTCTGTTTTCTTTAATGTAAAACTAAATGAAATGAAGTCCCTTTCTGTGGGTCTCTGGTGAGTATTAAAAAACAAACAATGGAACCAAAAAAGTTGAAAAGCATTCTAGGAAAAAGGAATGAATAAATTGATTCCCAACCACTTGAATTAGCCGTTATCGGAAAAACTTAATGTATTATGGAAGAACTATAATTTAAAAGTATTTCGTTTCAAAGATTCCTTTAAAATTCTAATTGATATTGTACTGAAGTCACTTTATGTTGAGCAGAAATATTACCTACATACATACATTGCGGCTTCTCGTAGTTTCACTTGCGTACATTTCAAATTCATATCCCGCATAAACTCTGTCGACCACAATTTTTGGGATAAAACAATATTTTGATCGTCGCTTCTTGTATTCAAAGTACACGTTGAACAAATTTTTCAGTCAATTCATACACCTGTATGTACCTAACACTCACGTTTTACGTACAGTGAAACTATCCTGTTTCCCGATAAAAAAGTAGCATATTATTCGGTTCATCCCCGCTATTGGAAGTATACTTTTAAGCATGCGTGTATTCTTACTTATATTATAAATTTCGTAATAGTAGCTTTATTACTTAAGCCACAACGAGTAAATAAACTTCCAAATAAAGTTACATTCCTTTTTACAGAATATTATTACAATGGATTGGATTGTATGGTTTTAAATTAATATTAAATGTAGTCTAAAATCCTTATTAGATTATACTAAGCAACTTTGCCATAAAAAGGCAGTTGAAGGCAGTAACGCGATCTTGTCGCGGCTCGCGCCTTTTTAGAACGCGTCATAACGGACCAGAAGTAATCCACTTAGGATTAGCCATAAACAAGAAGGGCTATTGTCGCGACACGAGCGATCTGTTAACGTCTAAGTGTAACTGATAAAGGACGTCAACGGCATTGTTCGCAGCGGGCATTAGGCTTTAATCCGGTCTTGCGAGCGCGGCTCGTTAGCTTGATTGTTCGGTGTCGCCCGGCAGATGGCCGCTGTAATCCGACCCGGCGCACGTTGCCCTCCGCGTTTCCAAACCGACGTAAAGGCAAACGCGGCTGGCCCCAGCCCCAGTCCTCCTCTCAACGAAATATAGCCTCTTTGTGTTCCTTGCATGCATCTGCAGGTAATATTGCACGCTTAAATTATAACTCGCATGCGATTGTTGGTAATACGAATGATATCATTTGTGCTAATATGATTCATTGAAATCAAATGTTTCACACGTATATTTTGTATGGGTATATAAATTGTAGCTACATAATTTAGGTTCTTTCAAGATAAACCTGGTTCATTAACTAGATAGCCCGCGGACTTCCACCCCTATTGATGAAGCAGGGCGCACCTTGCCTTCGGGGTATCCTGAAATTTGCCAAACGTGGGGACGTCACGAAAGCAACAGCATGCTCGTGCTCTCGTGGCGTCCCGTAAAAGCGTAGGAAAGAGGCCCATGTTAAGTTCAGTGAGTAGTCTGGCGGTCGGCGTCTCACAACTACTTCTGCTCTGGCGAACTCCTGCGTGCAGAACCGACCGTCAGGAGTCTCACACACACCTCGGATCAACCCCGCCCTCCGGGGCCGAGGATAGTGTCGCAAGAATAGACATTCCCCCTGAGTTAACAAAAAAAAAGTTGTATTAACAAGAAAGATGGTAAATATTTTTTTAGTTTCTCATACTCAGAAAGTACTCTTGAAGTTACCTGATCACAGGGATGAAAACATTAAGTACCTACTTTTCGTCCTTGGAAAACGATTATCACTGCTGTCTAAAAATTTAAAATATTTATGATCCATGTCCTAACTTTTTATACAGCCACTGTTAAATCACGGTATAAAATTGCAATTAAAAAATATCAACAATTTTGTAGTTTAATTTAATACTTATAATTTACTTTTCACTAAATTATTATTTAATTTACACAATAAATATCATCAATATCATATCATAGCATCAATCAACAATTATCATCAAAAACTGGCTAGTAGAATGCCAAAGAAAAAACTTCAACGGACAAGTGGAAAAACGAATCGCAATGGACAAGTTGAAAAACGAATGGCAACAGATGAGTAGGAAAACGAATCGCAACGGACAAGTGGGAACACGAATGGTGACGGATAAGTAGAAAAACGAATCGCAATGGACAAATGGAAAAACGAATCGCAACGGACAAGTGGAAAAACTTCAACTGACAAATGACAAAATGAATCGCAACAAAATTTTAACTTGAAGTTTTACGGGCAGGTTTTCAAATTGGACAAGTAATTAACAATCGTTTTTCCATTTGTCCGTTGCGATTCATTTTCCCACTTAACCGTTGCCATTCGTTTTTCCACTTGTCCGTTGCGATTTGTTTTTCCACTTATCCGTTGCGATTCGTTTTTCCACTTATCCGCTGCCATTCGTTTTTCCACTTGTCCGTTGCGATTCGTTTTTCAACTTGTCCGTTGCGATTCGTTTTTCCACTTGTCCGTTGCGATTCGTTTTTCAACTTGTCCGTTGCGATTCGTTTTTCCACTTGTCCGTTGAAGTTTCACTTCTAATATGTGTCCCAGCACACATTTCGATTTTTCGCAGGTTTACTGCAAATTATGATTTGGTTAGGTTAGGTATATTTTAATGAATGCATTTTTTATTTAAACATATTTTTTTTATCAAACAAAAAACTGAATTCGATCCGGAACCAAAAAAATATCCATAGTTTACTCTAAAATGATTTATTAATATTTTTTTACACAGACCGCAAATAGAGGCAGTGATGCCCAGCCACGTGTAAAGCAGAAGTATAGTTCGATGCAAACTTAAGTTTGCCTCCATTAATGGCGGCTCGGAACATCGCACTTTCCGATGCCCAGAACGCGATTTTAGGTATTACAGGGATGAGGTCGTCGGAGGACGAAGTATATCCTCTCTCCGGCCTATGGCGGCTTCACGGTGGATGCAATCAGGCCACAGCTGACGGAATGGGTCAACCGCACCAGCGGCACCCTGACCTTCAGGACGACGCAGATACTTACCGGACACGGATGTTTCGATAAGTATCTGTATCGCATTGTGGGCTGCTTGCCTTCCCCGGACTGCCGCCAGTGCAGCGCGCCCGACACGGCGTTACACACGCTAATCGAGTGCGTCGCATGGGCGCCGCAGCGTTTCGAACTTGAGACGCATGTAGGTCTGGTCGATTCGCTCTGCGACTTGGTCAAGGCCATGCTGCAGAGCGGCGACAACTGGGGGGCTGCGGTTACTTTTTGTGAGACAGTAATGTCACTCAAGGAGGCCGCAGAACGCGATAGGGAGAGGAGTCCTGCAGCGCGTGCTAATGCGTCTTCTCGAGGTCGCCGGCCATCAGCTGGCACCCGGAGAGGCAGGTACGCGCATTACTTCCCTCCCTGAGTTAGGTTCCGTTTACCGCGGGGGGCCTTTAGCTTGCTAGGAGAGCAAAGGACCTTCTACCCCCGCACAAAAGAGTGGGGTGTGTTTTCCCAGGGCACACTCCAGGCACTTTATTGCGCTGGATCGACTGGGCGTAACTATGTTCTAAATCTCAGCCTTTCCAACACAAACAAAAGCGCAGGGTCGACAGGGAGGAGGGGGTTTTTAGTGGGTATTGGGGTTACTCGCTCGTGTAACAACGCTCGGAGTCTTCCACACTATTCTGCGACGTTGATCGCGGACGGAGCACTGCCAAGAGCATACTATTGCTTTTTATAATATGCAAATATCTAATTAATTTTATAATAAATATATATGAATGTCTATACTAATATTAACTAGTCTGGCCATAAATGCTGCTACATAATTTAATTTTTCAACTTTTTAATTATTTTGAATTTGAAACACGTATATTATTTTAAAATCTTCTTTCGATTTTGCGCCATTTCACATATTTTTTCGTGTTCATTATCAAATTACAATATGGAATGGGGTGTTAAAAAAAATATGATTGCAATGATCGCCTTGCACAAAGTGAGTATGGAGCCGTCGGTCATATTCCAGACACTTCAAAAGCTTGGTATCAGCCATATGTTCGTATATCGTACTCTCAACAGATACAACAATACTTCGTCTGTCGAAAACTAGAAAAGATCGGGGCGGCCGCGTGCTGTTAGAACTACAAAGGCTGTTAATGCTGTCAAAGTCAAAATTCGTCGAAACCCCATTAGGAAGCAAAAAATCTTATCGCGAGAAATGAAGATTCCCGCTAGGACTCTTTCGCGTATTATAAAACAAAACCTGAAGCTCGGTGTTTATCGTCGATATACAGGACATGCCCTAAATCAATCTTCACAATTAAAGAGAGTGGACCAATCAAAACGCCTTCTATCGCGATACGGTAGTGAAAGGCACAGAAATATCCTCTTTACCGATGAAACAATTTTCACGATTGAAGAACACTACAATAAGCAAAATGGTAAAGTGTACGCTCACAGTTCTAAAGAAGCTGCTCAGTGGTCGGAAAGGTACAACGTGGTCATCATCCTGCGTCAGTGATGGTTTGGTGGGGCGTGTCTTATCAAAGAGTCACAAAACTACATTTTTGTGTAAAATGAGTGAAAACTTCAGCCAAAGTGTATCAAGATATAGTCTTAGATCATGTTGTGAAACCTCTTAGCAATACACTTTTTAAAAATATACCGTGGACTTTCTAGCAGAACTCTGCACCTGGTAACAAGGCACGAACTACCCAAGCCTGGCTTGAAACCAACGTTCCAGACTTTATAAGAGCTGAAGACTGGCCCTCATCTAGCCCAGACCTCTCAACCCTTTAGACTTCAAATTATGGTCAGTTTTAGAGGACATGGCCTGCTCTAAACGATACGGCGACATTGAGTCTTAAAAAATCTTTGGAGCAAGCAGTGGCGAAATTTCCCTTGGCAACAGTGGGTAAATCCATAGGTTCGTGGCCAAACAGATTAAAGGCCTGTATAAAAGCCAAAGGTGGCCATTTCGAATAGAATATTTTTTTTATTTTTTGCTGAGACTTTAATAAATATGTAGGTATAAATTTTAATAAATTATTTCATTAAAAAAACGCATTTTCATTTGTAACAGAACTTATGGCTGGACTAATTATAAAGAGGAAAGATTAGATTGTTTGTTTGCATTGAAGAGGCTCCGAAACTACTGAACCGATTTGAAAAATTCTTTCACTGTTGGCAAGCTACACTATCTCCGGGTGACACAGGCAGAATAAAATAATGTACTATGACTTTGCAGAACACATAATTATTTACAAAAATAATTATGTGTTCTTCAAGATTAGATTGTTTGTTTGCATTGAAGAGGCTCCGAAACTACTGAACCGATTTGAAAAATTCTTTCACTGTTGGCAAGCTACACTATCCCCGGGTGACACAGGCAGAATAAAATAATGTACTATGACTTTGCAGAACACATAATTATTTACAAAAAGTGTCGCGACAGCATATGTCTAACTATTATAGTTATGCCACAATAAGTGTTCTTTTATTTTAAAAAGTTAATTAAAATGCCGCCGCTAGAAAAGGCTCTTTATTTGTATCTTGATATTCATCCTTATCAAAATAAATTACTTCCTATTCAAGACTGCTTCAATACCTTTATATAACTTTTTGAATTATTCAATTCGGACATTCCATTCGAAAGATATCACGAGTTTAAAAATTTAAGTATTAGAACACGCGGCCGTGATGCTTTTTCGTGACAGAAAAATCCTAAGACCCCGTCTATATAAGTATAGAAGTTTCACTTCAAAAAAGAAATTTACTTTATGCGACGTATTAAATGAGTTCATCAAGTTTATATATGGATTTAACGTCTGATTTCATTTGAGAAACAGTTGTTTGTTTAACTAATCACTTTTTATTTACTTTCTTTATATTCGAAATGAAAAGCAGAGTTTTTACATCGAGTGAAAGATCTATTTAGGCACTCAAACTATTAGCACCCTCGCCAGATTCGTGCGCCATACCACCTCGTGCCTAAATAGATCGCTTTCAACCCTTGTGTAACAATATACTATATCCTGTCGTTGTCGTCAATTAACTAGCGTCTGTCAAGAGTATCGATATCAGGAACATCACATTATTTCTTCGACAATCTTTAGATTCAGTATCTAATTTAAATTACAAATTATTGTGATTTCCGCGATTTTAGTTAAATTCGCTGATAAATTATTTAACACAATATAACATCTACAAATACAATACAACAATATCTAAGATATTATCAAACATCACCTAATAACTTAACGCGATGTATTGTTAATAAATGTTTATTAATATTGTTGATATTTACGAGTAATAACAATTTCTTGGTGAAAAGTCTTTTGCAAAATCTAATAAATTATGCACCTTATGTCCCTACAAATTTTAAAGGACAAATTTTGGAGAGATTAAATATGTATTAAAGTTGTTTTGCTAAGCCGGTTACATACCTTTGACTGTGATACGAACGTATGAATTTTTACGAAAGTTTGACATATAACTTTCCAGTTATATGATCGTATTAACAATATCTGAGTGCGGCAGTAAAACATATATAGATATCTCTTTGGCAATATATTAGAATTTCCAAATCAATTCATCGTAAACCTAATAAGGTGAAATCAAACGCTCATTGAAATTCGATTCTTAGGCGTTCAAAGCCCATTTACGTAAGCTCTTAGAAATTCTATTATATCATTACGATACTACTGTCAGAATGGCTAATTTTGCGAAACACTTTCAAAGTAAAGAACAAGTTGAGTGGGCTGTCAATTCATAAATAACCCCATATATGTGCGTAGTAGACACTAAATTAGGTGAGCTAATTTGCTTTATAGTAAGTAATACTACTCTTGCGTTTCGGACATGCAGCCATTGTTTTCCATAAAGTACAATGCACGTGGATAGACAGTATATCTTTTAGGTATTTGCCATATATCTTGTAGCTTATGGAAGCAGTATAGATAACATGACGTTGTCATTATACCAGTTCAGTCAAATCCTAATACTTTTCACGTACCAATAATTCTAGTAGTAGTAATGACAATCCCAGTACTTTAATGTGTTGCGTTGATGGTTAGTTCTACTTTTTTCTTGCTAGATGTCACTAGTAGGTATATTATTATCTTTATACGAAGTAACGTGTAAGAAAAAATATTATTAGTATAATACAATTCCAAATTTGAGTAATTTGGTGTGAAAAATATGTTTTAAATAATAAAACTTTGGTTGAAAGTGTTAGTGATGTTATTCCACATCAAAAAGTAAGAGAATTTATTTCCCTTAAGTAATGTATGGATTTATCAATATTTTCGGAGATATATATTTAATAGGCAAGTGATAAACTACAAACGTCTCCACTCGGCTGAGATGGGAATGTTGAGATGGATGTAAGGTGTTACAAGAATGGATAAGGTGAAAAATGAGTACATGAGGGGATCTTTGAAAGTTGCACCCGTGACTGAAAAATTGAGAGGAAGAAGACTAAGTTGGTATGGGCATTTTATGAGGAGGGATGGAAGTCACGTGACAAAAAGAATGTTAAACTACAAGATGGATGGGTACAAATGTAAAGGTAGACCAAAAAAAGATGGATGGATTGTGTGAAGGATGATATGTTGATTTGTGGTGTGACAGAAGATGTATGTCAGAATAGAGGAGTGTAGAAGGAAAAGACATATTGTGCCGACCCCAGTTAATTGGGATATGGTGAAAGAAAAGAGAGAGAGGCAAAGGTTTCAGTATGTCTTTAAAATCTTCACTAGCATTCCACAGTGCTTTATAGAATTTGACCCAGTTTGCGGTAATTCCCGCTTTGTAATTTTTTTGTCAATTACAAAGTTGTGACCGATGCGGAGACAAGTTTTTATTGCACAACAAAGCACAAGGTTAAATAAAAATCGGGACCAGATATGCCGTGTAATAAGTGCTTCTAAGCTTAGCAGCTAAGTTAGCCACGTAGAAACGACGTGGGTTCCAATCCTAGACAGAGAGCGAGCACCGTTCCCGACCTAATAATGTACATTGTAAGTTATTATCATTCCAAAATATCGCAAGAAAACTAGCTCGAGCGCTTTGTAGCTTTGTTCCCTTAAAACGGGAAGGCATAAATCCAGCAGTACGATGCTTATGGGCGAATATTGTATATACCTATTTTATATTATAACTAAAAATAATTAATTATTAAACGTTTAAAATAAAGCTACGATATTAAAGCTTATTTATTCTTCCTAAAATAGAATATATTTTAATAAATATATATTATACATATATGTAGGAACATTGTTTACTAATATTTTATTAAGTAAATAATAATTTACATACGAAACAAATAACGTGAAAATTTATAAAGGTCTATCATGCATATAAAAAAGTACTTTGCGAAATGGTTATGAAATTCAGCTTCAGGAGCACAATTACGAGACAAAAATTCAGATTATGAAATAAGTGTTTTAACATTACTCACGCAAGATTTCACATTATTTTTTACCTTTTCACTAAAATATGTTTTTTTTATTTTTTTCCTTCTTTGATAGCAAAAGCAAAGAAATCAAAGTTTTATAACAAGAAAATCAAGTCGTATTCATGCTGTATATTAAAATTTAGTTAGCTCCGAGAGTAATTGGTGATAGATGTATGTATATTTAACGAAAAGGCTCATTGCTAAAACGAATGTTTATTCAGAGAGCTAATGCAAGCAAAAACTGAGAGGTGTTTACGTTGTTCGTCGTTCCGGTCACCTATGCTTGTGCTTGATGAAATTGAGACTCCTATATCAACGTTTGATGATCCAGTTAGGCCAATAGTACTCAACATGGCCCCCCAGGGTCGACTACGACCCCCAATTGGTCCACTTCAGCAAAGAATATTAGGGCCCATACTATGTAAATGGGAATCCACGATAATGCATCTTATTTATGCCAATCGGATACTATATCTTACTACTACCCATTACTTTACCTCACCTCTCTTTTCTTTTAACTTCTCCTAAATATTTGGGGTCGACACAATATGTCCTTTTCTTGCATACTTCTTTATTCTGACATACGTTCTCTTTCGCACCACAAAGTATAATGTCATCCTTCACACGATTCATCCATGTTTTTTTTGGTCTACCTTTACATTTGTTCTAGTCAATCTTGCAATTTAACATTATTTTTATCACGTGGCAAAAATAATGTTTATTATTGGTAGAAATTATTTATTTATTTATTTTAGTTTATGTTAAATTTTAACAAGTAGTAAGGCAAATGAGTACATAGTAAAATATAGAAACCCGGCATTAATTAGACTGTGATTATAAATACCTGTATATTAAAGTTATTTCATGAATTGCGTGAGACCCAGATACGGGGAGTAGGTATCTATATATATTGTACTTAGATCGTATAGTCTATTTATTATATTATTACGAGTTGCAAGACTCGAATTAAAATGCCGTTGGAATTATTATAGAGTTTATTAGAACTATACAAACACGTATAACACAGGTACAAATATAACCGAACGTAACAAGTCCAAACGTAATACAGAAGATCGTAATTCAATAACACGCGCAAATTCCGTTACTAAATAGATTATCGAATGTACATAGTTCTTGCTTCGCTTGTGGTTATCGTTCGACTGCCTCGTCCCTCAATCGAGGCATTGTTTTATACTGTATAGATGCAATATGTCAACCCGGCCGCGTGGACCGAATTTCCTAAAATTAGTTTGTACTTTAAATCCGACACACCTGGCCAATGACTGCCATAAAAGATTACAATACACAATGGGCTGTTTTCTAATCACAAATTTTAAACACAAAGTAAACTAAAGTAGTCCAAATGCCGAAAGGTAATAAAATGTGTTTCTACAGGTATGCAGGTGTAAATTTGTCTTTTTCGGCGTCTAGGTCGTAACAATATAAATAAATAATGAACTTATAAATCGAAATACACGGGAAGTGGGTCTGCAAGATAAATACATTTGGGAATCTCTGTGTTAGGCGTAGAGGTGCGCCCGTGCTGATGACACCCTTGATTAACATATCATTAACATAAACAAACATTAGTCACACATCGGAAAGGCTCAGCGCTGCGCCAACAGGCCACGGCACTCTCAGACCACTTCATGCACAATTATTGTACTTGGCTATTGTCTGCACAAACAAACAGTTTGTTTGCTAAGCAAACGTAACGGAGCACGGAACCAGATTAGCCTTTGTTTATAGTCTTACTTACATACGTAATTTCAAGCAAATCATGACTCAGTTATTTAGTACAGTAGGTAAGGTTTGCCTTCGCTTTACTGAGTTGGGTTAAAGTTAGAATTTAATAAGTGCTATACAGAAGGTAACGTTTGTATAAACTTCAGAGGCCCAATTTTGCTATTACTATCTCGTCAAAGTCATCGGACACTATTATATCAATCGTAGGTTGGCCTGATTTCGGTATTCTGTTAATTTCAATGGCATATCCTTGACACGCCACTCTATCTTTATAAATATTTATTATAAGCAAAAACTCGCGAAATATATGTTTAAAATGTTGGTAGCTTTTCAATATTCGTTTCGATTAACGCCATTTCAGTTAATATTACGATATTAAGATGGTGTTGATTTAGAAGAACACGAATTTTCGACACCATCGCAATGGAGTGGTACTTTTAATATCTTCGCAACACCAAGATATTGGAATAGCAGAGCCCCAGGTGAAGCTAATAAAATCATGTTAAAAACTTATGTCGTACGTACCACTCATCTCGCGCTCCAATCACAGTTGGCGTCACCACTCCATTCGTGGTTGTATAGAAACTCTTAATTAATCAACCGTCGCATTATTTAAATAACATTTTATAAAGTCAACCATAAATTAAAAGTCCTAATTAACTCATTTTCAATTTATGAATTTTATGAGAGTTTTATCAAGTCAAAATTAATTTATTGTCAAAAAAATCATACAGAACTAATGCTTACACATAGATTTTCCCGCACTAGGAGTAGCCTGTATCGCGGAACACTATGTGCGTGTGTGGACATAATTAGGACTTTAAATTTAAGACACATTTAGGAGTAAAAAAGATATTTTCAAGTTTTCGCGACTAGTATATATAATAAAACTACATTTTAACGGGTTTCAGCGCAGTAATTTATTTGATTTTTATTATCCGACGTTTCAGCCATTCAGAGTAGTTTCTCTTCTCACTATCGTATCACTCTAGTTCCGATCCGATATCGCACCGGTACCAGTTTCTCGACAATAATATTTGACTTATGGCCGGTTGCTATCTGTATGTTACTATTCATTCCTGTATTCCTGCCTTACCAATCAACGGTTGAATTTTGAGATTAGTTGTATGGAGCTTATGTCAAATTGTCAAAATAGTAAGACAAATGAGTTAAGTACTAAGTAAGATATAGCCACTACCAATGTATTCTAAAGTTAAGGCAAAAACTTCAATAAAGAATTATTATTATTATTATACTGTATGTCTTTCAAGACCACGGGCCATAAAAATGGCCCGGACTTTTGGGGGGCTTGCGTGGGGCCATGGGAAGGCCAACACGTAGAGGCCCCTTGACAAATTTAATGTTAATGTGGTGTGACACTGACCGGCGATTATCCCTGTCCACACCATATAGTAATGCACCCAAGGACAAGCCCCGGCCAGTGTAGGACTATTGTGGGAGATGAGGACAAAAGTACCGGGCTATTGTGGTGAACTGCTAATGGTACTAGGGGTCGGGGAATTTGGGGACTATGGCGTCTGCCCGTCGCAATGTTCAGGGAACATGGAAAAATGGGCAGACGGTGACTCGCCACTCCCTGCATGGGCCCCAAAAAATGCCATAAAGACAGGGGCAACATGGGTGTGAGTGGCTAAGGGGTGTCGAGAGGTGGGCTGCAGGTTCACCGAAGCTACTTCCGACGTTAGGCCATTTATCACTTCCACCCCTGGAGCTTGAGTCTTAGCTCTAGCGATCTCCAATCCGTGCCGGCCGGCTAAGGCAAGCACGGAGGCGGGGGCCTTGCCTTGGCCCCCGGAGTCAGGTACGAGGTGTCGCTACTCACCTAAGGCTTCGCCACAAAGCCCCCCTGCGGGTATAAGAATATAATTTACGGGTATAACTATATAATTATTATTATTATTATTATATAGGAACATGCTATAAAGTAACACAAACTAACAGCAAACTAGTTGTAGTGTACACACAGCATGATTTGATCGGACCGTGACTGGAAAGATATTGAACCGTAAACGGCATCATAGTGTGAATCGAGCCTAACTGGTACGTTTATTTTTGGTCAAATAAACTGAATTCTTATCCTCCGGAAATTTTATTTGCCGCAAAAGAGTATATACAATGCTCATACACGTTATCGAATTTCTGTATAAATAGGTTAATTACCAAGGACGAAGGCATGATTAGAAATAACAATATCAGACTTTAAACGTCCAAACGCTGGGCTTGAACATTCCCAATTTAGAACAATGTAGGTACATATTTATATACCGGTCCACCACAGTGATCCAAGGCGAATTGGCAGATGTAACACATTGGTTATGTATGTAATTATTACAAAATGCATATGATATTATTATTGCTGTCAGGCTATGCGATCTTTTCTGCCAGGTTTCTAACTGCTGTTGTGATCAGACGCTAGTATATAATACGACTTACAAGGCAGAAAAGAAGAAACAAGCGAACATAAACATAAAAAGTCAGTTTCAAATTTGAATATTTCTAAGGATTATCTATATTCGATCTTTAAGCAGGCATAATTTCGCTGACACGATGGCATGAAGTGAGAAAATTGTTTTTATTGCAATTGCTGAGTATAAAGTAAGGAATATTGAATAAAATTGGCATACTAAAAAGGGAAAAGGAAACCTATAAGTCAAGCGTTGCTGTCATTGATGGCACAGAAAGGTTGTCAAATCAAAATCTGTGTCTTATGTCCGGTTTCCGAGGTACTTTTAACTGTAGTTTATCTGTTCGTTAGCGCTATTGGTTCAATAACTAATAAAATTGCGTTTTTGAATACACCATCGTACGATAGTTAAACTAGGTTCAACTTAACTGTCTAATATTAGGCGTTTATCTATTCCATATCTTTTGTTTGACGTTTTGTTGTTGACGTTTTTGTTTGATGTAAAGAAATATTAGATATTCCTTCTTAAATAAATCCATCTAGTGGCGAGTTTTGGTACTAGTTGTAGGTTAGTAGTTAACCTAAGTTTATCTATTACATAACTTTATAGAATCAATTGTTATTGAACTCATAACTGGTAACCTCAAAAATTGGGCATTAGAATTGACCACCCAAGCAATTGTCAAGGAAATTTTTTCAAATTTATAAACATGAGTGAGAGTTGTATTTTATGGCATTTTTTAATATTAGACAACAGATGCCATACAAAGTTTCGTGATTAAATATAATATTTAAAGTAGGTGGTATCTGTTTAATTAAACGTATTATTTGAATCATGTGCTAATTAAAACTCTGATTTGACTAATTTACTCAGTACTCGAGATATATTAAGATAATTATAACCAAATCTTTTTAGCGTTCCGTAGCCGTTTTAGCACAAATGGAACCCTTGTGTAATCGTCATGTTCGAATGTATAGACATTTGAACATGAGTTCCGAGAGAAACGACTGTAATATATATAAACAGATAGCTGTTTATATATGTTACAGTCGTTTCTCTCGGAAACTACTACTGTACATGAATTAAATTTTACAGGAAAGTCTAGTCTATTAAGTGCAACGAACTTGTGTACTAAAATCGCGAAAAAGTAAAGATTAAGAGCGGCGAAATATTAGCATTGAAAATAGTGTTCTCTAATTTTTAAACTATGAAATACAACATTCTGATAAAGCTTAAAAATACTTTCATCGAAAATGTTTGGAACAATATAATAGAGGAGTTTTTATAGATGTGTGATGTTTGGATTGAATATTGTTTTTAATGTTTTTGGTGCTTTGTCCTTTGTGTTCGCCCTGAACTATAATTCTGGAAATGCTACGTTACTGACGAAGACGCCGAGTTGGCCATCGGCGTCATTTCCTTCGACTTAAGAAAAAAATAGTAAGCTCGAGTTCTCTCTTTTTTTTCATTTACAAATTTACGTATCAATTTCCATTATTTAGCTCTTTAAATAAAAAAAAAGTTGTAGGCGTCCTAAAAATTAAAGTTTCTCATATGTCAATGTCCTCATAATTATGTCTTAAAGCTAAACACTTCAAGGAACACACACCCAACATTTAATATTGAGTTTCATGACCTCTGGGAATATTATGTTTAGCGAGCAAACTACCTTTAACCAGATTATTTAAAAGTTAACTTAATTATTTATAACCAATCATCTTATTAATATGTGTTAATTTTTGTATTTGTGGTGAATATAGAGTATCAAGAATTATATTTAAAAATCTGTTTTTTTTTTAAACATCAAAGTCGGAATTTCTAAATATTATTGAAACATTACAATTTACATAACATTTTTTTTAACATAACAGTGCGTAGACTAACACGCATTTACCTAATTTATGTAAGAATTTTATCAAATGCTTCTCGATATATTAACAATCTGTTTCCAAATGCCGACAATTTGCTTCCTAAGGCTTACCCACATCTGTATTAGTTTGATCAATTCGTTCATCGTTGTGTTGCACAGACGTGGTAGTTTGGATGAAAAATGTATCCGATTTATTTGAAATGACATGCTTTAAGATACTCCGATCACGTAAAGTAATGATGATCATGATCAATCAAATGGTACAAATGCGATCTCAACATACTATAATGCCGGATTTTAAGTTAAAGTTGAGCGGTGTTTTACTGTGCTGTTTTATTTTCACGAAACGTATGGATAATTTTGTTTTAAAATGAATAATATTTATAGAACATTAATGATTTTTTTCAAAAAATCTATGGAACTTCCACAAGTCCTCCGTTGTTTGTCTTCAGTTGAGAACCTGCAATATTACTAAAGCTAGAATGGATGGTTATTTAGATCCGGTATTCGCCTGGTGCTTTATTTGATTAGTGATTCCAAAATTCGAATATTGATGAATACCTACTTAATATTGGCTGAATACACAAAAGATGAAATGGTGAATATTTTTAAGAGCAATGGTGAAGTTTAACTTATTTTAACGTTCGGCCTTTGTCGTAAGTCTTGATCACGTTGATCACGTTTTTTTTATTGCACGAGATCAGCAGACAGGCAGACGGCCTACTTGATGGAAAGCGGTTACCATCGCTTATGGACATTTGCAACACCAAAGTTGCTACAAATACGCTGCTGCTCACGTTTATTTTTGGATGGCGAATTTCCCTAATTACTTACAACGCCATAAAGAAACTACCTTTCGTAAAGTACGCGATCTTGTCTTTTAACGCAACACAATGATCAGATCGATGAAATAGTTTCAGGTGTAGAGGCAGAAAGTAAAGAAAATCAGTGTTGATTTGTACATCTACAGGACTCTTGTTACCTGAACATTTGAGAGATTAAGTATCATTTCTGACCTTAGCTTGGCTCAATGTTAATCAATTACTGTGTGGGTTCGTCCGGCGGTATTTGGGAACACTGCTAGACACAACAGATTCGTGTTGTTATTAACGGTGTGGCGTAAATAATTCATGATATTATTTAAGTTGGACAGAGCACAATACGAATTTTGGGTATAATTGAAAATGGACTGAGTTGGGCTTATTCTTCGTGAATTTATCACTAGGGCCGAGGTGCCAGAACGACGACGCGTTGTTCAGATAAAGTTTATTTTATGACTTAAGCGAGAACATTAATATTCATTACCGGGGCGAAATGAACTAACTTTATTATATAATAAAGATCAAAGAGTGAACGTGCTCCTGGTGCTTTCCTGGGTTTTTATTTTAACCTTCAAAATTGCACCCTTATGCTAGGCATGTAGGGAGTGAGTGCATTGGGTAATCTGCAATCGTTTATATTTGTAATCAGTACGTGACACTTGCGTGGACGTTAAGATATAAAACCGAAGATGGCCGATCTTAGTCACTTCGCTCTGTATTCCAACGTGCTATATTATTTACCGAGTAAAAAAAATTTAGACGCTTATGTCCAGATGTTAATAATATATAAGTATATATTTTTTGTGAAATTATTATATGCGAATGTGACTTCCAAAACTTAATCCTAGATTGGTGCACTGTCTCAAATGTATATTCTGCGTATGCTGTGTTACATTGTGTGTGACATTCGATTATTTATAGAAGATAATGCGGTACGGAATTTATAATTTGAGATAAATAAATCAATAACCTAACCTAACCTAACAAATAAAACTGAAAATCTAAATGTAAAACAAAGAAAATAGCAAAGATCACACGATGTAATGAATATTTCGAATACGAGTTCTAAGGCTATTACTACTTCTCAGGAATCAATAGAAACTTCTATCTCTATTTAAAGCAAACGCTTTTCAGTGGCCAGTTTTACATTATCTACTTTTTGAAAATCTGGACCTGTTTAAATAGTTATATATTATATATTTTCATAAATGTTGTACTTAAAAATACCACATTAATATTACAATGTAATCTAAAAAAGACTAATAAGTAATTTAAATATAACCTAAATTAACTAAAAGTATTCTATTAAGAAAGTGTCCAGTAGCACTTTTCTTATTGTCTCTATTGAGACACTTAGTTCATGTGTTCTTTAATAAGTTAGCACAGTACACTACACTTTAGTTTTGTTTATAGCACTAGTTCAAACAGTTTTGTCCTTTTGAGCCTTCTTATTATATCCGTATTGTCGAGGAGCTGGATCACCTCAACATTCACATGATGGTAAAGCCAATGCTCGTGAGCTTCCGCGTACTTTCTGATAATGCTAGTAACAAACTCCACTTTCAGATCCCGATGGAGGTCGCTCGATCTAAAGTACCATGGCGCGTTTAAATAGTGATATGATTTACTTTTAATACAGAATTTACGTTAAGTGATTTTGCATGGACATATTCAATTTCATTCAAAACCTCTGTATTTTATGTGATACTTTGCATTTAGTCTTCCACCTTAGAAATGGTCTGAACTTTCAACGGCATTTGTAGGAAAATACTATCATCTGAACTCATCAACTTTGGAAGCCGTGGTAGACTCATGACTTTAAATAAGTAATCTGTAAGAATCAATTTTGAAGTAAACAGATTCATTTCCATTTCATGTTCTTTTTCTTATATTTCATCCCCTCTATCTTATCCCGTATATAATTTCGTAAAATATTCTACGATATTGTCTTTTCAGTAGGAATGCGGAAATTCAAAACCATATAGGAAAATAAACACTTTTACTTAGGACAACTTTGTAAAAAATATAAACACAAATTTTTCGAGCTCTCTAACAAAATATGTAACCAATTTTTTTAAAGTTTTTTAAACAGCGAAGCATTTTGTTGGTAAAGTTTAATAAAATTAAATCTAACGGATTCTAAAACAGTTTCCCCCTATATTGTAAAATTTCAATTTTCTGAGGTTTATATATCCAAAAAACACTTAATACAATGTTTGTCAGATATTTATCATTATTTTCTTATATTTGTGGCGCCTTTCCGGGAGAAAGGTGAATAAGGTAGAGTATAAATCTTCCGTTTATCATACTTAAAGTCCATCTTTTACTAGGATATTATACTATAAAAACCAACTACGCTATCTTCATAAATCTTTGAGATGAAATAACAAACTTCATATTGCACAGGGTAATTCTGCTTCGTTCTTAAAATTGGTTTATATAATTTATTTTAAGTTATAATAAAATATTTAAGAGATATTCTAAAGCAATCAAAATTTTCTAGTATAATTAACTACAATCAAATTTTTTATTAAAGTTATGATAAGAAAATAGGGCGGATACATTACTTAAAACCTTCATAGGTTGATAACTTTACATTTACTAACGGACATTAAGAAATAAAAGTAAAACAATAGAGTACAATAGGAAAGACATGGACTTGTGCCAGTAATAGTAAAAAAATACCATAATTATTTTATTTATTTAATTTGTTTGGGAAACATACAATAATTAATATTCTTAAATATAAAACACAAAATTAATACATATATCAATCAAGTTTCCACTAAAAAATAATTTATATAATAAAAAAAAAATTGGCTCAGATAGTTAATTACAAAAAAAATTTGATGTCAATAATAATCTGTAAACATTGCATTGTCATAAAAATACACGCATCGTGCGACACTTTTGTAAGGGTGTAAACAACTTGGTATTTAGAATGTTTATATGTGGCCTTAAGCAAATTTTAATGTAGGTAAATAAAAAGAATATTAAAATACATTATTTTACTTCCTGTAATACAACCGGTAGACTAGGTCTGCCTATTTTTTTACAAGCTTTTATTTACCTTGCAATGGATGTACCTCTATGTATGTATGTAAGTATATATGTAAGTTCGGGTGGAATCTTCCAAGTTAAATTTGATCAACTTCCCGGATTCGGATTGAGCTGAAATTTTGCACACATATGTATATCGCGTGACAATACAATAATATGTTACCATGGAGCTGATCTGATGATGGAGTCGGAAGGTGGCGGCCATAGGAACTCCTGTACTAAACAAGATAGACCCGGCGTGCTTGGGCTCATTTTACTTGTCTTGGCTAGCACTCTGCTTCTACATGATATCCAGGATTTCAAAAGCTTGCATTTATTAACCTTTTTATAAAAGCTTATTTTGTATATGTAAGGAGTCAAAGCTTTATATTTCGTTGATGGCAGGTTTCTGTATTTTACTACCTACTACCGTTACTACTACTACCGTTCATTTGCCTTATTACTGGTCAATATTTAAAATAAGTTCCATACTAGTCATGTAAAATTTCTACCAATGGTATGACAAGCGGATGAATTAGTAAGATATAGGAACGGGCTATGAAATTCTTCCATCCATCCATTACATGAGGTCAACGCTCAGTTGCCGATTCTATTATATATTGATCTACGTTTACATTTAAAGAATCTTCGCCCATATATATTAGGAAGGCAAAGGTAAAGAAGTTATTGTAGACAATCAATTTGAATTATTGTACCTAAATGAATAACCATAAGCGTTCAATCGGCTAAACGATGATCTGAGGAAGCAATCAGATATTACAAAATTTATTTATAGAAGCTTAAGGGTTTGTAGAGTCTTAAACAAATATCTCTCACTGATATTTACATAATTATAGATATTTACATTGCTCGAATAGAATGTGTCGCTGAATCCGCAGATCTTGGCAAATTTGTTGTAATTGGATTTAGCTAACATATCCACATATCAAATTTCATATCCAAGGAACCACGTAAGGAAAACGTCATATCAAAAGGACGATTGTCATGGTCAGGTGCATTAGGTACTCTATTGGGTCCAAGTAAAGCCAGTACTTTAACGCTTTAACTTATACAGGCGCTTTATAGCTCATTCCAGCGGCGGCGGTGCGGCGTAAGCAAAATATAATATGAAAATATCAGTGTTCTTAGTATTCCCTGTAGTCAGATCATAGCGCAATATGTCTGGTTCATGGTTACATAATCTTTCAAGCGGTGTTGAGGCGATATGAATTATGTTCACTTAGTTACTGTTATGTGCTTAATTTCTCATAATCCGTCTGAGTGTTGCGTATCTCACATAATTGCGGTGTGGAATTTTGCTATGCGACGATGTCGGTCGGATTTCGCGGCGCGTCGCGACACACCACTACACCACGCTGCGTCGCGTATGTACCATTTCAGCACTTCGTAATACGGCTTTCAAAATGGAAATTAGGAAAACTAACTAGTCAGTAAAATAGAAGCAAAAAGATCGGCACCACGCTTAACGACTCCATACTGCCGTTGATCATCACCGACGGCAAAATATATATAGTGCAAGAAAGAATAATGGGGAAATATCACGACCTTCAGGAATGAGGAATACGACACAAAGAGGATGAATACGGCTTGAAAATTAATACATAATACCTATATTTAGTTAAATGTTCATCTTATTTTATAGAATAGAATATCAGTTGATGCACATAAAAATGTGTTACAAAGTTACAATATTTTAAACAGCATTTACAAATGACGATTTTATCGATGATAACGATTTCTTCCAAACAACATATAATTTTTATATGCATATTTTTACAATTATCGAGCATATAATAAACATTGCTGAATTGTGAAATTCACTAATTTCCCCTTTGGTACCTGAAACATGGTGGAATGGATGACATACTTGTCCATAAGTCCTGGATCATTTTTTCATCATCCCAGCAGTGGGAAGTTTATAGCCTGATATTCATCATCATCATCATACGAGCGTTAAATCCCAGTTGCGTTCGGTGCGTTCACTCCGACGCCCAGGGTTCGCTTTCCTACTTTTTCTACTCCACTTCGCGCGGTCTTCGACATCCCCCATTTTGAGACCATTGGCACGCATGTCATCCTTCATAACGTCAAGCCAACATTTCTTGGGCCTTTCCCTTCGACCGGGATCTGGCGGAGGCGGCATGGCTAGATATTTGTTCCCCACATAATTAGCCGGTCTCCGTAAAAAGTGCCAGTATCAGCGTAAGCGAGACTCTTGCAGTTTGTCTGCTATGTCATGGACATGAAGACTGCCGCGGACGCGGGAGTTCCTGACCCGGTCTTTGCGCGTCACTCCACACATCCAACGCAGCATTTTCATCTTCATGACACACAGTTCTTGCTTGTGCGCTCAAGTACAGGTCACGCTTCACCGCCATATAAAAGGACAGGTCTAATGATGGATTTATAGACATGTCCTTTTAATTAACCGACATTTTGGGGTCACAAATGACACCTGTCAGCTCACGCCACTTGGCCCAAGCTGCAGTGATACTGGCCTTTACGTCGTGGCCGATGTCTCCGGATGCACTAAGTACAGATCCCAAGTACATAAACTAATCCGTGCGCTCGCCCGTGTCTTCGCCTTAGCGCACGGATGTGCAATCTGTAGTGTTGTAGGCCAAGTACTCAGTCTTCGCCAAATTTAGTTTCAGACCGCCGTTCTCTAGCGACCTCTTCCACGTATTTACAGGTCGCACCAGGCGCCCCCTGTCCGAATCTGCCAGCGCGATATCGTCAGCATAAATGAGCAACCATGGAGGTTGCTCATGTGCATTTCTGATGCTATTCGACACCTCGTCTAATATCACGCTGAACAGAAAAGGGCTAATGAAAGATCCCTGGTGCACTCCTACGGTTATGGGGAAGGGTGTGGTGTCGCCAACAGCTGTCCAAACTATGGAATCGGAATCATGGTACATGTCCCGAATAATGTCAATATAGGTTTCTGGCACCCCTTTGGACCTTAGTGCCCATCAGATCATGACGCGAGGAACACAGTCGAAGGCCTTCTGCAGATTCAAACACAGGAAATGCAGAGGCGTATTCTTCATCCTGTATTTCTCCATGATGATCCTGAGGGCAAAAACAGGGTCCATGGTACCATGCCCTGGTCGAAACTCATATTGACATCCCGACACAGTGCGCTCCTGCCGGAGCCGAGAGTCGATTATGTGCTTAAAGAGCTTCATGGTGTGGGACATTATTACCTTTATTCCGGGGTAATTTTCGCACTCCTGCACCGATCCCTTACCTTTGAAGACTGGGGTGATAACACTCAGTCTCCATTGGCTTGGGATATTTCCGGTGAGGAGTATGCGGTTAAAAAGGTTTGTTTAAATGCCCACACCACGAGGACCTATCCTAGCCTTCCAGGCTTCGGCTCCGACAGCTTTCCGATTCCTCATGCGGCGAAGAGCCCTATGGACTTTTTCAGGCGTTGTCGGTGGCACTAGTCTTTAATTCGGAGGGAGGTTCGGTGGCTGTACTTCTTTGTGCTGCTTATTCAGCAGCTCGTGGAAGTACGAGCGCCATCTCTCTTTCACCGCGAGGTCCTCGCATAACAGGTTACCGCCAGGATCTTTAATACAGCGGCACTTGGAAATGTCCTGTGCCGCTTTGATCCTGGAACGTGCCAACTTATAAATGAGCTTCTGCCCCTTAAACGATTCTAACTTATCGTACAACGATTGAAAGTGGCCTCGTCTGGCTCTGGCTACAGCTCTTTTAGTGGCACGTTTTGCGGCCCTGTATGCATCGCGGTCTTCAGGAAATTTGGACGCTTGCCACTTTTTGAATAGGGTTTTCTTCACCCTAACCTCCCTCTGGACTATGTCGTTCCACCACCAAGTTTCCTTATCACAGTTGCGTCCACCCTTAGACACACCCAGTACTACCTTTGCCGCTTTAGTAATGGCTGCCTGGATCTTGTCCCAGTGGCTGTGGACTAATTCGCTGCCAGCTCCGACACACATCTCGACGGATGCTGAAGCGAATTTCTGGGATTTGTCTTCATCAAGCAGCCACCATCTAATTTGTCGTCGACAATGCTCAACGGGTTTGTCTTTGGGTTTTACGCAGAGATCCATGACAAGGACACGATGTTGTGCCGTGAGACTCTCTCCGGGTATGACTTAGCAGTTGGCTACTTTGCCGATGTGGTGTCTCCTGGAGAGTAGGTATTCGATCTAGGTATCATGCGTCCCGCTCTTGTAGGTGATTAAGTGTTCGGATTTCTTTTTGAAATACGTGTTCGCGATGGCAAGATCGGCAGCAGCACACATTCGGAGGATGTCCTCTCCTTCTGCGTTACGGCTTCCGTAACCGAAGCCATCGTGAACACGCTCAAATTCGTCCCACTTCTCACCCACATGACCGTTCAAATCACCACCCAAAACGAACCCCTGTGATAACGGGATGCCACATAGTACATCACCGATCAGATCACAAAACCTCATTCTGTCAGTGTCGCTACAACCAGCCTGTGGCGCGTAGGCACTTATCAAATGGGTCACTACCCCTTCGATAAGCACCGGCACGACCACAAGTCGGTCGCTGAAGTGTTTCACCTCCGGAATGTTGTTTTGGAACTCCCCGGAGAGCACTGCAGCAACCCCGTTTTCCCCACCAGGAGCACCCCTATAAATCAGCTTGTAGCCATTCCCAATAAACCGGGATCTGCAGCCTTTCTACTGAGTCTCCTGCAAGAACGCCACGGCCACCCTCCGCCTGGAGAGTACTTCAACCAACTCCCTTGTACGTCCGGTCAGCGTACCAATATTCCACGTCGCGAAGCGGAGTTTCCTATTCTGAGTGTGGACTCGCGTCGTTAGCCGTTGCCGTTGCAGCCCTTGACACGGTAGCCCTTGCCCATTTGTCGCAAGTGTAGGGCAATGTGTCTACGCGTCGTTTAGCGGCGACGCCCTAGCCATACCCAGCTTTCCTATATGACTATCCATGAATGATGTGGCGAATTCTAGATTTAAGTGTAGCGGCAGCCGCCCGAGCTACACAACACTTATAGAGAAATGAGGAATAGATAGTGGTATGTGGGAAGGCATAAAGATGAAGGATACTAGGATGAGGAGAAGGGGGGACACCACTGTCACGGAGCAAAGGGAAAGTAACAGTGGCCGCGTGGAGGACCTCGGGCTTGCGTACCCGTTTGCACTATAAAATGCCGGACAGGAATTTTACAGGAGGGACCCTCTGAGGGAGGTCTATAGCCTGATATTACACATGTTTAAATTATAAATTCCTACCAACTGAATTCTAAATATATATAATATTTAGTTCATAAATTAAAACGCCGGCTCGATCGTTGTGATACCACCAGAATATTGGTATGAAACAGTTAACCTGGAGCTAATTGTATTTGGTGCGATGAGTGAGAGTTCCGATGGCCCACTTCCATCTTCCCCTATCGACCCTTCCCTATCCCATCCCTCTATTTCAATCCCATATCCCATCCCTTCTATCCCGTTCCACCTGTCTGAATCCTCTATCTACCTTATCCCAGCCCTATCCTATACTCTTTATCCTATTCTAAAGGCTGGCAACGCGTTGATTTCGCCATAAATGTTGCAAAACCTGCCTGTAGGCAGGCGACGGTAACCACTTTTCATGAGCTGAGCCGTCTGCCTGTTTAGGTACCAATTTTGCAGTAAAAATATACAAAGTATAAATATGTAGCGTTTCAACAAAGAAATATTTGTTATCAAAGTTATATTGACTATTGTAGCTGGTCGTCTGTTAGAAATGTGTACGAATATGTTCGCAGGCCGAAATGGGAAGTGTTCGCGGCGTGATCTCGCATCCAGTTGCGAATAATTGAGTGGCGCCCCCGCTCAGCTACCACTTTAAGTGTTACACTTAATTAGACCACGTGAGAACCGCTTAATGCCACTCTGTGTGCGAGCTTTATGGCCATTGTTGCATTAAATGTACGCAATCACCACCCGTTACGCTTTTGTTATTTATGCATATCAATTAATGTTAGGCGAGTGCGCACTATGCAGATTCGTGACAGGTGTATGATGAACGATATTGTTGAATTAAATTGAAATTGAATGGTTGTCCGTTGTTATAGTCGAATGATTTCGTTGATGATGGAAATGCGAGATAACGTTTTGTACGATGATAAAGTCCAGTTGCTTTGGCTGTTAGTATGATAGATGAGGCTCACATCAGCTGACATTTGATCATTCTACAAAACGTCGAGATCTCATAGATTTTGTATGAGTGTACAAAATTATGACATCATAATTTTGTACAAGTAGTCAGGTGGCGTATTTTTAGAAATTTAAATGAATTTTTGAATTATTACAACAATAATATCATTTTACACATATTAAATAAATTAAAGAATAAAGACCTACTAGCCACTGTAAGAAAAAAAATGAGAGTATACAGTAATAAACGTGCAAAAAGATAGATAACTCTTTATTGTACACCAATACAAACATGAGCTTAAAGACTAAAATTATATCTAGTTATGTACAAAGGGCGGTCTTATCGCTAAAACGTGATCTCTTCCAGACAGCCCCAGGAATGAATTGAGATGATAATGGCGATGGTGGTATACGTAACATATAGTACAAACTACTTACATTTTAATAATAAATACATAAATTATATATATATATATATATATATATATATATATATATATATATATATATATATATATATATATATATATATATTAGGGTGGTCCTTATTTAGGGTTTGTCCGATTCTTTTTTCACGATAGTCCTAAATCGGTTCTAAATCTATTAAAAAAAATTCATGCCAAGTTATAGCTCTTAATTTTAATTTTAACCCGGCCCCCCCGATAACCAAACTTTTAAATGGAAATAACAGGGGAAAAATCTGTTATTACTTTGGAATTTTTTACGTCATGAACGGATGAACAGATCATGTCGACAAACAATAATTCTTATAGAAAATTTAACGCTCTACAAAAAAGGTCTCTTATGATTTTTTGCTAACTCTAACGGTTTCTAAGTTATTTAAGGTCATAGTTGAAGCTTAAGTCAATTTTAGGATTTTTCTATTTCTACCGTCGTTTAATGATTTAAAAATGAAAAAAGAATAATAATTCTTTATCTTAATGGTTTTTTTTTTCTTTTTTCTTAGAAAACTTTCAAAGTAACCGTGACCCTAAAATGATAGTTACATTAATTTTTCTCTAATTTTTGAACTGTTGTGAGTTTCATTGTCAAAAAATTGTTGAAAATTCCAAAGTAATAACAGATTTTTTCCCCTGTTATTTCCATTTAAAAGTTTGGTTATCGGGGGGGCCGGGTTAAAATTAAAATTAAGAGCTATAACTTGGCATGAATTTTTTTTATAGATTTATAACCGATTTAGGACTATCGTGAAAAAAAAATCGGACAAACCCTAAATAAGGACCACCCTAATATATACATACACACATATATATATATATATATATATATATATATATATATATATATATATATATATATATGCAAAAATTTCATATATTACATAGATATATACTTAATATACATACCATACAAATACATATCTACAGAATATATAAATGCTTATAAATGAATTTAAATATCATATTCTAACGACAGGTAGTATTTTTTTATCATACTTTTAAATATCGCTAGCGATTATGCTTGTCTGGTTGTAACGGGAATAAGCTTAGTAGAAGGGCGTAAATTATGAGAGCACGAAAGAAATTCAAAACTTTGTTTAAGGTAATCAGGAGTACTAGGGACAAATAAAATACTATAGAGAAAAGCAAGGATGTGAGTATTACGGCGAAATGGAATTGGCAACCACTTGAGTCCTTTTCGGAATTCAGAGGCATGGTTATATTTGCGTAGTCCAAATATGAACCTTATGCAAAAATTTTGGAGGCGATCAAGTTTATTAAGTTGTTCTTGAGTTACATTTAGATAGCTGGCGTCAGCATAATCAAGGATAGGAAGTAATAAGGACTCTGCTAGCTTAATTTTGGTGGTAGTAGGTAAGAAATTCCTCAACCTTCTAAGGGATTTGGATGAGAGATAAAGCCGCCGGCTTAATTCGGTGATATGAGGTCGCCAAGAAAGCGATAGAGCGAGAAAAGATTTAATTATAGTCTAAAGAGTAATTAAATTTATTTCTGTTATATATTATTGTTATTGTATAACATATGTCATTTGCCCCATAACACTATTGTAGTATGAATAGAGTAAAACAACAAAATTATAGTATTAAGTTGAGATACTTCATCTTCTCAATTTTTCAGTCACGGGTGCAACTTTCAACGATTCCCTTATGTACTTTTCTCATCTTATCCATTCTTGTAACAATGATATAATGTTTTTTTATGTGACAGAGGACGTATGTCAGAAAAGAGGAGTATGGAAAGAAAAAACAATAGTGCTGATCCCAAATAATTAG
Organism: Dendrolimus kikuchii; assembly: GCA_019925095.2. NCBI lineage: Eukaryota > Metazoa > Arthropoda > Insecta > Lepidoptera > Lasiocampidae > Dendrolimus > Dendrolimus kikuchii. The sequence continues at coordinate 12,279,225 of CM034401.1, forward strand.
GAGAAGGTGAAAGAAAAGAGAGAGACAAAATATTTCACACTCACCAATTCATCGATTCAGTGTAAGGGAATCCCGATGACGATGCATGATGTAACATGATATTAGTGAAGACCCACAACGCTGTATGCACTCCCCAACCGGGAATTCAGGGCTTCGAGGATTAAGGCATTTGTTCCTCAATATATGTTCTTAGTTTTGTAGCTGTGCCCGCAACACCTATTACTCTTGGACTTTATTTTCATATACTGCCTCTTTGGTTGAGTGGATTAAGCCTTGGCTGAGCTAACTGGAATGTAGAAGCTCCAGGTCCGATTTCTGTTATGGTAAATGTCGTAAACGAACTTTCCGTTAAACTATAGTTTGAGCGTCTGAGATCAGCTTCAGAGTGGTATTTTGTATATTACCCATAACGCAAGCGTAATTAGCTTAGCATGGACATATACGACAGACAAACACACACTATGTACTAATCTCCTAGTCTACTCAGACACAGAGGCAATCATACATAAATGTGTGGGCGACGGACGACATCGAGATTTGTTATTATTGTTATATCTTCTGAACCCTGCATTATATCGAAATGAAACAGACACGATTTAAAATAAAATTCCTCTTTTAATCCATAAATCTTAATTAAATCCATTGAGCCAGTCCGTAGCCCATTCAAGTAAAACTTTCACGAGTGAAATACAAAAATTCTAAAAGCAGGCATTTGTGATTCCGTATCGTAGTTTTCTAACGTTTAGTTATAGTGTTATATATAACATCTATCTATGATATTATATAATTTTAAACATGCCGTGTCTGTACATTGAAGCTATTTAAAAAAAACAACTGGAATAGACTATATAATAAACAATGATAGAGAACACGATGAAATTTTTTTTAGATTTCTTGTCTGTTTGTTCGGGATTCATGTAAAAACTACCGGGCCGATTTCGATGAGGTTCACGCTAATCGACAGCAAATTCTTAGAATTAAAATCTGCGCTATTTTTGATCCCGCGAATCTCGCGTGAATTTCTTTGGGAATTATTAAAAATGACCAGATTTTAAAAAATCGAATTCGAATGTAATTTTTTCATTGATCGATAGCAAATGTTATGGAAAAAGTGTGTGATAGTTTTTGTCCCGGGTATCCCGCGAAAATTTTTCCGGAAGTGTATTGTAGTTGTATCCGTACAACTACATTAAAATTAGCTATTTTCGACACCGTTTTCACTAAAATGATAGCTTACATTCTTTATGAAATGCTGCGGGTACTTTGTGCTCCCAGAATCACGGAATTTCAAGTCAAGTGTGGACACAGTTACGGGCATATCCTAGTTTATTTATATACTTATTTTACAATTTTAGGATAATGACAGTGGCCTACAAAAAATAAAAACTGGTCTGTTCTTTGCCCAGACCCATCTATTTTCATGTATTTCGATGCACTGAATTCAAATCTGGGATCAGTTTGTTCCATTCATACATCCTCAAAATGTTGAAGGTTTATGGACTGAACTGAGTCCAGATTTGGACTTTTAGTGTGTTTTAGTTTAGTAATCCTCAATGTTCTGAGGGTGTTTGGATCAAACTGACCCCACATTCGAAGTAAAAATAACAAAGCCGGCCAAGTGCGTGTCAACCAATGCACAATGAACGCAGTGGCGGATTTACCCATTTGATTACCGCTATTCAAATTTTGCAACCCCACCACCTCCATAATTTGATATCCAATCATATCATAATCACAATCATATTAATTACAATGTCAAACAATGTCAATGACATTGTAATTTTGTGATTTCTACACTATCCTCCAAATTACACTATCTTTTACCCGTATTATGTAAGATTGTTCTGACTACGCAAATTGTAGAAAACATTATTTGAGTTATGAAACATTTACTTTTTGAATTGCTTGTGTGGGACCTAATAATGTTAAGGGAAGTAAAAGAATGGTACTATAGGAGCCGACCAATAATCGTTACTTTAGTCGTAGTTCCATTGATTGTAATTTTATGTATACTAGTGGTCGCCCAGTGGTCGTAATTCTACCATAATTCATTTAAATTATAAAGTTGAACATTATTAAGGTTCTGTTGTCAAAGACTATATACTTCTATAATCACAGATTTCGCCAAGGCTACACTGACTTTAACAGTAAACAAAAGTATGATGCGTGTGTGTGAAATACATGTTTTTTTTATAGCTGGAGTACGGCAAACAGGCAGACGGCCCACCTGGTGGAAAGCGGTTACCGTCGCCTATGGACGTTTGCAACATCAGAGATGTCACCAACGCGCTGCTGGCATCGAAGAAATTTTATGACACCCTTTTTGAAAAACTCCATATCGTAGCGCTGTGGGAAAACCTCAGCTGGGAGCTCATTCCAAATCCCCACGGTACGCAGGAGAAACGTTCTACAGAACCGTTGCGTACATGAGCGAAGCGGCTCAAGGAAGTGGGGGTGAACTCCCAACCGATGGCGAGCGGTGCAATGGTAGAAAGAGGACAAAGGCACCATTCTAAACAGTTCTTCGGAACATTCCCCGTTATACAGTCGGTAGAGTACGCAGAGAGAAGCAAAGTCTCTTCTAAAAAGTAGTGTGTGTAATGTTTTTTTTATTGATTTAATGTATTTTTTATGCATAATTTAAAAAAATAGCATTCTGCACTCCTTCTCTATATAAACTATAAGTGTGCGAAATTAGATACTCCTCCGTCCGCGCAATTTTCATAAAAAGGGGTACAAAGTTTTTGTTTCACGTATATTAATATAATAATAACATTTGTGGAAACTCTGTTTTAATATAACGTTGAAAAGAAACTTATTAAGACTTTCAATTATTGCCTGATTTGTTCTAATAACATGTTTTAAATCATTTAACCTAAATTAAAAATTTGTTGGTGTTTTCTGGATATCCATAAGCAAAAGAATTTCTAATATGATTCATATAATTAATTCAAACTTAAACTACTCTCAATTTAGAGTTATTACTGCATAATACATGATAGTTCTAATGTAAACGTATTGTTTTGCATTAACGAACAATATATCTCATAATAATGCATGCGCGTACGTAAATGATACAGTTAGTCACTTATGGAGTCTAGTACTGCAATTTTTATACGTGGCGTGTCTGTCAATATTCTAATAGAACACATGAGTTCCCACGAGACGATTCAGGGCAACATTCATAATATAAAGAAAACTTTACCCTAAAAAATTTAATGAATTAATGATAGGTATACTATATTCTACATATAACCCCTTAACACTATAAGTAGAATGTGCTTCTCACATCACCGTTTTATGTGTAAGTAGGCCAGAAGGCTGCCTACGTTATCTCACTTGATCTCTATAAATATCTATCTCAATCTATAATATTGTTAAATTCTAAATATGTCGTGTTTGTACATTGAAGCTACTTAAAAAACAACAGGGATAGACTATATATATATAACGATGGTAAACATGATGCGTTTTTTTTTAGATTTCTTGTCTGTTTGTCGCTTTGTCTATTTGATCGGGATTTATGCAAAAGTAACTGAGCCAATTTCGATACAATTTTCGCTGATCGATAGCAAATTCTCAGATTTTAAATCTGCAGTACTTTTTATCCCGATTATCTCGCATTTTCTTAGAAACAGTATAAAATTGTTATGGCGCATACAAATTAAGTTATTTCTACACATTTTCACTAAAACTTTATGTCCCAGGAATCCCGCGGGAATTTAACCGGCAATGGCTTAAAGTATTAAGTACGTATAAAAATTAGCTGATTTAGATATCTGAACAATAATTTAAGTAATTTTTTAAATGCAGCGGTACTTTGTTTCCCGAGAATCACGTGGGATTTTTCCCAGGAATAGTACAAATTATGTTGGATAAAAATAAGCTGATTCCGATACGATTTAACTAGTTCAAATGATGTGGCACTTTCTATTCTGGGAACTCCGCGGGAATTTACCCGGGGGTGGTTTATAGTGGTTAATATGCATAAAAATTGGCTGATTTCCATATGATTTTTACTAGAACGATAGCTTACGTTCCTTTTTAAAATGCTGGGGTACGTTGTATCTTGGGAATCCCGAATTATCTGAGACACGATCACATGGCTTAAAATAGTATGAAAATCGGCCGTGTTATTCTTATTACGGTTTAGCTTGGTAATAGGTACATAAAAATTTGCATATCCGACTATTCCGGGACTTTTTATATTTCCCGAGATTTCCTAACTTCAAAACCACGTGATTGGAGGACTTGCTTAATATAACAGATCAATATTAGACGTCTTAAATAGAAGAGTTGTAGTTATATATGCCTTTAGTAATACAAAAATGTGTTGCCCTGCTGAAAATACCCTTTATATGTGGAGGTTTATGAATAGCTGTTCTTTAGCTACCTCTGTAATTTTAGTTTGTAAGACTACAGCTGTTAACCCCCCAAATATGATAAAATAAAATAAAATATATAAATATTGGCAAAATAACTGCTGCAATCTACATTATCTGTCAGGCATGGACCAAGTCGCGGGCAAATGCTAGTTATATATAATTTACTTTATATCTTTCATATTTTTCTCAGAGCTATTGGTCCATCATCGTGTGTCACCTCAGAACTCGATTTTACATTCACTTATATTGAAACTCCGAGAACACAGAAAATTCAGAATCCCTGATTTAGATAATTACAACCAGGTTCCAGGGGCTAAGGAACAAATTGAACGACGAAATTCGGGACAGGCCCATAATTTGCGCCTATCGAATCTTGTACGAGACAGTTTACTTTACACGACGTTTTTATGAGATATTATGGTAACAATATACGCGTATATCCTAGTATATTAGAAACTTTAGCAATTGTACGTGAACCCCTTATGTTTTGCCGGAGCTATTTCAACACAAAGTTTCGACTTTTACGATAATGTCAGACATTGCCATTCAAACGCGCTAAAACTTTATCAATGTGTGTGAAAGGATAAGCGTTCGACTCTCACCTATTACACGATGAATACTCGTACATACAGATTATTGTCTAATGCCATCTACTATACCTACGTATATAATTGGCAGAGATACCAAAGCCTTGATTTCTTTGTAACAAAAGGGGAGCTATTAGCCCGAGATTATCAGATACGTCAGTAAAATAACTTTTTGATCACAAAATTCTTTGTGTTTTTACTATCGTATTTGGGGTCTATATGGCCATTTATTTGCTATGTACATACATTGTGTTTATTTTCAAACTTAGTCGAAAAATTAAACATCAGATATCAAGTAACACTCATACCACCAATGTGCAGGATGTTGAGGAATACTTAATGTGAATAAGGTCAAATCAATGACAGATTCTAGGAACAGATGTGAATAGCCAAGAAAGAAATACCAACCTAATAAGTGCTTCAAAAAGTGTAATGGAATCGTAAACTCAGTTTTGTCTGTGTGTTTGTATAAGATGCTAATCTCGACATTAATTAAACTAATTTGGACATAGGCGTGTTATCATTTATAAATATAAAATAATAACAGCCCATAAACGTACCACTGCTGGGCTCGGGCCTTCCGCTATAGGTGAACGGACAGTATTCCCGCCGTGCTTGTCGGTTGTCTCGATGTGCAGGTTTCATCACGATGTTTTCCTTCACCATTGTTAGCACGTGGTAATTGTAATAATATGCACATTAGGTCAGAAAACTGCCTAAGTTCTGGCCACGTTTCGAAACCGCGCCCTTTTGAGTTTGGGATGCCTGCGCTAGCCATTACACTACTAAGACTTGTAATCTTACTTTAGACGACATCAGCCTCTAATCTACATCATTGTTAAATAGTGGAAACACCAGTGCAAACAAAACCTTCCACATGACTCCGTCTTCCTCTATAGTTTAGACTTGTGGGCTGGTAGGGCGATAGAATTAGTGTTTTCCGAAAATTTTTATTCAGGTGTTTTCAAGCCTCATGTGAATAGATATTTTCTAACTACCCGTGCCCCATAATCGACCGCATTGGCATTTAAAATCAGCGTGATCGTAGTCAAATGTGAGCTTTGTGCTTGTCAGTCTAAGGAAATTGCAGAGGTTATTAATCTCCACTATTATTTTTTAAAACTTCTCAAAGGTTCTTGTTCCAAAGGAATTTTCTTTACAAGTAGCTTTTAAGCTGCATCGCCTTAAATTTTTATTCAAAAATTCTCCCTTTATAGTTCAAAATTCAGAGAGAGCGGGAGAGGGGAAGCTTTTTAACCGATTTCATTTCATGTGTATGTACAGCGATTACGCTGAGATTTATAATCCAATTTATGTGATTCTTCTTTAGTTTGATGCGTAATAGTTGCCATTTGGTCCCCTAAAAATTTAACATAATTTAGCCCAGTAGTTTTCATCTATGAACATTTTTTATGACAATTTTTTCCGTTCCGTTCCGTATGTACACCGATTACGCTGAGATTTATGATCCAATTTAATTGTTTCTTCTTTATTTTAATGCGGAATAGTTGCCATTTGGCCCCCTAAAAATTTAACATAGTTTAGTCCAGTAGTTTTCATTTTATGAACATTTTTTTATGATTTTTTTTCCGTTCCTGTTTCTTGGGACCTATATTTTTTAAGGCGCGCAACACCTATTGGTAGGCCTACCCATAGCTAGACACTAGAAAGTAACAAATAAAAAAAACTTCGTTTAAAAAAACTGACTTCGAAAACTAAAAAGTATAAAATGGGTTTAGAAATAAGTTATTTTATACTTTTTTAAGTCGGTTTTTTAAAAGATGTTTTTTTTTATTACAATATTGGAAGCTACTGTCTTTGCACCAAACTTTATTTAAACTTATATGTCTATATTAAAAAAAAGGAATTAAGAAATATTGTTATAATTTACAAGATCTGACTAACTTCAAAGGACTATATACACTTGCAGTTCCATTATAAAATACCAAAAACCCTGGACGTTTCTCGTCACTAAGGAACTCACTGTATGTAAGTGAAACACGTACTTGGTCGATTTTATTATCATGAACAAAATTCTTTACTATTTATTTATATAAGAAGATACAGCATCATGTACCCAAGAAATCGTAAAACGTTTTATAGCTGTATTATTAAAGTTGGGCAAAATCATATTCTTATATCGAATATCAGTGTTATGGAGTAAAACATATATCACGACTACGTAAATGCAGAAACATACATTCCCGGTATGAATATAAATGTTAGTTTACAATTCATCTCCGTAGAAGAGGCAAGCCCAAATACTGACTAGACATCGTGAGAGATGACATGCGTAACAATCAATGATCTTAGAACAAGGTAGACCAAAAACGCGCGACCTACGAAGAACAAAAAGAAGGAATGCGGAATTTAATGCTGAGTTTTTAATGTGAACTAGTGGCCGCCCAATGGTCGAAATTCGACCATATTTAATTTAAATTATAAGTTTGAACATTATTAAGGTTCTGTGTCAAAAACTATACTTCTATGATCACAGATTTCGCCAAGGCTACACTGTTAATCTGACTTTAACAGTAAACAAAAGAGTGCGTAATGTTTTTTAATGCGTGTGTGTAATGTTTTTATTATTGATTTAATGTATTTTTAATGCATAATAAAAAAAAATTGCATTCTAAGTGTGCAAAATTTCATACACCTCCGTCCGCGCAATTTTCGTAAAAAGGGGTACAAAGTTTTTGCTGTGTTTTTGCTTCACGTATAAATATAATGATATTTCACCTACCTTAATGTTTGTTTCTTTGTCATGTGCCTTCAGTGCCTCGTCAAATACTAAGCTTTTTTTGCAATACTGGAAAACAGAGAGAGGACCCAACTGATGGAAAGTGGTAACCGTAGATCAAAGAAATAGGATAGGGGAGGGGGAAGTAGGCCATCGGAATTCTCACGCATCGAACATACCACGATTAGCTCAAAGCTAAATATTTCACGCTCGTATTCTGTAAGAGCGTGGTATCACACCGATCGAGCCGGCTATAAGAACGAGATAATGATTCCAGTATAGCTCTACCGCGTAAAAAAGCCTTATAGAACATTTTTAGTTTTTTTTTCTTTGTTTAGGCAAAGTGCTTCAACGTCTAAAGCCTTTATGTCCGAAACACCTTATACACTATTATCGGAAACGGTTGAAGACATTTTAATTACAAAAATAAACCAGTTTCAAATGATAGACCGTCAATTGTTAGCTGATATTTTTGATTGCAACTTAGATGAGTACTAAAAGAGGTCATACAACGAGAGCCTTTGTGCTTGCCCCGACCCGTTTAATTACACATAAAGTAGGTATACAACTGGTGTTCACTAGACCAAGACACTTAGCGGGCAATGAATCAATGCTTTATTGACACATTTACAAGCGCTGAAGCCCAGGGCTGGACAATTTTTAAGCTAATTATAATATAGAAGCAAATAGAACAACACTTTCTGTCCAGTTTTAAATCACATAGAATATCTTTAAAAAAATGATTGTATCAAAAATGGTTCTGTTTATGCCATTTGGTTATAGAACCCAAATAATATTAGCTAATCATGGAGAAACTCATAATAAAGCTTTATTTTGGTATTTCTCCATGTATAATAATAACAGCCCATAAACACCGATCGCTGGGCTTGCGCCTCCCATTTTTATAGGCGAAATGGACGGTATACCCGCTCTGCTTGTTCAAGGCGGATTGGCAGGTTTAACACTTTGGTTATCTCGATGTGCATGTTGTCCTTCACCGTTAGCTCGTGGTAAATATAAATATATACAAATTAAGTTAGAAAACTGCCTAAGCGGTGCATGCTTTCCGACCAGGACTCGATTTTGAGTTTGGGATGCATGTGCTAAACTCTACGCTACCACGGCTCCACAATGTAATATATTATAACATGAACAAGTTAGATTACATTAATATACCTATTAATAAGTACTTTTTATATCACACAACCTATTTTCTTACAGGGCTATAAAAATATCAATGTAATGCAATGAAAATATTTAACATGTGAGTAGGGCATTGTTTCTCAACGATTTTTATGTCCGACACAGGAAAATACCAAAGGTTAAGTAAAACTGTTTTGATACCCCTTCACTGTAGGATTATAATAATAGTTTATTTATACGTTTGTTTTGTATACAGGCCTTATTTTTTATCAAACTGCGACGCCATTCAATAATAAAAGCGCCCCCAGGTTAAGAAACTATGAATCAGGGAATATTTTTTCGTGATCTCACTACAGCATTTAGTTGATATACCTACTATATAAATAGATAGATAGAAAATTCTTTATTTTTCACCATATACCCATATAGTCAATTATTTACAGTCATTTCATGTAAAGGCAGGAACAAAGAGCGGTGTTATCGCTTTGGAGCGATTTCTTCTAGAGCCCCCGGACTGTGGATTGTGTGAAAGGAATCAGAACTGTATGACGGTGATGTTCAAATTAAATACATGTAAATAGGATACACAAATATTACATAATACATATAACTAGAATAAATAAAGAGAAAAGAAAAAAAAAATAGTCGATAACACATAGTAGTACTATTATATATATACACTATTAATATGTGTACACCAATTAGCATAAAGTTGCACATTAATACTTATTTCATTTATAAAGACCCAGTTATTGGGTCGTTTTGGTGTTACGCCAAAGGGAAGGTTTGCACTGAAAATCAGCGTTGTGTCGGATATAATTCCGGCACAGCAATATCCTGAGTACAAACCTTGTTTGCTGAAAATGTGGCGTATAAATCCTCAAAATATGCTCTGTGTGTATGTATAAAGAATGTAATTACGTCACTATTTTTTCAAATAAAGTTTTTGTTTCTTTCTTTCTTTCATTTCACATAATCATTACTACATACAGAAACTGATAGACAGACGGGCGGAGATAACGATTTTATAAGAGTTCTGTGTTTGGTCAAAAAAATATAATAAAAATATGTATTCACAACCGGATATTATAATGCAGATTGAAACTTAGCGGAAGGAAAGTATAGCGATGACGCCACATATCAAAGTACAATGTGCTTTATTAAGAACAATATTTTTAGCGGATGCGTAATATTTGAAAACAAAATATTAGATTATTCACATTTGCCGATGTTCTAGTAACTCGAAAATTTAAAAAGTACTTTGCATGTTGTATTTTCTCATAATGTAAGTCATGAATTCGTCCATAACAGTCTAAACACTCGAAGGTACTCAACAGCCCTACTGCTATTTGTAGTTTCACTTTATCCCGTTAGTATATTATTTGCTGTAGCATAAGCATGTGAATGTTTGCATACATTTTGTGTTTAAGTAATTTGAAAACCAGTTGATTAATTAGTCCCTATATAGATATTTATTAATAACATTTTGTAAGTAACTATATTTAAAAAAATATTACATAAAAAATAATTGTGTAAAATAATAGTGGAACTGCTAAATATTTGTTATAAAATACAAGTTATATTTAATATTTCATATTTTAAAATCCAACGACATTCAAAAAACACTAAACACTAGCATAAAGATTTTATTCCAAACAGGCAATATATTGCCACGGCTAGTAGACTTGCAATGTTTATTTAGTATTTTTGTTTACATAATTACAAGTCGCATGTAATTTATCGTCTCTTGGAGTTTTGGATATTTACAGATAACATGCAAAGGTTATCAACATAATTAATTTTAAAATGTTAGGTTCTGATACCTAACAGTAAATAGTCTGTAGTTTTAATTAGCCGTTTATAATTCTCAGTCTATTATTGACTCAAGAATTTTTACATATATTCAATTAATATTTACACAGTTTTAACTCTGTCAGTTTAACTTACAAATTTTAAATTAATGTTCATATTTTTATCAAGCTTCTAAATGATCGACGCAGCTTCTAATTAATAGATTTTTGATAAGAATCACAAAATTAAAAGACAAGCGTTTTAATTCGACTTGCTCAGGTATCCAAGCCAATTTATAAACATTGTAAATTAAAATTTTATCAATGTTAGCCTTATAATATTTTCTTAAGTTTTCGCGACTTGTATACATAATAAAACTACGTTTTAAACGTTTGAAACGTCGGAAAAACCAAAATCAAATAAAATTACCGCGCTTAAAACCGTTAAAACGTAGTTTTATAATGTTAGCCTTAGATTTATAATATTCTAGCGTTACGAAAGATTCTTTTATGAGCGATTCCAACTCGCATATAGCCATTTGATTTTTTTAAACTTAGTACTCACAAACTCACAAGAGCTTGACTTCTATTCTTTCCAATTCGTTCTCCACTTCTTAAGGAACATGGAATAATATTATATGTTTCAATTTGCTTAAGAAGAATTAAAAATAGTAAATGTATCATATTAAAATAGGTTATGATATTGGCCTAAGACCGTTCCTCGAGTTGAGCTAGAGAACAACTGCGCTTCGTCCGGCGCCTGCTAGGGCTTGCTAGGGCTATAGGCGAGTGGAAGGAACATAGGGAGTTCTAGTGGGTAGTCCGGCAACAGGCCGGCGAGTCTCTACAAATCCTCGCCGTGATCCCCACACGGTGAGATGTCTGTAAGTGGATTTCTCCTCGCCAAAACTGCGCGCTTGATGTTAGAATATACCTGCGGAACACGTGAAGTCATTACCGCTTCGTATCTGCGTAAACCCTAAATCTCAATTACTTAAAACATAAACGTCGACATTTGACGAGACAATTTAGACGTTGATAAATCGCCAAGAGCTATTATGGAAAATAATTATAAACATTGTATAGGTCTATAGCTATTCACTTGGACAGTATCATTGTTGTTCGACAGATCATTTCTCTAATAGCCCCATAGTTTGCAATAAACATGTAATTTAGTATGAACTATATAATTATAGTGTTTACTAACATTGTATAGGTATGTTAAATTAATTTTCTATGTTCGGTTGTCCTTTATTTAAGATCTAAAATATGATTAATTTTCTTGATATTTGGTATACGAGTGATTTGAAGACAACGTATGAAAATAATCTCTTTTTCTGTCTATAATGAATAAAATTTGGAAGCATGGTGCATTCCATATTATTTTGTCGCATTACGATGTAGTAAAAAAACTAATACACTTTAGGGATGGTCGCTATACATGTTTTGTAATTGAAAGAAGATTTCTTCTACACATAGGCACATAGGGTACTTATTGTTAAAAAGATTTTGAAAATTATGATAATGTTCCTTAACGACTTTTTAAATTAAATCAATAAGTAAAGTTATAATTATTATAAGGTGGACAATTTAAAAAGAAACGAGATAGTAAAATCTTGTATTAAAATTGCAAAAAGTAGTTTTTGGGGTATGTTTGCCCTAGTTACAAACGCAAGGTCTCAAGCTGATTTATGCATAACAGCGTTTACTAGCCCCTCGCCTTAGCGATCTGCGGTGTCTGGTCTATCTCGAACTATTGTTGAGTACTATAAGGTTTTTAAACTGACTACATTTTATTCCAACTGCTTCGCCATGCAGGCTGTCTTACTTTGAAACTCTTTGCCCACTGACGTCAGAAAAGATAAATCTTTTGCCATATTAAAAAAAATCATTTACGAATCATTATGTTAGTCTTACGCAAAAATATATGTGCTAGTTTATAATACTTTAGACTGTAATCTGCTGTCCATGTATGTCATTTATATATATATATATATATATATATATATATATATATATATATATATATTCCTTTTTCTTTGTTGCATAATAATTAAAGATAATTTAAGAATTTCCTTTCCGTCAGGTTGCCTGGAAGAGATCACTTTTAGCGATAAGGCCACCCTTTGTTTTACCAAGTAACTATTGTCGTGTTGTGCATTTATGTAATTTTTGTTTTGGTAAATAATAAATTGTTGTCTATGTCTGTCTCTACCTCTTCACACGAAAAATTACAAAATGTTGGTGTTTATTTGAAATATATTTTATTATTTTCGCGAAAACTCATGATTGTTATACACTCTTGCGAATTGCGTAACAATATCAGAGAGAGTTTTTAACAAGACATGCAGCTAGAATTTGTAATAAAATAATAATTTAAACATCTTAAATTAATATCTCGTTAGGTTTTTCGCGTTGTTATTAAAAATTAGTTTTAATTATAACATAAGTACGTTAATAAAGACTTATTCAAAGGAATATGTGCCAATGCTTCAAATATTTCATTAACCACTTTAATATTAGTACTCTTGTGCCTTAGACCCCTTCTTTTCAATACAACAAGACCCCTTAGCGGCTACGGGCAATGCGGCTAGCAGCTTTGCAGAGTTAAATTTTCAAATGAAAGTAAAGGGCACTTTTGATTGCACAGAAAACTTCCATTTAACGAGGCAAGCACTTTGTTAAGTGTGCAAATTAAAATTTACAAAATATTTAATGAAACGTTTAAGAAAAATATTAACGAATTCATGTACACTCAGTTTAAAATAAAAGTGTCTGGATGAAAACATAAAAATCGGTCAAGTGCGAGTGGATCACGCACTTTGCACGGTGTCATAAAGGTGACGTATGCGTAAACATTCCGTGGTTTGAAATTTTAAAAACTACATACGCATTTTATTTTGTTGCAATTTATACATTTGGATTTTTTACCAAACGTTTGTTCTTGATATCTCAAAAATTAGAGAGGCGGCACATTTATTGTCAATTTGTTAAAAAATATCTCACCAAATGTATCGTGTGTACAAATCTGAATGTTAAATAATCTAATAACTATAAAATTCGCTATACTTCTTTGCACTTACGGAACTGAATATAGTTTGTTTTATCGGAAATTATAATGTTTTCGCAGCGCACTGTATTTTCGAGAATAGGTATAAATGAACGTGGCTATACGCCAAAAGGAAGGTTTGCACTGAAAATCAGCGTTATGTCGGATATAATTCCGGCACAGCAATATGCTCAGTGCAAACCTTGTTTGCTGAAAATACGGCGTACAAATTCTCAAAAATGCTTTGTGTATAAAAATGTATAAGGAATGTGATTACGTCGCTATTTCAGCAAATTAAGTCTTTCTTTCTTTCTTTCTTTCCATACCCACGCAGGCGACTCTATTGCAGTTTACCTGTAAGTTATGGGCGTGAAGGTTGCCGCGAATGCATGACTTCATTATTCGGTGCTTTCACTTATCTCCAAACGTGAAAAGCCGTTTTCAACATGATTGCGATAATATAATTCTCGCAATCTTTAATAGACGCTGTCTCCCTCATAGCTACCTTACGTTGTATTGAATTTAAAAGAAATACAAAGTAAAGCAATAAAGAGTACATAGTTAGCTGCTAAACGTAATCATGGTGAGTGGATCTCTATTAAAAAGCACTCAATTCGAGGCCCATATGCGAAGTGTATCGATGTCAATACGGCTACCACTTGTGTACTACATAAAACAGATGCCCACTGCCGAAACTCATTTGTAATGGATTGCAAGTTTAACCCACTGAGCTGTTCAAACTATATCGAAAATAGTTCGCTTTTAGTGTTTGTTAATTTAACAAAATTGCAAAGGTAATGGTAGGCTATTTAGTTTGTATAATTCCAAATCAGCAATCGTTGTCGTCGTCCAAATCAAACTTGTTGTTAGACAAAAGCGAAAATTATGCGAATTTTACATTAAAATATTATCTAAATTTTTTACATTTTCCTCTACCTATGCCAAATTTCATTGATATCTGTTCAGGTGCTTAGCAATTTAAAAAAAACAGAGGTGACCTTCGCATATTTATAATATTATACCTAATAGGATAAGCCTGAATGGCGCTCTGTTGTGCGTGCCTACCCCGCAAGGGAACTGGCGTGAAGTTATGTATGTATACCTAATAGGTACGAAGTAATATGAAATTAAAATAATTATATATTGAATTTATTTATATTTGCAAGAACGAGGTACATAATGGACATAAGTAATATGTATATACATATAACATATTCATTACTCTGGCTAAAATTCAAAAACATATTGACCGATTTTCGTGACATTTTGTATGTATTTGAGTGGGTTTCGGAATGGTTTAAATTCACAATTGGAACCGGTAAGTGCCGCTGAAATCGGTTTCCAAGACAATTTTGTGTGTGTTATAGTGAGTCCCTGGATGGCTTACATTCACAATTGGACCCCGTAGATTTAAATTTTTATTTTTTTGGGCAGGGCAAGTCTTCAGGCCTCACTAGTAGTATATAATAAAGAACTATATATACGTACGAAGCAAGTGAGGTGTGTAAGAATAAGCCTAAATGGCGCTCTGTTGTTCGTGCCTACCCCGGAAGGGAACTGGCGTGAAGTTATGTATGTATGTATATATACTTACAAATCAATATGTCGTAAAAAGTAAAAACAATTACACTGTTCGTTGTCAATACTACTAAACGTAGTTTCTAATTAGATAATAACTACCCACATGTTCGGAAAAAGGAAAACATTGCTAGTGTTTCTTTACTACCTGAATTTTCTGTACGATAACAGCTATTGAAACTATACGTTCTATCCGACTAGTGGTTATCACTGGCACACCTGGTGCTTGAACTGCTCATTGCGTATTCAGGTTAAAGGTTGCCTATTTTTACTCTAAAGACAACAATTGGGTAAAATAGCCAACTAGAAGTATATACAATTTTTCTGTCTTATCAAATGAAACTTTTATCAACTCAAGTGACTTTATGTGACCTATATTGTTAACTCACATTACTCAAAGTTCGGCAAAGGTCACGTAAGCTAGTAATCCGTAGCAAAAGCTAAATTTTAGTATATAAGGAATGTATAAAGGATAATATGCGTACCAGTGGTCTAATAATAAAGGCTGACGAATACCTAGGAGAGTGGAGAGAAGAAATAGGAACCATTAATGAGATGCTACGGGATTTAAAACTAAGAACAAAAATAATAATAAATTTTATATAAATATAATATTAAACTCTTAATTTAATTTTATAGGCTATTTTTTTTTTAATTGCATATTACCTGATAATGATTGCATTCAATTAAATATCTATCAACAGCTGAAGACTTCAAACGACGCAAACATAGAACCTTAGGAAGGGGTTACATATTGGTGCTGTTCGGAGTTGAAACTTTAGGTGCGAGGAGTCCATCGGCAAAGGGTTTCTTCAAAGAAATTTGTAAGAAACTCTTTGATATCACCCGTGATCAGAACAATGGTTCGTATTTCGCGCAACGAATCAGCATTGCCATACAGTGTGGCAATGCAGCCAGCCTTCTGGGCAAGCTTCCCTCATGCAGCGATTTGTTACATGCTTTATATTAATTTATTTATAATTTAGTTTATTTTTAAGGATTTAGTTAAGTTTTTAATCATTCATAATTTAATGTCTCATATTCGATAATGAATATCTATACAGTACCTACTTTTAAAGACGTACTTATGTCTAAAAATTTATAAAATCTCGATATCTGCAGGATACACACCGCTAAAAGGTTGCCCAAATCAATAAGGCCACCTACGAGTATTGTTTTGCCAAAAAAAGTTGTACTATAAATTGTTTAGAATTGTTTATTTTGGTGACTATCGTCATTATTACGACAACAGTTCCAACAAATTTATACGTTTCGTTTCGTCTATAATATATTAGTTTATAGTTATAACATGATGTCTGGAAAAGTTTTCGAGTTGTTCGGACTTTAAGTGCATTATCTCAAAGCCGAGCCGCGCGTGCCTTACACCCACCCTCACGCGATATGCTCTCGATGCTTCAATAAGCACCGTTTCCGTTTTATGCCAGAGTGTATCGACTGTTAAACTTCCTCCGTAAATCGTTACAACCGACGGGTTTTCACTTGCAACCTTAGATTCTATATTACAACGTCATGTGTACACTATGTATGTTTGTTAAGTAAATCTTCTCATTTTGATCAATCCGGTCATTCTTGCATTGCTACAATGATCGGGTACCAAATGATACAGATGATATTGTATCTGATAGTGACAGTGGTCTGGTGGGGCTGGACGGGTTTTAGTATAGGTTTTTATTTTAATTTTAGTTTTTTACTATTGTATATATATTTTTAAGTTAGTTTTATTTATAGGATATTTTAGTTTTTATTTTAACTTGAATAATGTTAATTATTGTCATTATTGCTACTTAAATAAATTTAATAAATCTGATATTAATTTGACCACAATTTCGTTGTGCTCAAATAAGTATCAAAATCAGATCTAGAACATGATCTAGTATAATGAAAGAAACTTAACTCATGTTGTATTCTACCTATAATCCCTTAAGACTGTAAGTAGAATATGAGCCTAGGTAATCGAAGTCAAAGGGTAAGGTACCTAGAAGGCTGGCCACGTTACTTCGCCATACTGATACTTTGACCGAGGTAGGACCTTCTGATTACCCGAAGGGTCAATGGGTCTCTTTGTAAGATCTTTATAGAGGCTCATGGCCTCAGAACCCCACGGTCCAAACGCTTCGACAGCAAACAACACAAACAACATTTATTCTTTTATCATAAAAAAATTAATCTTAAATTAAAATATTTTAAAACTTAATCTCTTTCTTTCTTAGTAATGAAAATTCGACTTTCTACATATTATGTACCTATATATAACAACAATTATTGTGTCCGTCACTTTGCGCGAGACTTGGAGTATATTTCTAAATTCTGAACACTGCTAGAAATCGAAATGAAACAAGTATAATAATAGAGTGTAAAACAAAATTCCTGTTACAATTTCTATTTTTCTTTGTAATCCATCCTACGGTTGTTTGGAAGAAATTGCTTTTAGTGATAAGACCGCCTATTGTGTTTTGTACTTTTACTTCTTGAACTGTACCCTAATGTTATGCAATAAAGTATATTCTATTCTAAAAGCGACTGTTCCATTTCGTAGCCTATTCGAGACGAATCTTCGGGCAAACTGACAGATAAAAATTCTTTTCACTGAAACGGTATTTATTTTAAATATCACAGACAGACACTTACAAAATTTATGGGTATAGATGTGGGTTGCTTCATAAAGTTATTGGAAGAGAAATAACCCTAACACCTGTAAAGTTTTCAATTAAACGCAAAAGCAATTAATTACAATCGAATTTATTGGCAATTCTTTATGAAATATATAGAATGGCGCAAATGTTTACGCGGTCGTTGTCTTTATTCGCCAATTTACTTACATTTGCGCTCCACCCCGCGGGTCGTAAAGTAATATTATCCACCGCTGGGCCACGGCAATAGTGCCTCTTTTACGGGCCGCGAGCGAGCGTCACATGGGAAATTATTTGACGTGGCGTTTAATGGATTTTTGCCTTCATAACACGCTACCTACAGCCAAATAAAAATATTGTACATGTACATAAATACCCGGTAAACTGACTTTATGTAGATACCGACGTGTTTATTAAAATTTGTTGTTTATTAAATTAAACATTTTTATTGAATGTGATAAAATATAATTTTTATGTTACAATATGTTTTTCCTGGATTCCTCATAGTTTCAATGTGATCAAGCACTAATTACTTTATTTAATTACAGCTTTCTAAGAAAATACTTAATAGGTGTATTTATACAATAGATGTCAAGTAGCTATTGAAGCTTAAATTACGCAAGATCTGGATCCGCCAGGAATGATTTTGCGAAAACGCTGAAACGCGTACTTATTTCTACATGTATTTCTCAGCAAGACTAATTATTATGACTTTGCATATTCGTATAACATGAGGTATTTTCGATTGCCCTTACAAATTATTTTCAATGTCCACGTTCCTTCACGATGTTTTTCATTACGTGGTAATTGTAACAATATGCACATTTTGGAGAAAAAAAACTGCTTGCTCTTCGGCCAAGATTCAAATTAAAGTCATTGGTATTAAAGACGTTTGTGCCTTATCAACTACGACTTGGGAAATTGGCACGTTATAACAATAAAATCAAAAACACTATTCATATTAAAGAGCAGCCTCAATATATCTTCATTATAGAAATAATTTAAATTATAGTAAAAAAATTAAATTGTGACGTCATAAGCCAGTCTTCTCATACAATTAAGGAGGCTGTCACGTTTTGTGCAATGATAAAAAGTATCTCAGTTCATATGACTGTCAAATACCCACTTTTGTTAACTACAAAGATTAATATAATAAGAATGAGATTAAAGACTGATATAAATAGACCAAACCCTGAAAAAATGGTTGCACTTTTTAAAATTCCTTCACGAGTAAACCACTTTTTAGCAAGTTACTCCATAAATAGATGACGTTTATGATTTCGAAATTAATATCAAAACTAATATTTCCTCAGATTATGGCGTCAAAAGCCTGGAACTATTAGAGCTACGTGTACCAGCGCATGTGCCAATTGGAACGAGAGCCGAGCTGTCTTGTCGATGGCGGTTGGGTCCCACAGATGTTTTATACTCCGTCAAATGGTACAAAGATGGAAAGGAGTTTTTTCGGCACGTACCCCGGGACACAGAACCTCATAGAAACTTTCCACTGCCCGGCGTTGACGTGGAGGTAAAACCAAACTAATTTATAACAATTATAATATTTTTAAGTAATTCGTTTTGATCATCTTTGTTCTCGTAAGCCTATAAGGCTAAGTACGCACCGCGATTTATCAATACCGGACTCAACTGTGAAATGATGTATCCAGTATTGATAATCGTAATGCGGGCTTAGCTTTAGAGATTCTTCATAACTTTAGGTATGTAACAAGCGTGAGTATTTACTGATAAATTTTTTGATGTGAGCTGACTTTTAATTTTTGATTGGTTTGACCATAGATTATGAAGACCAGCTCGTATCGTTGTCACACTTACAGCTATACTAATAAACATACATAGATATTGAATGAAGAATCGATGCGAATTGTGAAAAAATATGTAGGTATCAATGACCTACCAGTGGTTTATGGTTGGGATGTGTTGTCTGAATTTTTACGTTTTATTTGCTATAATCGAAAAGGTTCAAAATAACACAGAAATCTTAAAGCTCTACTTTTTGTCACTGTAACTATTTATGTTCAAAAATGATTTTTCTTTATAAATAATTTGTCTTCGTTTTCATTACTCGTTTATTCATTGCTAGCCCGCAACACAGAGCACAAATTACTTTTCTTGAAATTCGCTATAATTTCCCTTAAGGTCAGCTCACCTGATATTACAGTGTTCCAAGAATAAAAATAATATTATTGTAATTGATAAACGTATAATTTGCATAGCACAGTACTTACTTTGCTTTAGTTTTTAATTCGCGGTTATCGTAAACTCGAGGAATCAAATATCCTGGCCTTATTTTGAATTTCAGCAGCATGTAAATAATTAACTATATTATATGATAATAAAGTATATTTCTCGTATAATGTACCTGTGTCATCTGCGAAACGTATAGTATGTACAGGAACTACACCAAAGAATGAAGAAGATAAATGTATGAGGTGATGAGTATATACAATTATACACAAAAAGAAAAACCATTAACAAAACAACAATGCAAATTAAAACATATATTCAAATGTTGTTTCTGGACTATCAAACTGTGTTACGTGTGAATCACAGGTATAGATAGGTGACTACGATCTAGGCTCAGTATTAGGTATATTTGTAGTCAGAAGGGATTATATTATAAATTAATATTAACGTATTAGGATTAGTTAAAGTTAATTTTACTTCTTTGTATTATCAGAGATTTCTTATATTCTTTTAGATATTTCAGAACCGAACTACAAAAAATATGCATTATATTAATTAGAAAATTAATTATCTATTTTTCCTTACTAAAATTATATTGCCGACCTAAAATTATATTTCCGGTTTACATTTCCGACCTTAAAAACCTACAGCTTTTGGAAAAGAAATGTTTCCTTAAAAATTACACGCTGCGGCTGTTTCATTATACTCGCTGCTAACTTAGGAAGAGTTTTTAATAACACCTCTTATTCCCTTATTATTCTAATGAACCATGGCAGTCGATTTGATTACTTTCTGTTTGTAGTTTTTATCAAAATGTTAAGCCGATAATAAGGGAGTTCAAGAGCACATACTCTAATTGAATTAATCTCGTTGTTGGCGGAGTTTGCTTAGGTCTCTTGAGCGGAAACAATATAAAACTGGACCGGATATTACGTTGTGAAGAGGCGCAGGTGTAAACAGACCCGCTCTCATGTGGAAAGTTATTTTATACTTTGTTCCATTCGAGCGCTACCGTTTATTATTATTGCAATTATAATGGTTTTTGATGCATCACATAATTGCACCAATTTTTCACTTTCAATAACTTTAAAGCGTTAGTTTTCTAACGCTTTAAAGTTACTAGAATTGTTACAGTTTCGTAGTCATTTTGGCAAAAATGTATTATTTATATTTACAGCGGTCACATCTGTTTATGTACTACGGCTCTATATTTTTTTCTGAATTTACTCTAGTGTGTGTAGTTGAATGGTAGAAAAATAAAAATTAAATTAGATATATATGTGCAGTATCATGTTATGTTCATCTATCACTTTTTATTAAAGTCACTTTTAAACTTTAATTAACCGACGAAAATTAAAAAACAAAATCAGATGCTTGAAAATCATTTCATCTGTACAAGAATCGAGAAAGAATACAATTTCCTGCAGCCGGGCGGCCTGTCGTAAGAGGCGACAAAACACCCCACAGCCAGGTGGTAAGGTATTTGCCCGTCTGGATGGCTACCACCCCTGGTCTAATGTATGCCGCCATAACAACCTTGAGTTGTGTTTTGGCATTAGTGGCCAGGTTCCCATCTCCCTTAAGAGAGCACCAGTCTATTTGTAGCTCCTTTGGTGTTGCAGATGTCCGTAGGCGATGGTAACCGCTTTCCATGAGGTGGACCATCTGCCTGTTTGTTAAACTCATGCATTAAAAAAAAGAATTTACGTAATAGAGCTAGAATTAGAACCTACGTCGTTGGGATGAGACGCGGGTGTGTTAGCCATAAGCTATCACGTCTTATTTTTTTCATGTTATGTAATATTATTGTACGTTTTGCCCTAGAAATCCAGCCCAAACGCTGCCAATGTGACGCTTTTCCCAGCGATCTTGGAGACGGGTGGCAGATACCGTTGTGAAGTGTCTGGCGAGAGACCGCTTTTCCCTACTGTCTCAGATCATTCGGATATGGTCATTGTAGGTAAGCATTGAAATCCTGATTTTCAATATCGTAAGTACTTTAAAATAAGAATTATTTAATAAGACAACTAGTTTGTAGTTCTTGGTTATTTTAAGATTACAGAAGGAAAATTAAATGATCTATTGTATTATTGCTGAGTTGTTATTGTGGACCGTATAGATTACAACTGATATATATTATGTACGCCACGCCGGCGGGGCGCTGCCGCGGTCTTCCGGCGCACCGCCGCCGACACTTGCTCGCGATGCGAACGGTAGTTAAACATATGTTGAGTTGTAAAGGAAACCGTACTATTTTATATTTATAAGCAATTTAAGTATTTGAAAATGACTGAGCTATCTAAAACCGTTACTTAAATTGTTAATATCATATAGAAAAGTTGGAGGATAGTCTAAAAAGAAGAGAAGTAGTGCTTGAATTTTTGAATTCTGCCTATTTATTCCCGGTTTGCAGCTCACACTTTTAGGTGACCGAATCTTGTTTGTAACTATTTTTAGAAGCAAACATTAAATTAAACTTTAAAAAGTCTAAAATTGTTACGCCGCCGGCGCCGCGCCGCCCTCGATTGAAAACTTACGTCATGCTTCGCATTCGTTTTTCAATGTGGCGCACATGTCTACTCCCGGTATAACTCGCTGAGCGATATTGAATTGTTGGACCAGTCCCATTGTAAGTAGCTACATTAATTAGCATCTTTGCTTAGGATGTATAAATTTGTTTCAGCGCTACCAGAACAAGGTCCAACGATCACTGGTTCTCGTCTCAGGTACCAGATCGGAGATCGTGTCCAAGTAAACTGTACATCAGGTAAATCCAGGCCAGCGACTAGGCTCGCCTGGTATATTAATGGAGAGCCCGCGCCATCCCCTGCAGTCCTACCTCCGACTCATGAAAAGTTTGAAGATGGATTGGAGACAACTAGTTTGGCCTTGGACTTTAAAGTGAAGCCTAAACACTTCAGAAAAGGAGATCTAAAATTAAAAGTGAGTAAGTTATAACGAACACATTGGCAATAACTTCCCGCGAGCATTTCCGCTCGTGTAAACTTGCCTTATTCTATTATTAGAAGCTGAATCTTGAAGACGGTCAAAATAAGTTCAAACTTCAAAAAATATTAACCAAGAAAATATAATGTGACGATGTATGCGAATACAAATTTTAATATCCCATTTTCGTACATGTGTTTCAATATTTTTAAAGAAAATTAATTTCAATTTTTACAAGCTTTTATTTAACTTGCAATGGATGCATGTAAGTTCGGATGGAATCTTGCAAGTTAAATTTGACCAACTTCCCGGTTTCTGATTGAGCTGAAATTTTGCACGCATATGTATATCGCGTGACAATGCAATAATATGGTACCATGGAGCTGATCCGATGATGGAGTCGGAAGGTGGCCATAGGAACTCCTGTACTAAACAAGATAGACCCGTCGTGTTTGGGCTCGTTTTACTTGTCTTGGCTAGTACTCTGTGGTTACATGATATCCAAGATCCAAATAGTAGATGGATGTTACACGAGAGGTGAAAGTGACCTATTTAGGCATGATATAGTTTGGCGCACGAGCTAAGCGAGGACGCTAATAGTTCCAGTGCCTAAATAGGTCTTTCATCCAAGGTTAACACTGTGCTTTACATTTCGAATATGAGGAAAGTAAATAAATACTGATTAGTTAAACAAACTACTACTTCTCTAATGAAATCACGCGTTAAATCCATAATCCATATCTAAATCTGATGAACTCATTTAATACGTCACATGTTATAACGTCAAGTAAATTTCTTTTGCTGTAACCAATATTTTTTTTTGTCACTGATGACAGTAAATATTTAGCTGAAATTTATGTAAATTAAATAATAATTTCCTGAAAAATAATTTATAAGTATTAAAATAATGTTACGAAATTGTTGATATTTTTTTTATTACAGTTTATGCACCGATTTAACAGTGGCTGTAAAAAAGTTGGGACATGAGTAGCATGCATTATTTATGATTCACATAGTTTTTAAAAATGTTGACAGGGAAAATCGTGTCCCAGGGATGGAAAGCACTATTTTCATCCCTGAGATCAGGCATGAGATGAAAATATGAGAAATAAAAGTTTTATTTTAGTGCTTCACAAATTTCTCTCTGGTCCAAATAGTTTCAGGCGTCAGATTTACAACATAATTGCTATAGATGTAACCTTATGTATAAAGTGCATTTTGCTATAAATTAACATTCTCTTATAATAATTTTGTATGCTTAGTATAGTAACTTAATAGTTAATACAAAATGTTCTTTTATGTGTTTACTTGTAAGCAAATCGTCAAACAGTGCACCTAATGGCAATACTTAAAGCTTTTGGTAGAACGTATTATAATCCCTATAACAAATTGTATATTTTCCAGTGTCTGGCAACAATAGCAACAGTGTATTGGCGTAGCAACGAGGAAAGCGTCCAAAGTGAAAGATTTAAGGGATACTCAAGATCGCGCGAACTAGCGGAAGGGGTATCGCGCGCGGACCGCGTGCAAGCGACGGGGAAGCCCGGCGGTGCTGCCAACATTCTACATTTAACTCCATACCTTATGGTATTCTGCGTGACGATCATTCAAACGTTGCCCACAAGAATCTTTGTCAATTCCTTTATTACATAATGATTTTGTTTTTAAAATCGGTTATATCTACTATTTTATCAATAAAGTTGACAACTATTGATGAATGCTTGTCAAGGTCTGAACTGATTGTTTGGCATATAATTGATATTTATTTGAATGTATGGAAAGAAAACAAATAGTTACTACTAAAGGAATAGTCCGCCCTACATTATTAAAAAAAGATGATAGGAAGATATAAAGAGATGCATGAATTCACCGTATCAAATTTTGATGAAACATATCATTAACAATATATTTTTTTTTTAATATAAGTATAGGTACTCAAGTTGAAAAAACAAGAGGATACGTTTTTTAACTTTAATCATTTCCAATCGTTACGCCTTGTTGAGACACCAATTTAAATTCAATAAAGTACATACATATGATTTTTTTTATTAAAGAGTATATAACAGAATCTAGTGATGTAAATGTGCCATTTTCAAGATAAATATGTATGAGTTCGATTAGAATATTCAAACAAATTGTTTGTTTCCAATCACCTCAAAATCCAAAGAATAAAATATATTTGTGTACCAAAGTCAGGACAAATATTTGTCTTTCGATTACCATTGAGTATTTACGCGAGATGAAATTTCCTCGGAATAAACGCAGGCCTAAGCTGAATTAAACTCGGGCGTAATCATGAACTTAATAATTCTAAGAAATTACGTAGTTAAATAGTACTTACTTACATATCATTAAATTAAAAAATATACACCTAATGCTGCGTCCACATCTGTGTCGTTTTGTTCGAACCGATCAATGTTGCAAAGATCTGTTAAGCCGATATCAGACCCATTACTGTCTGTCAATGTGGATGAATCAACCAAAATGATCCATATAAACATAAACTTGAATTATTCAGTGTTTTTGATACCGTCCTCTCCTTTCAGACCTGTCCTTTTCAACCACATTGGTTCAATTAGGTTGATTCAATCTAATGTCGATTGAAATATAGATTTAATTATTATCTATCATTGCATCTACACATTTCCAACGCAACTGT
Organism: Dendrolimus kikuchii; assembly: GCA_019925095.2. Lineage (NCBI taxonomy): Eukaryota > Metazoa > Arthropoda > Insecta > Lepidoptera > Lasiocampidae > Dendrolimus > Dendrolimus kikuchii. The sequence continues at coordinate 12,304,958 of CM034401.1, forward strand.
AATTGGATATACCAAATTTAATAACACATGTGGAGGAAGCCTACTGTTTGCTTTTCAATTATTTGGGTTTTCGTTTTCGGAGTTCCATATATTTTTTAGTGGAGTATATTGGTTGTAACATTTATATTATTCATAATATTTTCTTAAGTTTTCCCGACTTGTATACATAATAAAACTACGTTTTAACGGTTTTAAGCGCGGTAATTTTTTAGATTTTGGTTTATCCGACGTTTCGGCCACTTTTCATTTATATTATTCATTTATATTTCAATAAATTATCATTATTTTATGTTTTTAGTATTTTACGTATTTCTCAGTACAGTATGTCTGTAACGTCTTTTGCTACAAAAAGTAAGAAACTTGCAAGTACGTTCTTTTATTTTGATAAATAATTTTCTTTCAAAGGAAATATTGCTGTAATTGGTTATAGAAATACAATTGTTATTGTACAAATATTATATGCAAATTGTATATATTGTAAATTATACATGTACGTAGTTAATGTAGGTAGATATAGTGCGTATTTACCTAGTCACGCTTAAGCAACATCTCGTTTTATTTATTAAAATTATAATTAAACTCGGAATGCAAAATTAAAATAATTTACGGCTTTGGAAAGGATTCTTTTTCTTCTTGATATATTCGGTGCTAACTTGAAAACTGATAAAAATCTGTTGTTAATGTTTAATATACGTACAATGTATACGTATATAATCATTATAATTATCTGAATTACATAAAATTTCTTCAAGTGTGGAAATAGCAATTTGAGCAAGTACTGCTGTCAGGGATAAATGGACAAAGATTTACCCAAAACACTAATTAAGTTACAGAAACTGTGCTAAAACAAAAACTGACTTTCGACTCTTTTATTCATATATAGTAAAATAGTTTACATGAGTGCGAAAGAAATAACAAATTCTTTGGTTACTATTACAATAAATTGTCATGATAATTGTGATGATGATGATCACTGATATGTACACTGTATGATTGCATAAGCATTTCTCTCTCATCATCATCACCACCTCTCAGCAATGTATACTGTAGGTATGATTGTATAAGCATCTCTTTCCAACATGCTTTCAATGACATGAGTGAAAATAGTTTAGATGTACCTATGTACTATGGTATAATATTTTGTACTTATTTTATCACGGTTTCTATAGCTTTAGTTCTTGTTTAAGAAAGATTTATTTTCAAATTGATTCTATAAATCTTTGTGTTACAATATCATGCATATAATATCATAATGATAATACTAAAATGTGTCTGTATTGCTTTCAAAGTTGTATAAAACTACGTCAAATTTAAAAACATGCTTCTGCATTTAAAAGTATTTAATCTATGTGTGAATTCTTGAAAAATTATTGAACTAATATTTTTATTTAATATACATACGTATACAAATGAAAACGTAAAATCACCAATATCTTTTGTCATCAAATGAATTGAAAATTATTATTGTTGCCTGTTGTTATATGACATATTTAGCTTATTTAAGAGAAAATGTATATAAGGATAAATGGTGTAGCTCAAATTTAATGAAAATAAACAAATAATATGAACTACAGATTAGACTTTTTCATTAAACCTTTCTTTTTTTTCCTATATTGTTTGGTATACGTAAGTAAAAGAGACATAAGACTAACCGCCGTGGCGGAAACTCGACGTGAGCTTGTGAGATTCGCCACGTGAGAATGGCACTAGCACCCCTGAAGAAGTACTATTGCCATCCGAGTCGTACACATCCACTAAAACCCCGCTGTGTTCCTTCTTTCGCCTTATATCGGGGCTACGGAAAAGCGAAAGCTCGACCAACTTCAAGTGCATTGGCAGGCGGAGACCTAAGGGCCACATCCACATAACTAGATACACATGCATAACTAATTTCTTTACGTTCAATTAAAAGCAACCGGTATGGGTCAAATCAGAATTTTTAACCGCTACATTTTGCGATAAGAACCGCCTGGCCGCCGCAACTTGGATGCCGCGATCTGCTGGCCACCTAATGTGTTTTGCGCTATAGCTTATAATCATTCTTCTCTCATTGTTTAAAGTTTATTTATAAAAACATATTTCTTAGATCTAATCTAAAACATATAAAGTGATTAAGCGTTATATTATAAATACAACATATATAACATAACAAGTGTTATATTATAAATCGTCCTAATCAGCCTGGTCTTAGGTACCTACTATTAAATGGTTGCACAATAGATCATGTATCAGAATAAAAAATATGTTACTTCGTAGCATTCTATAGCTAATTTCGAGAAACAATTAACATTAGTTTTGTTTGTACGAAAAGTAACCAAAAATATATTTCACGTACATTTTCCCGTATTGATAAGGTAAATATCAAAGTAACAGATCGGTTGGATAAGAGACAGAAAATCAAATTAAAAATCGGTGGGTTCAAGTATCATGTTTTTTAATAAAATGAAAAAAGGAAAATATTAATTGTATTAGAACAGAGGTGTTCAAACTTTGCAATATCATAGACCACTTGTTATATTTCCGACTTTGGCTTGACCCCCGCTTCAAATTCAAATGTTTGTGACAGTTTACAAAATACCTACTACATAAACACTGTCTCACGAAGTAAGTCCCGCAGACGCGACGCTACGGTCGGGCAACTGAATATTAGAAAGATAAAATAATTAATAAGAAAGATTCCGACATATTGGTATTAGTAAATGGAATAATCATATAATGTAACATTTACATTAAAACACTTGATAAAAACAACACATAATTAGTTCTATATTTTTCCGCGTCACTTATATCGTGGGTCACACTCTACTTTAAAACTTTTAAATCTTGTTGACTATATTGCGGATTGTTAGCTAATTGCTTTAGGTATTCGGCCCTTGAGTTTCATCATTCATGATCACAGACCATGGAAATTCTTCCTGCCGCTCCTAAATATATATATTGGTTGGAGAAAAAGTTTCTTCGCATTTTATATAAAAATTCAAATTTAGTTTTTTTATATAGTTTATTTACATTTGACTAAAGTATGTAGGTGCCATTTTGTTGGATAACTTTTTGCCATCTTGTAGGTAGGGACGTGATCCCATTGCTATTTAAATTTTGGGGCTTCTGATCAAAAAACTGCTACAAGTAGTTTTGGCAGTCCTCTCGTGATGTTAATCTTACACTACCTAAGGAATTCTGCAGAGACCGAAACAGGTGAAAATCTGAAGGTGCAAGGTAAGGACTATACGGCGGATGCATTAACACCTCCCAGCCAAACTCTCGTAATTTTTTCTGAGTGGCTAAACATGTGTGAGGTCTAGCGTTATCATGTTGAAAAACCACAACCCTTCTGTTGATTAATTCCGGCCGCTTTCTCTCAACTTTTAGCTTTAATCTCATCAGTTGTTCGCAGTACAGTTCAGAATCGATGGTCCTGCCAGGCGGTAACAGCTCATAATGAATAATGCCCTTCCAATCCCACCATACACAAAGCATCACCTTGTTGCGAGTTAACCCGGGTTTCGCCACAGTCTCTCTTCACCGCATGCCTAGAGCAGGGCCGGTTCCCCCGGCAGTGGAAGACCGGGAAACTGGTCCTGCTCAAAAAGGAGGGGCGTCCCGCGGAATCACCGTCCGCGTACCGGCCCATTGTGCTGCTGGACGAGGTGGGCAAGCTCTTCGAGAGAGTTATTGCGAACCGCCTCGTCCAGCACCTGTCAAGTGAGGGGCCGGACGTGGCCGATGTCCAATTCGGTTTCCGTAAGGGGCGCTCCACGATAGACGCTATTTCCACAGGGATCGGTACTGGGGCCGACCCTGTGGAACGTCGGCTACGACTGGGCGTTGCGGGGCGTCCTCCTCCGCGGCGTAAACATCACATGCTACGCTGACGACACGTTGGTCGTCGCGCGGGGGAGGACCTACCCTGAGGCAGCCATTCTGGCGACAGCTGGGGTTGCACAGGTGGTTCACCGAATCCGACGGCTGGGTCTCGAGGTGGCCCTGCACAAATCCGAGGCCGTGGTGTTTCACGGGCCTCGGAGAAAGCCACCTGCGGGATCCGGCATCACAGTGGGAGGCGTCCGCATCGGCGTCCAGCCAACCATGAAGTACCTGGGTTTGGTTCTGGACAGCCGATGGGACTTTTCGGCACACTTCCAGCAGATGGCCCCCAGACTCAAGAGGGCGGCGGGCGCACTCTCGCGCTTGCTGCCCAACGTCGGGGGGCCAAATGTGGCGTGCCGAAAACTCTTCGAGGGAGTCGTGCGTTCTATGGCCCTTTACGGGGCCCCGGTGTGGGCGGGCGCCCTGGCGGCTCGCAACGTCGCAACACTGCGACAGACACAGCGTATGCTGGCCGTCAGGGCCGTCCGAGGGTATCGCACGATATCCTTCGAAGCGGCCTCCTTACTAGCCGGCGCTCTGCCGTGGGACCTGGAGGCCAGGACACTGGCCTCCCTGTACGCGTGGCGTAAGGAGAAGGAGGCCAGTGTTGGCCGACCTGCGCCCCGTGAGACCGAGGGGCGCAGAGACGAGTTGCGCCAGGTCCAGGTGGCAGAGTGGGCGGACCGCCTACTTAACCCCAGCGCCGGCCTCGCCACCATCCAAGCGGTGAGGCCGATCATGCCAGAATGGCTGCAAAGACGTTACGGCACCCTGACGTTCCGCCTGACGCAGGTCCTCTCGGGGCACGGATGCTTCGGGAGGTACCTGTGTCGAATAAGACGTGAACAGACGTCAGGGTGCCACCACTGCGTCGGCGGCGACGAAGACACGGCGCTGCACACCCTCCAGGTGTGTCCAGCATGGGACGAGCAGCGTCGTGATCTCGTCGCGGTCGTCGGGGCGGATTTGTCCCTCCCGGCCGTAGTAAAGGCCATGGTCGGGAGCGCCGACGCGTGGGACGCAGCCGCCTCCTTCTGCGAAACCGTCATGTCCGCAAAGGAGGCGGCGGAGCGGGAGAGGGAGCAATCCGCTACGCTCCCCTCCCGCCAGAGCCGGCGGCGGCGTCGGAGGGTCGTCCATGACGACCTCCAGCCGCCGTAGGCTACGGCCGTGCGGGCGACCGGCGGGGAAACCGGACCCGCCCGCACATAAAGGCCGGAGAGGAGGAACGCGCGCCGATCCGCGCGCCCCCTCTCACCTCGCGGTGAGGTAGAGGAGCCGGAGAGACCCAGATCTCCGGCTACCAAATGGTGAGGCCAGCCCGCAAAGGGGCCGGCCGCCGTCCGTCCGGGCTGGTGGTGAATGCGCGAGCGAGCCCACAGCCCGGACAAAGGACGCTTGGGATCGGACAGGGGTTTTAGTGGGTATCCCTAACCGCGGCGTGGCAATAGCATCTCACATCTCAACGTGGGGTGCTAGTGCCACCCCGACCTGGCGAATCCCACTCACGGGCCGCGACCTTTCCCCCTCGCGTGGCCTACGGTCCTCAAACGGATTTCCCCTGTATAAAAACAGTCTTAAATCAGATGTTACACTAAAGACTTTCCTATATTACTTCCGTAATCTACGTTAAGACCCTCAATAAAAAATGATATACATTTAATAACTTTGTCGACTAAGGACGAGGAGTTTTCTATTTATAAAGAAATATTAACATTTCTCTAACACACGATGTGTTCAGAACTTTATTAATAATAGTATAATATGAAGTTCCGTGCTTTTGAAACTAGTATTTATTATAAACTTCGTCACTTCCTAAAATTACTACTCCAAATATATTTTAATATACTATTAAAGTTTTCTATTATTATTTATTATGTTATGCTATTCTTTTTTATGATAAATAGGTTCTCGTTTGACTATGATTACGCCTAATATTAGACGATGATACGGCCATAGATGGAGCACGCTTACCTAGAAAATACGTATTCACACGAGATTTGAATATACACGGATTATACTTTTCGGGAACACAGACTTTGGTAACCCATTCCATAGCTGTACCGTACGCAGAAAGAACGTGAAGGCAAACATTTCGTTCGTACGGCTTGTCGTCCGAAAATGGAATGGTGTAGGGGGAATCAGGTTGAACAGTTCAACCGCACACTCTCCGATCTCTCTGCAGAATACCGATAGACTAGCAACCCGGCGTCGATACTCTTAGTAGAGGAGAGGGTGAAGAACGCCCTACAACCAGCTGATAAATAGATGAGATATTTTTTATCGAATTATATTGATTTATAAACACACATATGATAGCTTGCCAATCGAAAAATGTTCATGGCTATTTACTTTATTTTACATGGCTTTAAAGTCTTGTATAGACAAGCGCAAATTCAAATGTTATTATTCAAATTAAGTTCCATTGGAGAATATTTTTAAAAGGTACTTAAGTTAAAAATGGCAGTTACAAGAAGAAGAAGCGACAAGGAACTCCCCAGCAAGCCACGTCTAGCTAAATATTCTGTGACTTCATATGTACATAATTATATTCTGTTAATAATCGTATATGTACTGGTATGAAAAGATTAAAGACCGTAGATCAAGCAATAAATGTATGTCAGGATCGTACCAAGTGGAAAACTCTTGTCAATCAATCAATCATTGTCTCTGCCTGCCCATGCGGGAAACAGGCGTGATATATAATACGTATGTATGCATAGATTTTGATATTACAGACGGATATAATTTAAGTTCTGTTGAATTGCATTCAAAGCGAGCGACAGTGTGGATGTCATCGTCACATGAGTCATCCCCCCATGACATGCACCCGATGCGTGTCTATCGGCGGGTACCTCCGACCCTCCTGTCGATAAGGAAACCGAGGGTACAAATTTAAATGGGAATGCCTGGAAATGGCTCACGCTATTGTTGTACGATACCCAAAGGGGAGATACCGTCCAATATCTTGTCGGCTATTAGAACCGATATTTATTTTATGTGTGAATACCAAATAACGCTCCCGGTTCACGCCCTCTGTTGGCATATGTTTTCCGTGTAATTAACAACAATCTGATCCGGTTAGTGACTTTTAGGGACTAACAAATTATAATACATAACTACTAGGACATTGCTAGTGTAAATTTGTGCATATCTGGGATGAAAAGTGACAAGGTCCTATGTTAACTGACATATCGAAAGTCATGCAAATACAAAACTAACTATGGCCCAGATTCCGTTCACGATTTAAATTTAAAATGTAATTAACATCTTTATAATAATATCCCACGTGTTATTCTGCTGCATAAGGTTTATTTATAATAGTATCTTTGTTTGACAAGAGTTATGAATGTCAAAGAAGCAAGTGAGGTGTGTAAGAATAAGCCTGAATGGCGCTCTGTTGTTCGTGCCTACCCCGCAAGGGAACTGGCGTGAAGTTATGTATGTATGTAGTATCTTAATTTTATTTATTTGTTATTAGTAAATTTTAAAATTAAAACGTTATTAATATAATATTTTCTTAAGTTTTCGCGACTTGTATACATAATAAAACTACGTTTTAACGGTTTTAAGCGCGGTAATTTTGTTTGATTTTGGTTTTTCCGACGTTTCGGCCACTTTACAGTGGCCGTGATCACGGAAGACAAAGATGTCAAGTGTCAACAAGTATTGTTAAAGTTTTATTTAGCCTACCGCCAACTTGTTAATTTTAATTATTTAATTTTAATTTTGTTTATGGTTATTATTTACTCTATGGGAGCCTAATCTAATTTAATTCTTTTCTAATTCAATTCTTCAAGCCATAACATCTTGCGAAGCGGTAGTAAATTTGTTTATTATGTAAATTTATTAGTTACGATATTGTAAGGTATTTGTAGGATCTGAATTCTGAAATGCCGTTGGAATTATTAACACAAAGCTTATTAAAAGTCAAAGTTCTTACAAGTATAGCCGAATACAACAAAACCAACCGTAGGGCAGAAAGTCGTAATCACAAAAATCGCGCAAATTTCGTCGTTATAAGATACTCGCCCCAAAAGTACATTAGGTAACGCCTCATTCACAGTCAGAACACGATTGGCGCATTTCCCGACTGATCGACCCTCATCCTTTTGTAAATTAGACATAGCCTCCTAGCAACATGCCACCGGTTCTTGTAATCGTTAAATGGTCAGCTTAATGGCTTCCAAGAATTCGCATGAAATACAAACAGGGGAAAGAAGGTTTTATGACGTCTTATGGAGGCGTGAACAAAGACATTTACGCGAACAATAGATCACTGAGGTAATAAGACGCCTGCAAACAATTAGTATCGACTTGCAACAATAGTAAGATTTAATTTTATTTAAAATACTTTCAGTAGTTATTGCGTGAAAGAATAACATACAAAATCCTCACAAACTTTCTCGCTCATAACATGAATAGGATTTCCTTATTATCGGTTGCTTTTACTTCAAAATAATACCATACTCTTCGCAATTTTCAACTCAAAGAATTTATGTATCTCCAGTAATAAACTTAAACAAGTACAAAACTGTACTGTTTAATTTATGGGTAGGTAGCTAATATTGTATGGATTTAAGTTTCGCTTTCAATGTACTCTTAACGTTAAAATAAGGTTTTAATATTAGAAATAAGGCTAGAGACAAATAATTTACTAGCTAGCAAGAGAGCAATAAAACAAAGGTTTATATAAAAGATTAATGGTACCTTACCTCTCTAATGAAATAGAGAATTGAGTTTTATCCTGAATAATATTTTAATTAAACTGTGTCTAGAACCGTAGCTACACGTACTAGCCTAAAATAAGTGGCCAATTAACCTATGCAAATTGAATAATTATAAAATATTTCTGGTTCAGCCCATGTCAAGGGATAACTGAGGTGAAATTTGTAAATAGTTTGACCCGACTCCTCGCTACCATTCTGATTAACAAACTTTCCGGCCGCGGCCAGTTTTGCCTCACAAATATCCTGCATTTAAAGTTTCCAACATAATTATATACCATGTTCTATTATACACGGTGAGATTCACCTGTATGACGAAGTTTGTTCCTAAGTCAGTGAGTTCAGTGAAAGTTTGCAGCTGTAATCAAACTAGACAAGTGCTTCAGTCAACATTACCTAATTGTATTGCATATAAGTCTAAACTCCTAAATATATTTAGGACCACCTTATCCATCCGTTTTCATAAAGTACTATCTCTTATACCTATCTAATATATAAAATTCTCGTGTCACAGTTTTCGTTGCCATACTCCTCCGAAACGGCTAGACCGATTTTGATGAAATTTTTTGTGCTTATCCGGTATCTATGAGAATCGGCCAACATCTATTTTTCATCCCCCTAAATGTTAGGGGTAGTCCACCCCTAAATTTTTTAAATTATTTTTTAGACAAAATTTTTAATTTCTATTTTTTTATGATACAACATACAAAAATACATACAACCCTAAATTTGCACCCCTCTACGATCAACCCCTATTTTTCATTTGTTAATTATAAACTTTAATTTTTTGGCAAGATTTTTAATTTTATTTTGTTATGACTTAGAATTTAAAAAAAATATATTACTCTTTTAGATTCACAATTAGAACCGGTAGGTGGCGCTGAGATCGGGTTCTGGAATCCTCCTAATCACCGGGAGCGATTTTGGTGATTTTGTTTTTGTGTGTTTGAGTGGGTACCGGGATGGTTGAGATTCGCAATTAGAACCGGTACGTGGCGCTGGGATCGGGTTCTACAATTTTATTTTTTAAAGGCAGGACAACGTCTGCCGGGACCGCTAGTTTATATATATATTTATTATATTATACATCTTCTTAGTTTATTACTTGTAATTTAGCCTTAAAATTAAATAAAACTTATTACAATGGCTGGGCTAATGCCCAGCCATTGTAATAAGTTTCATTAATGCCATGCCACGAGTTAATACTCGTTAATCCGTTAATCGTTAATTAACGAAGTTAACATTTCGAGTAACGGATTAACTATTAAGTTAACTTAAGAATATGTTAAAGGACTTGTTAACTTCCGTTAAATTTCCCAAAGTCCATTAATCGTTAATCTAGCAACAAATTTTAAAAAGCAAAGCTCAAAGTCTCTTCAAAATGCTAGACATAAAGTCGAAAAACTCGTTAAATGATGCGGCATTCCTCGGGTAACAGATATTCGCAAATCTGTTTATTAAATATAATACTGCTATACCCTCAAACGTTGCAGTTGAACATCTTTTCTCCACGGGCAAGGATATACTACAGCCGAAACGAGCCTCGCTTTCAGACGAGAACTTCAACATATTAATGTTCATGAAGGGGAATGTTCATATTATGCCAGATGACTAAATTGACAGATAAATTGGACGGCTTAATATCGTTTCGTTTAAGATATAAGTGGCCTATGTAGCCATTCGTCTAAATAGCAATTGTTCATTATATTACTATCAATTCGTCTTAAAATTAGTTCGCCTAATTAGTGTTTCGTCCAGAACGTAATTAGTCTATCTTAATCAAATAAATTCTAAACCTTAATCCAAATGAATGAAAAAACATTCTATGTGAACATGCCTATATTAAACACTCTAATAATTATACCCGTCTTTTTTTTCTAACCTGTTAACTTCCAAAACCAACAGTTTTTATAAGAAGATGCAATTTTTATCACGTGTTAACGGATTAACGATTAACGTTAACTTGCGTTAAATTTTGTGAAATGTAACGCTTTAACTTTTAACGAAGTTAACTTTATCAGTAACGGATTGGCGATTAACAAGTTTTGATTAACGGTGCCCAGCTATACTTATTACCAGAAATAAATATAGTACAAAAAGGTTTTAAGATTTTGCTGCCAGTTCAACATATGCCGTTGAAAATGTTACCCCTAATTTTTACATTGAAATCCGTCGTAGTTTTCACGTCTATTCGAGACAACGTTCTGGACAACAGTTGGTTATGATCAGGCGTTACAACAATACAGATTTCACATAAATGTAGAAAATTATTTTTGAAATCACTCAATCATATATGTAACAATAATTAAAATGGAAGCGTCCGTGATTTAAAAATAAATGCCCAAATGTATATGAAGTCTGTATTTGGTAGGTCAGGGGCAAGTGCAACCATGTCTCATTCCTGTGATGTCGGTCAGAATGCTGCTGAAGGCTATTTCTTTTATTGCGGAGTTGGCAAACACTTAAAGGAAAATGGTTATCTTCACCCATAGACGTCTTCAACACCAGGAGCCGAGCCAACGTATTGTCAGCCTTTAGGATGAAGAAAGAGAGAGAGAGAGATAAATAAGAAAGGACTCTCACTTATCGCACGAAAGACGATAAGCTCTAGGCTAACTGTTTCACGCCGATATTCTCTGACAGCGTGGTATCACACCGATCGAGCCGACCCTAAGGTAATTAATATAATGACTCCAGCATGGCACTACCACGTACAAACCTTTTTGTGGCCTGTGCGTATAAGCAGTCACAATTAAAACTATCCAACAGTAAAAGAAAATCACGAATAAACCTCTACATAAAATGAAAAATATTTACGTATGAAATTCCTAAATATTTACACAAACTATTGTATATCAGTTTACTAGAGATTAGGGAGGAAGTAATCCAGCAGTTGGAATTATGTTTGATGATGAGACCTCTCTCTAGCAATTATGTCAGGTATTATTATAACAATCCCTTCCTAGAAACATATAATAAGTTTTAAAAAGACTACTATATTTCAGGATATAATAATGATCACTGTTCACTAGTTACCAACACCTGTCTGCAAACAGATGAGAATTCAGCTAATTTGATTTGATCCATTCTCTTCTGTTATCTTTTAATCTATTTTCCTTTATACTTTATACAATCTGATGTAAGATATAAATGTATAAGAAGGCCATTATTCGTCCGTCTAGTTTGTATTAAGTTGAATCTTTTATAAAGACAAGGCGGGTGGGTCCCCCGTCCCGCGACGTACCTCTAATGATGATATACTAGTGTGTGTTCCCACGGGCAGTGTAATTTTCCTTTACTAACCTACATTGCACACTATTGTCCAAGCTAAAGTGAAAACAAATGAAGAAACGCCTCCGTTTAATCATTCATTCTTGTGAGCAACGTAACGTAAGGTGTCTTCATTGAGATTTATTTGGCCCTCCATCGGCGGGGCTTTGCTTATCTGTACTGAAACACGTACGTGCCTTGTATCTTTTTATTTATAGGTAATTCGCTAACGTATGAATTCGGCCAAATGTGTGTCAATCCACTTGCAGTGAAGTCACTAATTGGTTCGTGCATTTAAATTAAATTAGCCTTTTTAAAAACCATTTCTAAGAATAGTGTTCTTCATCACTTCTTATTAAAACTACGTTTTAACGTTTCTAAGCACAAACTACTCTGGATACTACGTATTATCTAAGCGCAATAACACGTAGTTTTAATTATGTGTAGGTACTAGTCGCCAAGACTACAAAAAAAATACATTTTTCTTTAGATGCTGACAATGACAACTTTTGAAAATGACAAAATGTTGATTTTTTCTAATATTTTAGAAGGTTTCATATTTGTTTGATTTCATTTCAATTTTATTACCACACATTAAACTACAAAAAAAAAACTACATTTTATGTCAATGTGACGGGAAAACCTCTCCCAATAATTATTTATACGGCACAGAATAATTTTGTTCAGCGTGACTTTTAATTTTTTATTCAATTCAAAATACAGCTTAGAATAACTAAATCTAAAATTTACAGACTAACTACATACATACATACATAACTTCACGCCAGTTCCCTTGCGGGGTAGACACGAACAACAGAGCGCCATTTAGGCTTATTCTTACACACCTCACTTGCTTCTTTGACATTCATAACTCTTGTCATGCACGCTCGTTTGTTCTTAAGGCTCCTGACATCACCTTCTGCTAGTATACGATCAATTTGATCATGGAAGGTGTGTCGGCCTTCCACGACTTCTGCATCCATCCACTTTTGCATTGTATATCTGTTTAGTCATTCATTCATCATGCATTCATTTCAGACCAACTAACCTGAACTAAACAAAAACAATAAATTTTAATTTAAAATTTAATTAAAAATCAAGATGCAGGAATACTTGTAGATTCAAATAATATTCTATATTGCCCAGTAAAAGTATACGAAAATCCTGGGAATGTTTTTTGGCGAATACCAATTGAATGGAAATATCCAAGAGCATGTAATTGTCCATGCAACCTCGATGCAGAAATCAAAAACAATACCCACATTCAGTACCTACGTAGTATAACTATGGCATTCAGGCGCTTAGCTAAAGGAATTGAATGCATTTTTAGTTTAAAGATAATTCATGGTAGGTTCCTATATCTTACTTTCTATTCAGTTGCCTTACCATTGGTTGAAACTTGACATTCCTTATGTCAAATATTAACCGATAATGAGGCAAATGAACGGTTGGTAAAATATAGGAGCCGGTCGATCAGTTATGAATCATAGAGTAGGTTCAACTCTTCATTAGGTAGTCATATTTACCGCTTGTTTGAGCTATGATCAATAACTATAATATACCTTTGGTTATGAAAATCACTGACACGTTTGTAACGGTTCGTTTGGTCCTCTTGTATTACCAATTGGAGGGCAACCAGCGAAGGGTGCAAACAGGGGTCACAAGGTTGCTATCAACCCGCTTAATTAGCCCCAAGCAAATATTAAGGACGGCGTGCATGGGAGTTTGATTAAAACCTTGTTTCTTTTTTATTAGAATCAAATGAGTCAACTAGAAAATTTATAATGATCTAGTCTGTAGAGATGTGGGCACAATGTCCTATCATTATTTAAATATAATACTTCGGCTGCACCTGCGTGAAAATTTGATTGTGACCTATGTGGTTACGTCTTATTTAATAACACATTAAGTCTATCGCCATATCTACGTGATAAACCATCGCAGATAAAGCCGGACTTTAAAAAAATATGCAGCACATCTTTTCATTTACTTTAAAAATATCATCATAGAAATTATTTTAATTAATATTTAAACAATAATGAATGCGCGATTTGACTCCTTTGTATGAGTTTATGACATCATAAGCTTGTACGTTTATACAAAATCTATGAGGCCGCCTTGTTTTGTAAGATGATAAAAAATATCTCAGTTGAATTGATTGTCCGCTCCCCTATTTCCATTTTTCTGCTTCTCTCGCGGATTACCTTCTGTGGCTTCTCTTAATTAAAAATGACTTTAATATTTGAGTCAAGTAGAGAATTTTAATGCAACATGAGAACACCAAAAATGATAGATGTTAAATCACGTAAAGGAAAATACAAATAAATTCGTAATAAAATGTGAGCGTTTGGATGTACTTACACAAATACGGTCTATGAACCGAAAAATGTGGGATTACTTTAATCAGGAACATTTGACAGTTTATGTTTAAAGGTAAGGGCGAGTTAATAACAAATATGAGCTTATCATGACTGTACATCTCAAATAGAGGGAGCAAATATCACCTTATAAACATACCTAGTACGACTGGGACCTCCTAATTCGTCAAGGCGTAAATATTTAAACATCTCAGCAAGATTATAGCTTTACTTCATAGATCGGTAATCTCCCTGTACAAAAGTTACTTACGTTGTTGTTTTTCTTGACTGCCAGTCTTTATGTATTTAAAAAATACGCACATTACTACAATATAGATCAGAAATTCCTATACCCAATAAAGAACAATATGAATTTCTAGCTGAAATGTGTAACTTAAGATGTGTATGTGCTTTATAATATTTATAATAAATGATTGAGGTTAAACGGTCTATGCCCTCTGCAAAGATTTCTATCCAAATCCTTGAAAAGATGACTATGATTTAGCAACTGTATTATACATCTTATTTTCTTAACCAATTATCATCTATGGCCCATATAGTGTATGTAGTGTTTGATCTCATTCAGCCTTTTAATAAGATTTCCTGAAAACTCAACAATTAATTGCTTAATTTATAAATTATAACGCATATACGCAAAGGGGTCATGAATAATACCCAGTGCAAGCTATCCTTAAATACCCTCCAAGTAGATTTATTCGACCGTGTGTTTCAACATTCCCGCAAATCGACATTAATTGAAATTTCCATAAGTTGGCTTTATCACACAGAGGTGGGATAAACTAATGTTAGTTTGGAAAGCTCGAACAACTTGTAGAATATTAACAACTTCTGTTGTGGCTTTTAGTGGTACATGTTATGTGGTTTTAAAAATGTTTTATTGTATACAAGGGATTTCCGCGTGGCTTCACAAGCGTAATGGCTTATTTTCATTGGTAGATAGGGCCAGCACTCGGGTTGCGGAAGATTTATTTCTACTCATGTTATAGGGCTCGTATGTGGGAACTATATTCATCAGCCTATATAGGATCCACATGCGGGCTTCTGGCGGTCTTGTACCGCATATTTGACAGGTGCTTCTAGAAAGTAGCACTCAATAAATATGTGAGAGACACCGTATGCGTAATACAAACCAATGAATTTAATTAAACCAACAAGAAGCGGAACTACCCAGTATCAGTACTTTACATTACTTGTAATGTACTTGTTTACATAACTCATCTGTAGGAATCTTCACTTACTTCTTATTGTCATTGGTATCGAGATAAGAAATGAATCTTATTATATTTTCTACATCTTAATGGGACAACTGGATTCTTTAAACTTAAAAAGCTTGTAAATACATTTTATGTAGAACACACTGACCAGTTGCACAAGTCGTTTGCAGCCACGTTTAGTAAAAAAATAATCAGCTATAATATTATTTTATTAAGAATGTAGTTCAGTGATATGATGAATATCAATCACTATTGTATTGATTTTCTATCTAGTTTGCTATTGAAATATTAATTGAAAATGTAATATAAATTGATATTTTCTTTTCATTGTAAATATGCTTTAGTGTACAATAATTTAATATATATTAAAATCACACAGGTAATTAAAAAGTAATAGAACTTCTTTGCTGGGCAACTATCACTTTTCCTAAACTATTCTATGCCCGCCATCTTACGGCGTGTTATCAAAACTCGTGGTTATAAAGACTGCTTTATACCAAGTAGGTTTTATGAGATAGATATGGTTTAAAAAGCTTTCACGAAAATAACTCATGGCACGTTTCTAAAACAGCCATATCGCCATCGCAAAGAATACAGGAATAGAAAAAAAAAACGTTCAAAATTTGCTATTTATAAAATTATGTCCTAAGTTTCCATACAAGGTACAGAACATATTTGGATCTGGCTATATAGATACATTTTACAAGCAATTACAACTGAGTACACTAGGTGGCACTAAACTGATGCCTTTTTTGTCCAGATATTGTATCCATATACCTTACCGTCTCTTGCCAATGCCGTGAGTATAGGTGATGTGGGCCTTTCTACAGAAGAGGGTGAGTCTCTTCTTGGGCAGGAATGATCATAGCCCCAAGCTTCTCACGATTGTTTTGTCCTGGTAAGAGTGGTGCATGCAGGTGTCAATGATCTAGGGGAGGGTTGCAGCTTATGTTGTCCCCGAAAATTGCTAATCGTGGATCTATACGCTATTGTATAGGGAAGGGTAACCGTAGTTCAGTTGTCAGCCTATTTATTGCCTTTGCCTGCGTTTCGATATTGTGTCGAATGAGTAAACTCAACGAGTAATCACCATCATAATACTCCTATATGTCCATCTCTTTTAAACTTTTTCAGGATAACAAGTTGTCTGGAAGAGATTGCTGTAAGTAAATTTTAAGTTCAAAATAAATATTGGCAATTATTTTCAATACGCATAGACACTTCAACCTTATTCATGGTCAGTTCCTATATCTTACTAATCATTCACTTGTATGTAGCTTATGTCAAATTTTATCAGATCGTAAGGCAAATAAACGGTCGGTAAGATGTAGGAACCAGCCGTTATTGAAATAGCATAGTTTGGATTTGGATATTATTCTTTTATGTGTGAGTCACACCTAACACAGTCACGGTTAAATTAAATTATTCACTACTTATGTATGCACAACTAACACGCTTAAACTGCGACACGTCAGCATATTTAATTTTCCAATCTATGCTAAATTGGGGGATACAGAAAAAATGTACTACGTGACAAAGGTTTCGTATAGATAGGTAAATAACACTTTATTAGTCACCAAAATAAATAATTATAAAACTGATTTCCTGGAAAGAATTTAAATTCACGTATAGTACGTATACAAACGTATGGGTTTGTACATTTATGTAAGTTTGAAGGTATGATACGTATATAAATCTGATACATACAACAGATGATTAATTATTTGTATTTTTTTCAAAATTTTTAATTAATTATTTTGTTTCGGAAACATACAATAGGTAATAAATATTCTTAAATAATAATAAATATAAAACACAAAATTAATACATATTACGAGGAGGGATCAAAAAGTAGTGAGAATGAGATAGAATATAATGACTCTTGATAACTTAATCATTTATTTTTCTACATAGTCTCCGAGTCTCTCTACACACCGAGTCCAGCGCTTTTCCAAGGCTTCAATCCCTTTAAAAAAAAGCTTTGTCTTGGTCCTGCAAAAAGCTCTCCACGGCATCCATCACCTCGTTATCGTCTTCGTACCTATTTCCCCTTAAGTATTCTTTCAATTTGAGGAACAGATAAAAATCGCTATGTGCCAGATCTGGTGAATAAGGGGGGTGATCAACCAATTCGAAGCCAGCTTGCTGAATGACAGCCATCGCAACTGCCGACCTGTGCGCGGGTGCGTTGTCGTGATGACACAGCACGCCCCTTCGAAGTTTCCCTCTCCTTTTCTCTTTGATGGCATTCCTCAACTTGGGAATTAAAGCTGTATAATATTGGCCTGTAATAGTGGTTCCACGCTCCAGGTAATCAATCAACAATATCCCTTCTGAGTCCCAAAATATTGAGGCCATAACCTTGCCAGCCGATGCCACGGCACGAAACTTCTTCGGGGTCGGTGATGATGGCCGTTTCAATTGCGAAGATTGCTCTTTTGTCTCGGGATCAAAATGATGGATCCATGTTTCGTCCATTGTTACGAAACGAGACAAAAAGTTTTCAGAATCTTCTTGAAACATGTCCAACAATATCTTCGAAATGTCAAGTCGATTTTGTTTCTGACTGTCGGTTAACATTCTCGGCACCCATCTTGCGGAGACTTTTCTCATATTCAAAGACTGTTTCAATATGCATTGAATACTTCCATATGAAATGCCCGTTTCTTGAATTAAGTATCGGATGGTAACTCTTCGATCGCTCAATACAATTTTCTCGACTTTCGCAACATTTTCTTGGGTGACTGGCGTCGATGGACGGCCGCAACGATGTTCATCTTTCGTGCTCGTTCTCCCTACTCGAAATTGAGAAGCCAACGTTGCGACAGTGGAATACGGCGGAGCAGACTCTCCTAATGTTGCCTCCAAATCGCAATGAATCTCTTGCGTCATTAACTTTTTTTAAAAGAGGTATTTAATAACGGCTCGCACTTCGTTTTTCTCCATTTTCGAGAACACGTTCCGACACGAAGCAAACAAATGACTACATTTAGAAAAAAACAAAAGAGAGTCGAAGATTTTTTTGTTTATTAATATTACAAATATGTATCTAAGCTATGCCTGCCAGTATTTATTTTTTTTCTTACCAAGGAGTTTGTCGTTTTCACTACTTTTTGATCCCTCCTCGTATATCAAGTTTCTACTAAAAAAAAAATTGTCATTTTGTCAAATTTCTAATTCCATATTCCATAAGCTCAAAAATAGTTTGTGCTGTACACAAAGAGAGCGTGTGTAAGATAATTTTCTACTAAGAAAAACACTTTTTAAAATACTTTTTAAGAAACCGATAAACCTCGTATAATTATCATGAATAAGTTAAGAGAGTTAATGTAAGGAAATGCAGTAACGGCGTTGTGCAAATAAGATATAAAAGTAATTACATAAATATAAACAAATAGAAAATAGACAATAATCTTAGTAATAAGTTAAAACTTCCATCAGACTTTAAAAATAGTCTAGGAAGTCTAAATCAATATTAGATACAGATAAATATGACAATAATAGAGCTTGACGCAAAATTTATTGATTTTATTGCGAAATTTTATAATATCATCCAATATAATTCCTGTCGATGGACATGGTACTTCAGAAGTTACAGACGATGTATTTATTAGCCACGTCTGTCTGGTATTTTTGACGGTCATCATCTCACACAACGAGAACTCAATTTTCATTTTGTAGCGGTCTCAAGTCGCTCCTGGATCCAATATATATATATCGCATTTAAAAAACCATAGAGTTTAAAACGGACTCTGTTAGAGCATCGCTTAATGAAATTAACAATTGTCAAGATATACTAGTAATACTAAGAAAAAGCATAAAGGTATACTTTATTTTGATACTTGTCATGTTCGTCATGCTCGGGCTTCACCTGCAATAATGGTATAGTTATTGACTGCAACATGGCCAAATGCGTCTGATTTATAGGGTTAAAAATAACGCCATTAACGAAACATATTAGGGTAAATAAATAGATTATCTATCAGCATTTAATGTCATTAACAATTCATATCAATATCGCATCACAAATAACGCATTAAACCCTTCGCTACATCTGTGAAAAAACGGCCAATAACATAATGCGAATCTGCGAAAGCGGCCTCTTTAAGCCCTCAGGTCTAATCTGCTCCTGATCCGCATACCCAAGCCGAGTCAAACCTAACAGATAGGTAATATATATTTATTTCTATAAACAGGCTTCTATAAACTAATATGTATTAGACAGTTTAGTTTATAGAAGCCTGCTCCTTTTATTGTAAATTCACGTTCTAAAACGTTTCTCAATTAAATTCGCAGGCGCTGTTGAACAATCCTACAGATCAGCATACGGCGTTTATGACACTGGCAGATTTACATCGCGCTTGCGCGAAACAAATGCGACCAGATTTAAATTTAGCAGCGTGTGTCGCCGGAATTTCGCTGTCCTATTTCGATAGCACCGCAAACAGAAAATTTTATGCGAATCAAAGTAACTGTGCGCAATCTTTATAAGTGGCAGTGACATAAACTATAGGTTACGTATACGTTAATTGACTATTAAGTTAAACGTGCTGTAATTTTTCCATTTGGAAGAAAATCGTTCATTGTACCCGGTGTTAACTTGAACGGATCTTATTAGTTAATGAAAATGTTACGTGTGACGCTTCCCATGTTGTTGTTATTGTGGAGACAAGGTATGCTCATTACAGAATAGTATTTCCAAACAAATATTTATGTGTGTGTCACTTTCTTAAATTTACATACAAATTTCAAATTCAGTTACGGTTGTAAACTTGTCCACATCAAACTTTCAACACAAAACTTTTGGGTATTAAGTAATTAATATTTACAAATTAAATAATAATTTAGTGAAAAATATTTTTAATGAATATTTACAAATTAAACTACAATACTATAAATAAAACTATACTTACGAAATACATAAATCTATAAGTAAGCAATTGACTCCAAATCGCTGCTGGCAGGGAGTGTGCCGCATTTGTAAATTATATTTATTTCAGTAGGTGGACAACGAGTTCATAATTAATACTAACTTAAAAAAAGTAATTAAAGAATATATTCAAAGATTAAGCGACGTTAAATGAAAATCAATATAAAACTTAAGGTTTTGAATAAGTACATGTAAGTAATTACCTACTCAGTAATCTTTTGTTCATACCTTACCTGATTGAGAGAAAAATCAATTTTCTCTCGGGGTTCAAATATGACACTATGTTAATCATAATTAATTTAAACATCATGCTTATACATGATTTGTATTTTTAGTAATGGGTATGTTGCTGAAAATACGTACCTATACCATACAGAACATATTCTGTAAAATGGAATCGTTGTTAAAGATAAGGATAAGGAGGTAAGGAAGGAAGACGGGCCCCATAAATTATGTCACATATTAAGGGACGGGGGGAAGGGGTTGACGAAGTGTGACATTCTATGAAAAGGGGTGGAATTGTTCATAAATTCCGTAGTCACTTTTCAAAATAAAATATTTGAGATGATCACAGAACTGCTGTTTTAATGTAATACTTTCTTGACGTATAATTGCAAAATGTTTGATGTCACACTAAGGAGGGAGGAGTTTCACGAATGTGACCATCCGTGACGAAGACAGGGGAGAGGATAAAAATCATGAAATTCGTTTGAAGTAATTTGTGGATGGTCCCTTACGGATTCAAATTTTAAAAAGGCTAGGTTATTTAGTAACTAACTAATACTTTTTTATATTATTACGAATATTAAGGCGGTACTTAGATAATATAGTCTAATAATTACTTGACTCTAACGGTTCATTATACCAATAGGCATTAGTCTCGTCAGACAAGAGAAAATTATCAAAACTATTTTTTTGTATTTGTCCAGATCTTGACCCATTCTTGACCTAAATAAAGGAGATAAAAATAATCTTACGCGAAGGCGGGTTTATAACTAATGATAATTGTTTCCATCTTTTGTTATGAAACGTAAACTCTAAATTAATCCACCTAGTGTTTTCTCTAACGTTTCTATTTTTTCTCATAACAGACCGCATTATAGAAAAATTTTGTAAACCCCATCTAAACCTAAATATTGTCTCGTTTCTAGTCAAAATGTAAAATAGTAGAATGCGAATTAGGTGGACCCCGAGCTCTGAAGAGGACATTTCAAACGCAACCGGCATTTAACGCAAGGATGTTAAGTATAATATTAAATAAAGGTGGCTTATTAGCTGACGCGCATGCGTCTGCTTCAACGGCGCGTATTCAATACATTCGTTCAATTCCTACCCGGGGCCCGGGGAGCATACACTATTTAGGTAGATATTCTGTACATAATTATTGTTACGATTATGGTGTATTGACGGTAAAGGAAATGTTTCCTGAGGACAGCTGTAGATCGACTTTGTCAGTGTGTGTAAACCGTAAGAGATTCGGATTGGCGATCACCAGAGGTTATCAGCAAATATGCCGACATCGTATACTGCATACTACAGTACTTTGACCACATAGCTCGAAAGAACCCAGACAGTATGGAGAGGTTGTGGTCACTGGGAAAGTTGAAGGCAAGAAACCTCGTGGTAGATCTCCAAATAGGTGGATTGACCAGATTGCTGACCAGCTGGACTTTTCAACAAACTCGCCCGTCCAGTCTCAGAACCGATCTTTGTGGAAGGGAGCAATTATTCATTGCTATCACAGACATAATCCTCAGCAGTGAGGCAGAACGACTTAAAAAAAGTAACCCGTCAACCCATCTTGGACAAGCGTGGCAGGTATATAATTTGTGGGCTTTTGGCCTTTGGTATTCCAACAATGGGGAAGCCAACAGGGCCGTCATAAGAATATTAGGTGCCCAGGTGCGAAAATCAACTTGCGCCCATTGAGATATAACATGCTTGCGCCCCTCTTACCAGTAAAAAAAATACATTTGATTTTTATGTTTTTTTGTGGTCTTCCTTAGTTGTTTTGACAAAACGGAAGACTTCTGCATTCTTCATGTTCGCCCGTCCGTTGGTATTTGTATATCACAGTCATTTTTCTCAGAAACTACTCGAGTCTGTATTATAGATAAAATTTGACAGAAAGGTGTAGTCTAAATGGGGCTACATTTTGGTGTAGTACTTTTAACAGAGGGTTCATTTTTTTAAATGTATTTTATATGACCGCGACTTCGTCCACGCTCGAGTTGTAATCCCAATTCCGCGGGATTCCTAGGACACAAAGTACCGAAGCATTTAAAGAAAAGAAAAAGAAATTTAAAAAAAGAAAAAAGAATGCAAGCTATCGTTTTAGTGAAACCTGTCGAAATAAGCTCATTTGTATGCCGCCCCGAACTAAACCGCTCCCAGGAGAATTGCTACGGGATTCCCAGGATAAAAAGTATCATACATTTTATTTTTCACTGATTGATAATCAAATGTATGTAACATTTGATTATCAATCAATGAAAAAGTTTTGTTGAAAATCGATTTATTTAATCTGGTCATTTTTAATAATTCGCAAAAAAAAGTCCCGCGGGATTCTCAGGATAAAAAGTAGCGCAAATTTTAAGTCTAAGAACTTGCTGTCAATCAGCGAAAACCGCATCAAAATCGGCCTAGTAGTTTTTACGTGAATCCCGAACAAACAGACAAAAAACCTAAAAATAATTGTACCGTGTTCTCCATCGTTTATATAGTGTATTTGTTTATATTTTTTTTTAAGTATAGTACAGACATGGCATTTTTAGAATTTTATAATATTTTAGATATATTGTTATGTGGTTGTCGTTAGTCAAATCTTGAAAACCATGACGATGTTCTTGCACCCCCTAGGTGTCCCCCGCGCTTGGGTGTCACGCATACTTTACACCCTCGGGCAAAGACGGCACTGGAAGCCAGCGTACAACTACGAGACATAAATGGCCTTATGATATTTGTAACATAATTTGAAACATTTGCAACATTTAATGAAATGTTTATATACTTTTCAGATTTAGTGTTTGGTGTACGTATTGTGGAACTAAGGGTGCCGACACATGAGCGTGAGGGTGGAGTGGCACTTCTAGGCTGCCAGTATGATATGGAAGGAGACCCATTGTATTCCGTCAAGTGGTATAAAGATGGCGATGAATTCTTTCGTTACTCACCTAATAGCTTGCCTAGTATAATGCTTTTTAAGTGTTCTGGTGTTACCGTTGATGTGAGTTATACTACGATTTTCGGGCAACCAAACCTGTAATAAAACCTTTTTGTTTAAGTTAATGACTTTATTATATATATTTTAATTAGTTTATTATATCTCTAAAATACATACAAAATACTTAATTTTATTTAAAAATAAACTAAACTGTGCAATAAATTAAACTAAAAATATGCTATATATACAAACTAAAATTAAACTATAAAATTTAGTACCAGTCCGCTGTCAGTCGAAAAGGTGCCCAAAATACTGGCCACATTGCTTCGCTGAATGGCAAAATAATTTTCAGTGAAATAAGGTTTGAAGTTTTACAAGCTTGATTTTTTCAGAAGTTTGTAACTTTTAAACTTATAGTTCAAATATTTGAGGCCGGGGATGGTTGAACTTTCACGAATTATATCTCGCCATTCCCCATCTATTGACTTAAGTTATAAAAGTCATTACGTCATTATTTTTTTCAAGATCTGATCAATGGTCAACAACAACTACGTTCACGGAAAAAATCTTTACAACCCCCAGTTACACGTATGAACATTACATAACTTTGTAACGCTATATGACTACTCAGTCGTGTAAATTTACTTCTATGTAGACTCAATAGTTTGTAAGAGACTGTAACGGTCAGACTTCAGGTTTCAAAAGGATTTCATTCTTGCCAAAATGGCTACGAAACCCTAATATGGAACATTAAAGTTGTATACCATTGTCACCAGTGTTTATTAGTTTATTATCTCAAAAACAAAATTTGAATAGAATATGAAATTTGGAATTCTTATAATTATTTATCCCCGAAGATGAAATAGTTTCCATAAGATTTCGATTCAAAGCTTATACGAGTGAACTTGAATGAATCCATTATCTCGAAATTTTGTAGTATGTACACTTTTTATAACGACAATAACAATGAAATCATGTTATTCTCAAAAATAATATAGCTTACGTATCATCGCGGCGTACGTGTCGAAGTTTACGTGAGCAGTGCCACGTGGAAAAGTCTAGTACCTAATACAGTATACAGTTTTGGTACTAATGTTCTTTTGTAACCTTACTTTAAAATGAATGAATTTTTCACTTCTTTTCAGATTACTAGATCCTCGAATACTGTCGTTGCCTTAGTGAATCTAACCCAAGAATCTTCCGGTAAATACAGTTGTGAAGTATCAGGCGAAGCACCTGCTTTCCGGATGTCAAAAAAAGATAAACGAATTGTTATACAACGTAAGTGTTAATAGGAACTTACATATAACTTATTTTACTAAATAATACTTCATTTCTCGAGAAAATTTAAATCAACCCCCCTCGATAAACGTTTAAGTTTGAAGAAAACTCTTTTAGGGTTAAACTTATATTTGTACATCACCACTATTTTACAGTGTATGTGATATATATTTTTATGTGTAAAATACAGATCTCCGGTCTCCGGACCAGCTATACAAAACTTTCCACGTTCTTTGACTTAGACATTTTTAATTAAATTAATTATGCGTTTTATTCCCGGGTTATGGACGAATGCAGTCGCAAAGTCGTTTTATTGGCGCCACAGTTGCAATTCTCTAAGAAAATTAAAAGACTGACGCCGCAATTTTAATGTTATGGTCTCATGTTTAGTCCCACCTTCGCTAGATGGCGTTACGGGTATTTATGAGTAGCTCTTTTAATTGAACATAAATTTTCTAAGAATTATAACATGCCCACTTCGTGACATAGAAATTCTTTTTTTTATAACACTGGGGGAACTCATTTACACGCTGTCTCCGGGCCCGGGAGGATGTTACTGAAGGGCGTGTGGGTAAGTGAGCGAAACCGCGGGCAAAAGGTGATATTTTTGTAAGTAAAGATCTATAGTCTGATTTTTAATTACCTGGACTAAAATGACAGCTGCGAACGACATGTTTATTTATGGTATAAGCTTGGAGTTACCATTGTGAGTTGTTCAACTTACACAACTCACTTATGAATCAAAAAAGGTCTATCGTAGCTGTCATTTTAGTCCAAGTAATTAAAAATCAGAGTATAGTTGTACTTATAGGTATTATTATGATTTTTGTATGTATTTAAAGACTACGGGCCATAAAAATGCCCCGGACTTTGGGAGGGCTTGCGTGGGGCAATGGGAGACCAACACGTAGAGGTCTCTTCACAAATTTAATCTAAATGTGGCATAACACTGACCTACGATTATTCCTGTCTACACCATATAATAATGCACCCAAGGACAAGCCTCGGCCAGTGTAGGACTGTTGTGGAAAATGAGAACCGAAAGTACCGGGCTATTGGGGTGAACTGCTAGTGGTACTAGGGGTCTGGGAATATGGGGACTATGACATTTGCCTGAAAGTTCGGGGAACATGGAAAGATGGGCAGACAATAACTCTCTACTCCTTGCATGGGCCCCAAAAAATGCCATAGGAGACAGGGGCAACATGGGCATGAGTGGCTAAGGGGTGTAGAGAGGTGGGTATTATTATTATTTCACATATATTTATTTACATTCTTTTTATGTTTTTTTAATACATATATATATAAAAAATAAATACATATTAAAAAATTATTATTATTATTATTAACATTGACCATTTGCTCAGTTCTTCCACAGAGCGGACCGCGGCTCACGGGTGGAAGTGACAAATATTTCCTAAACGATCTAGTGGTGATGAATTGTTCATCACCCCCTTCTAGACCAGACGCACATCTCAAATGGCTAATAAACGATGTACCAGTATCAAGAGAACGGGTCTTTGGACCCTGGTATAAAATATCACCAGACAGAGGGGACGCTTTAGAAGTCACTCTACAATTGAAATTCTACGCCATGCCAACTGACTTTGTGGATGGAGTCATGAGGATAAAGGTAAGCACTTTGTAGTTCTCTCAACGAGCTCATTGTCATAAATCGGGCAAAAGCTAATAAATAATAAATAGAGGATTCACAACACTATCTCATATATATCCATAAATGATGGATGAAAAATAGTAGGATTAATAAACACCAAGTAGAAAAAAAATAACTTGAAGTTTTACGGGCAGGTTTTCAAATTGGACAAGTACATTAACAATGTACTAAATGGCGCTCTGTTGTTCGTGCCTACCCCGCAAGGGAACTGGCGTGAAGTTATGTATGTATGTACATTAACAATCTGCCCGTAAAACTTCAAGTTCCAATTTTGTTGCGATTCGTTTTGCTACTTGTCTCTTGCCATTCGTTTTTCCACTTGCCCATTGCGATTCGTTTTTCCACTTATCCGTTGCCATTCGTTTTTCCATTTGTCCGTTGCGATTCGGCTTTCCACTTGTCCGTTGAAGTTTCACTTCTACTATGTGCCCCAGCACACATTTCGATTTTTCGCAGATTTACTGCAAATTATGATTTGGTTAGGTTAGGTACATTTTAATGAATGCATTTTTTATTTAAACATATTTTAAACAATAAAACTGAATTCGATGCGGAACCAAAAAAAACATCCATAGTTTACTCTAAACTTAGGCCGCCTCTCACCACATCTACTCTAAAATATGCCGCCTCTCACCACGTGATATACCTTCTACCCCCTCCACGCGGCCGTAATGCTTTTTCGAGACAGAAAAAATCCTAATACCGTCTATATAGAAGTTTCACTTCAAAATATAACTTTGAAAGCTCCTAAAACGTACATGACTAGAAGGTATCAGAGATTATAATATTATTGTTTCTTTACGTAACTTTTAAGGTCACATAGACATTTTGGAAAAACGAAGCCCATATAATTTTTTTCATATGGATGAAATTTAACACGAAGAAAGATGTAGTTTATAAGGCACACACAATAGTGTAGTTTAACTGCAAAATAGTTAATAACTACCAATGTTTGCCATCTATATAACTGAGGGCTGAAAAACTATTTCTATCGTCAGTTTATCGTCGTTTTGAAATATCATGACAATGTTACAGAATGGCCCCCTCTAACTTTCGAAAAAAAATCAAAAATACTGAAGTATCAAACATTCAAATTATATTATTCAGAATTGAATAGAATATATTTATTGTGTAATATGCATGTACAGCGATGTTACGGCTTTATAGTGTCACTGCATTCTGCCCACAATTGGGCGTGCAAAATTATTATTATAATATTAACTTATAAACAAACTTTTCATACAATCAATCAATACAATTAAACATACAAATTACATTTCTTAATCGTTAAAATAACAATAATAATAATCTATAAGTAATACAGAATCAGAAATTTTAAAGTACTTTTAAAAGTTTTAAAAATTAATAAGTATATTATGAATATTCATTCAATAGTTATGATATGTGTGTTTTTAATTAAATATATTTTATGGTGCCCTAGTCAAAGAGTGAAAGCAGAAAACGTTTGTCACTCCCTACGGAATCCTGCAGAGTTTGTGGATTACCACGCACTTACTTTTTTATATTATCAAAATTATAATTTTCATTTTACATTATCAAAATTATAAAAAAAAATACTAATGCCACGCCACATTTAGATTGAATCTGTCAGAAGGACCTCAACATATTGGCCTTTCCATGGCCCCAAAAAGTCCAGGTCATCCTCATATGAGGCTCATGCTCAGAAAGGCCGCGAAACGCAAATTTTTAGCGCATTTGTAATGTCTTTGTTGTTGCAAATGTCCATAGGCGATGGTAACCCTTTTCCACCAGGTGGGCCGTCTGCCTGTCTGCTGAACTCATGCAATAAAAAAAATATCTTAATATACAAATTAATTAATATAATACAATATATGCGTTTTCCAGTGTCAAGCAACAATAGCACCTATGTATCAACGAGAAACAAGTTCAAATCATAATTTAGCTATACCGTTCACGGCGGAAACTTCTGTGTCAAATACTGCAAGTGACACAAGTAAGTAAACAGCTTTACACCTATTACAAGAGCTTTTCATGTAAGTATACCGCGTAGACTTATTTTTGATTTCTCATAGTCTGACAGTACGTTTGGAGTTGCCTAATCACAGGGATGAAAACAACACTTTTCGTCCCGTTGAAACGATTCATCTGTGACAAAAAAATACTGATAGAATGCCAAAGAAAAGAAATTTACTTGACGTTTCATATGTGACGCAGTAAAAGATTTCATCAGATTTAGAAATGGATTTAACGCCTGATTTCATTAGAGAAGTAGTTATTTGTTTAACTAATCAGTTTTTATTTACTTTCCTTATATTCAAAATGAAAAACTGATAACCTCGTTGTCGTGTTAACCTCGGATGAAAGGCCTATTTAGGCACTCGAACTATTAGCTCCTTCGCTTCGCTCGTGCGCCAAACCATCTCATGCTTAAATAGGTTACTTTCACCTCTCGTGTAACAATCTACTATTATGGAAATGTTTTCAAGTCTGTGGGTTTATTATGTCTTGAGAGTTCAGATATATGCTGTCACCATATTGAACTTCATCAATACAGGAAAACAACTAAAACAATTTCGTTTTACATCATATTTTTGTTTCAGAACATTAG
Organism: Dendrolimus kikuchii; assembly: GCA_019925095.2. NCBI lineage: Eukaryota > Metazoa > Arthropoda > Insecta > Lepidoptera > Lasiocampidae > Dendrolimus > Dendrolimus kikuchii. The sequence continues at coordinate 12,334,053 of CM034401.1, forward strand.
ATTAGACCCATTATGTTTTGTTTATTACAATTTTGTTAGCTTTACTACAAACTCATAATCACCATTTTTGTAAAATAATATATTCCAGCAACTACATGAGATTCTGTATCTCATAAAATTATTAAGTTTCTTTTACTTGGAAATTATTGTCGCTAAGAATTGTTTGCTAAAGATAATAATTATTTTATTAAGTGTTTAGAACATAACTGCTGTTCATTTATCTTCAGTATAATTAAATTTCTTTTTTCAGATGATGGCGTTGCGCTATCTCTGGGTTACGCATTATATTTAGTTTCATTTGGTCTACTAATGTAGCAAGCTAAAATAAAATGGGTTAGAATAATAAAAATAAATATTTTTCCAAAGAAACACTAAGAATTCACTTCAACAATTTAATACGGTTCGTATTGCAACAGTTCTACAGCTTTTAACAAATGCGAAGCAAATTAGTTGAGAGGACCTTTTGTCACGCGTGAAGCGAACAACACACCAAGTTTTGAAGGAAACAAGAAAAAAGCGTCTTCGGCAATTAATTTCTAGAGTTAACAAAACAAAATGTTTGGACATTTAATTATATTTAAGCTTTCAATAATAATATCCATTATGATTTAATCAGATTTCCTCTAAAGCAGGTATCTAGAAAAATGTATTTTTAACGAAAGCTACTTCGAAACATATACAAAGAATATAACTGTACTCGTATTATTCGGTTAAATATTTGCAATTTTCTACTCTGAAATTAATACTCACATGTTGTTGTTAAAAATCAAGAATATTCTTCATTTTTGGATAAAAAATATTACGAAGGTACCTATTTCAACTATGAATTCAAATTTAAATAATTACGAACACAGCGCTCTATCTCTCTACTGCTATATAAAAGTACTCTGTGTATATTGCTAATGTCTCCTTGCACGTGATGATTTTGTTAAAAAAGCTATAAAAACATCACTATATTTTTTCAATATATCAACCCCACCTGACTACGTACACTGAAAAAAAAACTTCTCAATTATTAGATACACGTATGGAGGTTCCCCTGATCTTTATTTGTTTCGCGATTTCACTACAGAGCTTTGTAGCGCCATACAGACCTAAAAGTATTGTCTATAATACAGACTATATTATTTCTATAAACTCAGTAGTTTCTGAGAAAACTCACTGAGACTTATAAGACAGTCGGATTGACTGGCATGCTGACAGACATGACGAAGTCATTTTTGTTTTTACCACAATGATTATGGAAACCTAAAATATGTTTTTGTACGGCGGCCACTGTGATAAAAAGTTCAAGCAGCCCAACTAATCTAAAATAGTAGATTATGTTATTGTTTTGAATGTAGATAAAATAACACTATGACGTATGTGATAAGGCATTTTAAATAAAAATATATTTTATTTGTAAATTGTATTTGTTTTTTTTTCAAACTTATTCATTGGAGCACATGGTTAATATTTCAAAACTATTCTACTCTACATATGGTTATATTGCCGTTTTCGGAGGTCATCGTTTATACATTGTTTTCAATATCCGGAACCCCGTACACCATTTGGCCCCCCTGAAGGATATCCTTCTTCACCTCCATTCGAGAATCCTTCTCCATTTTTAGAGCCTCCACTTGGATATCCGCTACTACCTCCTGAATGAGGAGAACTCTGCGTAAAACTACCACCACTTTGGGGACTTCCATTTGAATATCTATTGCTATCTCCTGTCTGAGGAGAGCCCTGCGTAAAACTGCCGCCATTTTGTGGACCTCCACTTGGATAACCACCATTAGGTCCGGATTGACTTGGATTCTGGCCACCTCTGCCATTAACGCTTCCTGGCCCTGAGGAACCAAAACCAGACGAGCCGAATCCATTACCTCCAGAACCGTTAGCATCACTTCCTCCCGGGCCACCACGTGGATAGCCTTGGCCAGCATCAGCTGAACCAAAGGATGATGCTTCCTGATACCTTGCTGGAGAACTGTTTTGTGGTCTAAATCCATTATGACTGTCTCCGCCCGTAAAACCGTTGGTTCCTCCTTGTGGGAAACCTTGTCTTCCCCCTTGCCCGCTTGCAGAATCTACAAGATAAGATATAATAAATAACAAGTTTACTGAAACCTGCATAAAATTATTATGTTAAATTTTTTTAAACTAACTAGTTTGTTTATTGGCAAATTTTTATACTTCTTACTTGCCCAAAATATTCAAGCTGAATATTTGCTAATATTTTCTTTAAAATTTACTTTTAAAATATTTGAGTTCTACACACACACTAAAGTTAACATTATCTATTTAAGTAAAAAAGTTGGAGTTCTGCAGAACCAATGTTTTTAACGAACCCTCATATCTTATTTGAGGCTTGTATCCCTCCAGGTCAGCTTCGTACTCGACAACCTGCTTCCTGCCATCTGGCAATAGTACATTATACTCCCCTGTGGCCAAGTCGCCATCACGTTGTTCAGAATGACCAAATTTAGTACCTGTCTGCTCATCGTCCACTTCATAACTAAACTGGTATTTAGCTGGCCCCTGAAAACGTAAAAAATCAATTATTAGACTTTATTGCTTAAATGATAAAGAAAACTAAATTCGTTTTCTGAAATTAAACTCACATTGGAGTCTTGTCCATCAAAATTGCCATTTTCATTACGTAGCTGACCAAATCGTGAACCATCGGCATTACTACCAAAGCCTGGAGACCCATATAATGCTGATGGTGAATCGCTTTGTGAACCCGATCCAGTTGGAGAACTATTGTAATCTCCCTGTCGTCCTTGTTGTGGATTATTTGAATATCTGCCAGAACTGCCCCCATTAGTGGATTGAAAATCTCCAGAAGGTGGGGGACCATAGGACGTTTCAGGTCGTTGATTTCTGTTCGATGAACTCTGACCAGATCCTGGACTGCCAGATATTAAACGCTCACTAGGTCTGCCATGAGATCCTCCGAATTGATTTGGAGCTCCAAATTGGGAGTTAGGTTGTGATGTCGCTTGATTTTGACCAATTCCACCTTGGTTAGAACCGCCAAAACTGGAACTTCCCGGGCGTTGGTTCTGATCAAAAGATGGTGGTCCATATTGATTGCTGGGCCCGCCTGACTTACCGCCATTTTGGAATGGGCTTTGCTGACTTGGTCCGCCATTTACTCGGCCTGGTACTGAAGAAGCACCGCTTCCACCGAAACCTGGTGGTCCATATTGGGGTGACGGGTTTGAGCTTCCACTTGTTGGAGGTAGGTAGCTGTTGACTGGTGGTTCACATCTGCTCACTGACCATGTTAAAAAGCTTATCAAAAAAATACGCTGCAAATGGAAAAATCAAATATAATTAATAATTATTATCACATCACCAATCTATCGAATAAAAAAAGTATTTATTCACTTACGAAAAACATTTTTGACGTTTCACTATAAACTTAAACTATAATTTCTTATGTGCTCCTCTATTGAAATGTTACCTTTGAATACATTACCTTTGGAAGGATGGTATTTATATAGGCAAAATAAACTAGTGAACGTACCATCTGAAGTAACAACAAGAGGATTCACACGTTTGTCGTGTTTCCTTTTAGTTTCGATGTAAGTACATATTTTTGAATAATGCATTCCGTGTACCTAAGCACACGTGAAACGTTAATTTTAAATAATCTATACCAATAAATATAAAATCAATCAAGTGTGTTTTGGCGCACAAATAGTGAGGATTCCGTAGAAGCAACTTATGACCACTGTTTTTGTCGTTCAGCTACGAAACCTGAAGAAAGCATTTGATTAAAAGTATCTCACAAACATATTTCTTTAAGTTTGCGATTGGTAATTATAATAAAACTATGTTTTAACGGTTTTAAGCGCGGTATATTATTTGTTTTTTTTATTCCGACGTTTCAGCCACTTTTCAGTAGTCGTGATCAGGGAAGACAAATGTGGCCGAAACGTCGGAATAATAAAAATCAAATAAAATACCCTGCTTAAAACCATTAAAACGTTTATTGAATATCTCATCAAAAACTATTTAACGGATCTTTTTGATAACATTTAATGGATTCTTTTAAAATTTTTCAAGTCAATTCATGTTTTACAACTTTGGAAGAGAGTATGTTACTACTAGTATTCACTTCAAGAACAAGTTGTTATAAAACATATAAAAAATAAAATCAACACAACATCTATTGCACCTACCCCTAATCTTAATTGTTTTCGCTATAGCTATATTATTACATTATTATATTGTCTTTATATATTGACTCTAGTATTGTAATTATACATTCCTACTAAATTTTATCTGATTAGTTTCCGAGAAAAATAACTGTTACATATAAGGACAGGCGAACGAATAGATATGGCGATCACCTAATGGTTTTCGTTTTTGCTAAAATGGCTACAGAACCCCAAAAAATGCATACTGCAATTTTAGCAAAAATAACTTTATGCAAGGATTATCAGGGCTATTTAGTAAACCTATATAAAAATACTAGAACTTGTTATCAAAGTAAACATATATTACGAAGTATCTGAATAGCTACTCCGACCTACGTTCATTTAAAATTGAAAAGGGCTCGTCAGAGCTCTAATAAATCAGAATGTCTCATCGCTTCGTTAGCAAATCGAACCTGAAATCCGTGATGTTCGGCCGCGACATGCACTCCGATCTGTGCCATCCTCAATATTTGTCAAGAAAGTCCTTTAAACCAAAAGACTTTTTACAGCAGTTTCATTCTAATAAAATTATTTATGATTTTTTTATTATAAAGAGTTTGAGACGATAAGGACGTTGATAATATTCAACATTTAATTTATATTAGGTATACTAGCTGACCCGGTGAACTTCGTACCGCCTATTTTCTGAATTCCTAAAAGACTTTGTTCCATGACACAAAAACAAAATCACCAAAATTGGTTTAGTTTAATCAGGAGGATTCTAGAACCCAATATCAGCGCCACCTACCGATTATAAATGCGAATCTAAACCATCCAGGAACCCACTCAAACACACAAAAACAAATTCATCAAAATCGTTCCCGGTGATTAGGAGGATTCTAGAACCCGATCTCAGCGCCACCTACCGGTTCTAACTGTGAATCTAAACCATTCGGGGACCCACTCAAACACACACACAAAATTTCATCAAAATCGGATGTATAGTTTACGATCCATTAAAGGACATACAGACAGACATTCATTTTTATATATAAAGAAGATACATGACGTGTAAATAAACACATTAGAGTTATTTATTTCGCGGTTTAAATTACTAATTTTCTGAAAATTTATTCTTCTTCTATAATCCATTTTCTAGTTTTATGGTATATGTATGAATAGTGTACATGTTTTCTTTTATATGCCTGATTGATAAAAAGCAACTCACGCTTAGGAATCTATAAATTTATGACATGTAAAAGATTTATATAACTATTTTTACTTGAATAAGAAAATTTAATTAATTTTCCATGTTAATCTAAAAAAACTTTCAAAAACGCCTGTTTCAACCCAATTGTTATGTAATCTTTTCATCTGTAATCTAACTAATGTTGAGACCTTCTCGGGAATATCGTTATTATTAAATTCGATTCCAGAAACCTTTGTACGTAACAAGTCCAAAGACATCAGCGATTATGTGCTTTGCACTTACAACTCAACACAGGATCGTGTCCCTACTAAAATCGCTTAGTATAAATATTTAAATGTTGGCGGCATAGATGAGGACGCGTGAGCTTCGTGGCGTAATACAGTCGCTCGTGCGCCTGCGCCGGCCCTCGCAAAGACCTACATATCTATAGGTATATTACAATTTAAAATCAATTGTAACAGATCCGGGTATATTATAATTGTAAGGTTAAGAATAAGTACTTTAAAACACAATAAAATTATTGTTTTATTTTAATTACAATCTCTATGTACCTCATCCGGGTAGCTCATGAGGAATAGTTGTCCTCGACTTAATCATAAATATTAGTGTGAAAATATTTTTCCATCCTTAACTCCATTTTGCACAACCTTTAATTTATCAATTTTTATATTAGATTATTAATTTATTATGCAAGGATAATGGTCGATGATGTTATGCTGGAGCAAGTGAATGAGTTTGTATATCTTGGATGTGCTTTTAGCAGGGATGGAAGGTACACCGCTGATATAGAAAGAAGAGTGAATTTGGGGAATAGTTTGAATGGAGCGTTAGGTAAACTTCTAGGCGCTAAGAACCTCAGCCAGAAGGCCCAGCTCGGCATACACAACGCGGTGCTGGTACCTACGCTCACGTATGGAAGCGAGAGTTGGGTATGGAAGAGAGAGCATGAAAGTAGAGTAAACGCGGTTGAGATGCGAGCACTGCGCAAAATCTGCGGAGTGACGCTCGCGGACCGCGTTCGTAATACCGAAGTAAGAAAGAGAGTTGGTCTGAAAGAGAGTGTCGGGGTGAAGGTAAGGAAAGGAATGCTCCGGTGGTTCGGGCATGTGGAAGAAATGACTAAACATATATACAATGCAAAAGTGGATGGATGTAGAAGTCGTGGAAGGCCACGACACACCTTCCATGATCAAATTGATCGTGTACTAGCGGAGGGTGATGTCAGGAGCCTTAAGAACAGACGAGTGTGCATGACAAGAGTTATGAATGTCAAAGAAGCAAGTGAGGTGTGTAAGAATGGGCCTAAATGGCGCTCTGTTGTTCGTGCCTACCCCGCAAGGGAACTGGCGTGAAGTTATGGATGTCTGTATGTATGTAATTTATTATTATAGAGAGTGTAGCAAAATTGTTTTTTTTTTACTTTATTTGTTATCATAAAGTTACAAAATTTAACAAACACTTTGCCAAAATGCCAACAGTTTGTCGGCAACATCACGTTGAGTCATGAACATCACATTGTACCTACCTTATAACTACTGTTTTTTTATGAACTTAATATTAACTTAAATCATTCGCTTGTCTATTTTGAATTATGTTGTATTTATCACCGATATCTAAAGCACATACATACATTAAATTTTTTGTTTTCATTATATTTGTAACTAGGATATGCCCGAGACTTCATCCACGTCTGACTTGAAAATCCCGCGGGATTCCAGGGGTACAACGTACCGCAGCATTAAAATAAAATGTAAGCCATCGTTTTAATGAAAACTGTGTCAGAATAAGCTAATTTTTATTTTCACAAACCGCTCCCGGGAAAATTCCCGCGGGTTTCCCGAGATAAAAAGTATCGCACATTTTATTACATAAAAATTGCTATCTATCAGAGAAAAGATCGCAATGAAACTCGAAAAAAAATCTATCTGGCCATTTTAAATAATTCCCAGAAAAATTTCCGCAGAATTCCCAGGAAAAGAACTATCGCAGATTTAAGAAATTGCTGTCGATCAGCGAAAACCGCATCAAAATCGGTCCTGTAATTTTTATATGAATCCCGACACGAACAGCCAAACCGACAAGCGGACAAGAAATCTAAAAAAAAATGCGTGTTCACCATTGTTTATACAGTCTATTCCAGTTAATTTCTTTAAATAGCTTTAATGCACAGTACACGGCATGTTATAATATTATAGATAAAGAAATAAACAAATATTAAAGATATGTAACGATATTATTATCAGGGACATAGTGTCAGATAATCCTTACGTAAGGATACCTTTTGAGAATTGTTTTGACATTATTGATCAGACTGCTCTGTTGTCCTCGACAATCTTTCTGCAAGGGTATGCTTATGTCCTAGATACAATAAAAAACAAATCCCAGTGTAACTAAATTCATATAGACTAATTATAGCTTGCATCCTGCAATGAGCTGGGGCTGGATGTCTATAACTTGCATGGTTTGCGATGTTGGCCAATATATTCCCGCGTTCCTGGCAAAAGGCGCTGAATGGGAGTTTTAGTGGGTATTCCGGTATCGGCCTGCGATTCCCATAAACGCCTACCATGATTCCTCGCTTGTAGGAAGTCCGTAATAGTAGATTGTTACACGAGAGGTGAAAGTGTCATATTTAGGCACAAGATGGTTTGGTACACGAGTGTAGCGAGGGCGCTAATAATTCGAGTGCCTAAATATGCCGTTTACCCATGGTTAACACTGTTTTTCGTTTCGAATATGAGGAAAGTATACAACAACTGATTAGTTACACAAACAACTGGCTCCTCTAATAAAATCAGGCGTTAAATCCATATCTAAATCTAATGAAACGTCACCACGTACGTCACATATGACAGATCAAGTTTTTTTTCTGTAGCATTCTACCAACCAGTATTTTTATTGTCACTGATTATAGAAATTATTTAGCTTCAAATGTAAATTAAATAATAATTTAGTGAAAAGTAATTTATAAGAATGAAATGCCGTTACAAAATTGTTGATATTTTTTTATTAAAAGGCCGCGATTTATCAGTAGCTGTAAAAACAGTTGGGATATGAGTCTCATGTATTCATATAGTTCGCATAGTTTTGTAAATTTTTTGACAGCAGGAAAAATCGTTTCCCACTAACGAAAATTGCTGTTTTCATCCCCGTGATTAGGCAACTCCAAGCGTACAATCAGAATATGAGAAATGAATACGGATTTTTCTGTGTTAAATAAAAAATGGATGATAATGACGAATGTAATGGCTACACTTAAACACCTTAAATAGCCATTATTTTATATAGCAATTAAGCTTTTAACCCTAGTTTATTTTCAGAGCAAGCATCCACACAAGATACGTATATTTAATATATTTTTTGACTAGGCTAAACTAGCCCCGGGACATTACGATCTTTCCCACGAAAATTATCCCATTATCTGAGATATAAAAGTATCCAACGTTTCCTCGGTATTCAGACTACATAATATGCCAAATTTCAACAAAATCGGTATAGTGGTTTTACCGTTAAATCGTAATAGACAGACAGAGCTACTTTCGCATTTATAATGGATTAGTATTTGAAGTAGAAGTTTTTAACTTTCACTAATTAAAAAAAAAAAATTCAAAAGTTTCATCAAATTGCGAAACAACTAAAAATTAGGAATGCTAGCCATAGACGTAACTTAGGGTTGAACAGTTTGTTTAATTGTTGTGTCGTGTACGCGAACTGGGCTTCAAGTCTGTAACTTTCGTAAAAAAAAAACCACGCCAGTGCGAGTTAAGGTCCATTCGACTGACGATGGTCAAATGTCCGTAGCCTCTAAAATTCATATTAAATCAATCTCTATCAAAAAAGTTTGATTCAATATTAAGCCGGGATGGTTTACAGACTACCGATATCGTCAAAAGTTACAATTCCAATTCGATTCGAATACCTATTTGAGTTACAGACTCAAGGCCCTGCTAAACAGTTGCTCAAATACTTTGCTGAGCGATTGTCATTCGTAGCATTCATCTTTAATGTTCTGTGTTAGGTGTCACCGATTATACATTCAATTTTATTAAAAATAAAAATAATAAAACTTTAATAAATAATAATTAATCTTATGAATGGTCTTGTGACTGATCTTATGAATCTAACTCAATAAAACAAACAAAAAATATTTCAAGCTTTATTTCGATTCATCTCCTCATTTACAGAATTACAATACCATGATGTAATAGCTTTGTATTTTACTCAATTTTATTTACAATAATTATATTATGTCATTGCTTAAATTAAAATTAATTGATAAAATATGTGTACGTCCTTGTATTTTTGAGATTAAATATAAATCTATGTTTGTCTGCGGTCTTTCGTCTAACAAATAAAATATTTGAAGACACGAAGAAGGAACAAACAATCAAGCAAACAAATTCCATTTCAAAGTCAAGTAATATTATCGTAAGGATAAATTAAAAATGATAAATATTTAAAGCGGTTAATCACAGCTATGCAATTTCAAAACCTAGCAACTTTAATAAAAAGTTTTAAAATGACATCATTGAAGTTCATGTCATTTTCTTGTACTGTAGTGTAATTTTTTTTTAATACACTTACTAGGTTTTCATTTTGTACAGACGATTATACTATGGTGATTTGCGGTCAGTTTCTGTAGGTCAGGGTGATGTATATGCTTTTATATACATCTTATAACTAATAATCTCTGCACGTACAATACTTGTATCTCTAAAATTTAATTTGTTGCCAAAACTAATTTTAAATCAGTACAATGCTAATTTACTTATACTATAAAATTAGGATTTTTTTAAACTAACAATAAGAAAGTAGAAACATCTAACTGTATTTTTTTAATATGAAGTATGTATATTGTTATCAAGATACATTATTATCATTAGAAAACAAAAGTGAATGCCTAACAATCAAGTAATAAATAATTATATTTTCTATACATCTACAGGAACAGAAACAAAAGAACTACTAGGAAGGATAATTGTCGTGTCTTGTCTTGAATACATGTGTTTTAGGTAAAGACGGCAAAGAGTGAAATATAAATTGATCTGTGAAGCCATCAAGTCTTATAGGATATAGCTTTGCAAAGGTTTTATAATGCACATTTCTTGCCTTACTACTTTATATTTGTTATTTAGTATTCCAAATATAACTACTAACATTTATCTTGAACGTATCATATTATTTTAATTAATAACTTAAAATATTTTTTAAATATACATATACTTAATAAATATCACATTTCTTGTATTCACTTTCGACATTGAACGTAATTTAACTTAAACTATTAATATTTTTTACATAAAGTCACCCTAGCGTCAAACTCCGGTTGCGCTTTTAAGAGTCCGCTTTCTTTCTTTATGAGACTACATGTGTACTTTAGAGATTTTGAATGATCCCAGCTAAGATTTTCTCTGAACATTACGATATGAGTTTTTATTGGCAGCATGTACTTAATGAACCTAGTCGAAAGTGGTCGAATTGTCTAAAGATGAATTATCTAAATACAATGCCTAAAGTGGTGTATTCATATGAATATTGTCTTTTTGCTTTTTACCACGAAAATGTTCTTCTATTTCTGCCAGTGATTTCCCTTTGGTTTCAGGCACGCAAAATAGAACGAAAAAGAACGCAATGGCACAAAAAATCGCGTACATCCAAAACGTTCCGGCTGATGTAAGCACCCTCTGTAAATAAATAGACAATGTTATAAATATTATTTATTTGTGTAATTACATGCCAGATCAGCCCAGGAAATTAGCATTCTCGTTACGATGTTCTAAGGATAATTTGTATAGGGTAGGTTTCTTCTCAAGACCACGATCCTGAATTCGCAAGGATGCTGGGATGAACTTATTTGTAGAGGATTAAATACAGAACTTTTAAATTCAACTAACTCTATAGGACATTGCCGTATCCTTGCCGTTTCCCGTTAAATCTGGTTTCTGGCTCAAAGCTATCCCTTCTCCAAATATAGGTACATTGATGGATAATACTGCCTTTTCTTTGGCTATAAATTTGCACTTGGGTTCTCGCATATGTGCACCACATATATGCGTCTGTGGAACAGAGGTAATCAGCACGGGATACCACGGTCCTTCTTGCCGCCGCAGTGCCGGCAGATGGTCACGCCACGCGGCCTTGAATGATGTCTTACGGAGGGCGCTTGCCACCGCTAACGTGCCGGCTTTATTGAAGCCGAACGGTATTGCACGTGACGATGGTAGGCGTCCCGACGGAATGACTCTATTTCCCTGACAGCGTGGCAAGCCTTTGGTGTAGGATGCGACTTGCGTAGACACGTTGGCCGCATCCCATTTACCAAACACGTCTAAATCAGCCGGTTCAGCGGCGGAAACAGCCGAATCACTCAAGCAGCGCAAATATGCAACCCTCTGTGAGTGTTATATGTTTGTGCCGTTTGCTGTCGAGACGCTTGGACCGTGGGGTCCTGAGGCCATGAGCCTCTACCAAAATTTATCGAAACGACTCATTGACTCTTCGGGTGATCAGAGAGCTGGTGTTTACCTCGGCCAACGGATCAGTATGGCGATCCAGCGAGGAAACGTAGCCATCCTTCTGGGCATCTTACCCATAGAAATTTTAGAATTTTTATCTGTCTCTCTGTTCGTTTAAAAGTTCGTCTTGAATAAACTCCGAAACAGCTCAACGTATTACCACTCTTTTAAGGAGCAAAACAGGAATTTCGTCCAAAATTTTCTTATAAGTTTAATTACGGCATCTTACAGTGTTTATACGATACATCTGTAGGTACCTACTCACAGGAGGAACTCGTGCGTACATAGCTACATAGTAACACATAGAAAATATAATTAACTAAACTTTCCCATAACTGGCCTTAATCGCCAATATAGCAATTCTGTCTTTGTAAAATTATTATAAATGTCTTCTATCACATACAAGTTTCTATGCGATAGTTATGTTCTATACTTAGGCAATATGAATACAGAGATCCATTACTTATTCTACGTGTTACTTCTTAAATAATAAGCCTAAAGTAAAGAACTCACCTCAAGAGCATGATATGATTTGATGACCGAGAACATAGACAGTAGATTGACAGCACTGGCCATAGCTGATAACTGGGAGCGATAATGTGTTGGGAACAACTCGCCGAGTAAAAGGAAAGGCAGCCCACCGAAGCCAAGAGAAAACCCAACCATAAACACTACTAAACTACCAATCGGTAAATATCTGAAAAAAATAATTTGGAAATTTAAAATCGAAAATATTTCATACAGTTTTAAATTATGCAGTGTATTGAGGATAAATCACTAGAGGTACCTATATTTATTTTATAAGCGATTATCGCCATTAAATCATAACTCCTGCTCTTGCTCTATCTATTCTATTTTTCTTCTTCTTCTTTCTATCTGTTTTATTTCAATTTATTTGTTATAATCATTCTGCTATTATTTTTATTTTATTACGGTCTTCTTTAAGAATCATAAACAAACGTTCAAACTTACACTAAGTCTTTATGAATAAGATCGTTATTGTATACATTCACAAACTAAAAAGTTCCGACTTCAGGTGTTCAAATACTCTTCACATGCTACTCTTAATCAAACCTACTTATGATAGGTATCGGTTTATATCGCTAGCCAAAATGTCAACACCGCGTCCTGCTACATATATATAGGGTGAAATTTGTTTTGCCTGTATGTTTAATTTTTATTTTCCAGGAAAAGCTATATTTTGACAAAAGCAAGTAGTACTTTAAAATTCATGCAGCTTATAACAGTTACAGTGTTATAAGCTGCATGGATTTTAAAGGTTGTAATGAATAACTATCAGAACAAAAAACTTAGATTAGTATTTTAAACATCGAAGTTAGGAAGGAAAATTGCGGAAAACAATGGGTTCAAATAATCTATCTACGTCCTTACGATTCAAAACCGCACAATTATTATCTTTATAATCTTTTAACCGCAGAGTTATTATGCGAAACACATTGCGAAAACACAACCGGATACGTACCCAAGCCATGATTCTTTCTCAAATTGGAAGAAGAAGGCAGCGCCCATTGCTGCCATTGAAACGCTCATGATGGCTGCTGAGATGAGCAAGAGTGGACGGCGTCCAGCGCGATCAACCAGCATGGTGCTCACTCCATTGCATGCCAGTTGAACCACACCGACGACAATGGTTGCCGTCATAGCGTCTAAGCTGCTGCCTTTACATAGAATACTTATTATACACTTTTATTCACATTACATAAGTTAATTTATAAATTACTTTAAGAACTAAAAGGTAGCAAAACGAGTGTTAATTATTAGCAATATCTCTTGTAGAAGCAGAAAACTGAACTAGAGAAACTTAGATATTCATTTATATAGGTATTTATTTTTGGACAAAAATAACGCATTCATTAACCTAAAATTAGTTAAAAGTAATGCTAAGAAGGTATTTTTATATTAGGTGTGTGTGTGTGTGTGTGTTTGTGTCTGTTAATTAACACATCTATAGTGATAAATAAAATTGAAGTGTCTGTTTTGTAATGTCATAATAAAAATCAAGGGGATGATTCCACCCAGGAGATTGCGAAAATAGAATTTTTAGAGTTATCGTCTTTCTGTCTGTCTGGATGTTCCGGCTAATCTCTGAACAGGCTGGACTGAGTTTGATGGGATTTTCACTGGCAGATAGCTGATCTTAAAAGAAGTAACTTGGCTACGTTTATTAGGGCTCCGCGAATTTTTTTTATTAAAACCACTTGTTCCAGCAAATCTCTGAAACGGCTAGACCAATTTTGACGGGACTTTCACTGGCAGATTGCTGATGTTACAAAGACTTTTTTTAAAGTTATTTTTACCGTTATGCTACTATTTTTTAAGGTTCCGCAAAAAAAAATCCACGCGGACGAAGTCGCAGGCAAGGCTAGAATTATGAAAGAAAGGTACAATAATTTTGCTGGTACAAAATCTAGGATACTGTGTTTTGTAATGCTGATATTGAAAGGCAAAAAATTGGAAAGACACGATGATATGCAACGATATTGTCATCAAGTTTGTTTATATGAATCACTTTGGTTATTTCATCCATGAAAGACAGAAGTGAACCGTCTAATATCGGCTAATAGCCGGTTTCTGTCTATTCATTCACTTGCCTTATCAATTACCATCGATTGATTTTTGACATTACTAGTATAGAAATTATGTCAAATTTTAACCATTAGCAAGGCAAATAATCGGTCGGTAAGATATAGGAACCGGCCATTAGATGATATAAAGTGTCTCACTGCATTTTATTCTTATTTTGTCAACTCCCTTTTGATATTACATACAAAAATAAAGCAGGGAACTCAACGACAGCTATTTATTATCGGACTCTAAGTGCAGTAACTAGTGTTTACTTATTACTACAGTTTAGATTATTATAGCAAACCTAGTTTTTTTTTATTTAACTTTTTATTACTTATGTATATATTACCTGCACTTTCAAATATTTCAACGGTGAAGAATATAACTGCATCAATACCGCTGAATTGTTGGAAAAAGAGGAGTGCGAAGCCAATCACCAAGGGCTTTATTACGACAGATGAAAAAAAAACTTTGCGTGTGAATATACTAGGTATGGCTTCAGTTACATCTGATTTTCTGGAACAAATAGAATTGATGAATATCATATCTTTTATTATACATATAAATGTAAACTCAATATGTTTATTAGTGTTCACTACCAATATAATTTTTCCGTAGCCCACCAATAAGTTTCTAGTCCCAGATAAGCAGAAAGAGATTATAAATTTTTATATAGCGATAAGATCGCCCATGTTATTGTCTTTTTTCGATTTTATCATTGTAACACCTGTGGTTAAGTTCATAATTCAATTACCTATCTTTATCACTCGATATAAAACTTAAGGGTATTTTATAAATGGCTTCTACACCACAGAGGAGATAAGTATAAGTTCCCTTCCCCTCGAGCTTCATGTCACCCATTGCCTGTCATCAATTAGTCCATTGTTGTCGCCTTTTGGCTGGCATCATTAGATTCAACCCCCCATCATGCAACAGCCCAGCCGAGGTACAGCCCCTTAGGGAGCTTCATCGAACAGTACGGGTGTAAGGTAAAGCTGTAAGGTCATCAGACCAACAGCATAAAGTCAAGTCCAAACAAAATTACAAGCGACGAAACGAAAGAAAGGATTAAAACTACAAATCATAATTATACATGTAACATGAAAAACTATTGGTTATAAAGATTTTTGACCAAATTCTTAAAAGTAAAAAATTGCTAAAAAAACTCTAAAACTGTAAGTGTATATAAAACCACCGAAGACGTGTCAGCCCCTATACCTATACCAACCAAGATCAGAACATAATTACTTATCCATATAGTGTAGTAAATAATAATGTTATAGTAATTACTCAGGACTGTCTTCCTTAACAATGGCCGTTGCTCTGGCAGAGAGATGCAACCATTTAATAGAAGGCGCCGGGTCACCGCCGTTCGCCAAAATCCACACCGGCGATTCAGGCAGTGGAATCAGAACCAGGAACAATGCCACTGTGGATGAACATGATTGTACAATACATAGGTGATAAATGTAACAATAAAACAAAAATATGTTCAGCGTATAACATACAGGTGAATTTTTCAAGTGGGCCTCCAATACCAAACACTAAACTACGAAATTGCAAAAAATACTCAAAGAAGTCTCAGAGCTGATTTTGATGACAACTAAAGCTGTTGATTTTTGAAAAAAACATTTACCCTGGTCTACAATCGCCTAATTTTGAGAAATAAAACAACTGTAGATATTATTACACCAACCCCTAGTGTAACTTGTAACGGTAACGATTAATGTATGTGAAGGAATATCAAAAGGACAAATTTAATTAAAAGTTTTTATACTAGAATGTAATTTTTTCTTAAATACCACAAAATGTTGCCGAAAAAAATGCCAAGTATCTCCAGTAGAGCCAATTGCCAGCTAAGTATGATAATACGATCCCAAGAGACATCGAAAGGGTTGGCAAAGATCCGAGGCGACCACGGATCTCAGGGTCGCAGCATTCGCTTACCTGCAACATATACAACATAATTAATTAATTATGTTTCATCGTGGAAGAAAAATACTGTTACAGTTGTTTTGATAAGGCGAAGAAAAAACGATATTAACAAACCTCAAATAGAAGGAAGAAACGATATTAACAAACCTCAAATAAAATTTACGATAACACTAAAAATTCAGATAAAAATATTTCAAAGGGGCTAATGTCAAAAACTTAAATAAAAGTTAAACGACGAGTATTCGAAATTTACAGGCTTAAAATTATTAAACAGCAAAAATTATTTTAAATTCTTTTATATTTTAAAGGTTATGTGTAAATATTTTCCTAAAAACCATAGTGCCCAAAATAGTAGTCGTTCAAGTTGATCAATTTATGGTGTGTTTTAATTTAATATTTTTAATTTCAAAAGTTTTGAATGAATATTTTTTCAAAGGATTTAAGATTAAAATTTTAAGCTTTGATCGTTAATAACAAGTTTTTTTATAAGTCCGTTAATGCAGTATCCAACAAGTTTTTATGAATAAAAAAAACTGTTTAATTTCAAATTTGATAAAAAAAAATATACGCATTTTACTTTATGAAGGAATTCTCCATCTGCGAGACTGATTCTCATAAGGCCATTTGTATGAAATAATAGCTCAAATAGGGCATTAAAAATATGTCATACAAATACATCGTAATATTTGTAAACAATTGATATATTTTGTACATATGAGATGATTACAATGGTGATTACAATAAAAACACTAACCGGCGAGAGCGCGCTGAACCGAAACGTGACCTTGAACGTAAACACGTTTTGGCAAGAGTAATATTGCAAGTTTGCGTTTTTATGGTAGCTCGCATGGTATTCGTATATTTTAATATCATAGAATTCCCAAAGTGGTCGATATCGACCACCTGGGATAGAAGTCGGTTTCTCAGGGGTCGACATAAACGAAAACTGATTTTGGGTGAGGGATTTATAGTGAGAAATTTTCAATGAGGTTTAAAAATTGACGCCTATTAATTAACACAAATTCTTATTTGAAACTTTCAAGATACTGTATAAGTTGTGTTACGTATACAAATGTGTTTTTTTTTAATAATTACCTACTTATTTTTACGTAATTATGAATAATTATTAATTACACTTGATATTTATTGAATTTTATGTCTATTTATTCTGTTACATTTTGATGAGAAAATTACGTAAAGTTTACTCACTTAACCAAACGCGAAGTTTTTAAATTAGTATGCATTTTGTATCAATACGAAAAAAAATAGAGATAGGATTTTTAAAGTAATTTGGCTATGGCGTCTGATGTACCAGTTCATTTTGAAAAATGGTCTCTTCCCAAAATAGTTTGGGAATCTCTAGTCTCGAGGAATGGCCAGAATACCCGCCAGTCGAATCAGCCACACATGTCCAAGGTGGATTGATGGATCTAAACTTCGATTATCTCGTTTTTTCTTCATTGTAAGTAGGTTTCTCCGTGCAGGAACGGAGAAAAAATACAATTTCCTGCGGCCGGGCGGCCTGTCGTAAGAGGCGACTAAACAACCCACAGCCAGGTGGTAGGGCATTTGCCCGACTGGATGGCTACCACCCCAGGTCTAGAGCATGCCGCCATAACAACTTTGAGTTGTGTTCCGGCATTAGTGACCAGGTTCCAGACTCACTTAAGAGAGCAGCAGCGCATTTGGTGTTGCAAATGTCCATAGGCGATGGTAACCGCTTTCCATCCCGTAGGCCGTCTGCCTGTCTGCTGAACTCCTGCAATAAAAAAATAAAAAAAAGGTAATAATAATAAAATAATAATAATCAGCCCGTGGGGGGGCTTTGTGGCGAAGCCTTAGGTGGTTACCCATCATATGTCATTACTGACACCATCGGCAAAGCGAGGCCTTCGACTCCGTGCTTACTTTAGCCAACCAGCACGGAATTGAAATCGCTAGAGCTAAGACTCAAGCTTCAAGAGTGGAAGTAATAAATCACCTAACGTCGGAAGTAGCTTCGATGAATCTGCAGCCCACTTCTCCGCACCCCTTAGCAACTCACAACTATGTTGACCCTCACTGACCTTGTACAGCACTTTTGGAGGCCATGTAGGGAGTGGCGAGTCACCGTCTGTCCATTTTTCCATGTTCCCGAACACTGGGACGGGCAGACGCCATAGTCCCAGATGCCCAGTTCCACTAGCAAGTCATCCCAATAGCCCAGTACCTTATGTTTTCATTTCCTACAATATGGGACTGTAGGAATGACACTGACTGGGGTTAGTCCCTGAGTGCATTTTTATATGGTATGGACAGGGATAATCGTATGTCAGTGTCACGTCAGCTTTACATCAGATTTGTCGAAGGGGCCTCTACGTGTAGGCTTTCCCATGGACCCACCTAAGCCCTCCAAGAGTCCGGGCAATTTTTATGACCCTTGGTCTTGAGAGACATACATATAGCAAAAAATTATTTGAGACACAAAGATCTAAAATAATAATTTGAAAAATTAGAAATTTAAATTATTTTAGAAATGTCAATCAGTCAGTCCGTTCTTAATTCAAGCATTTCATTTACATATATTATCATACATCCATTAATTATTCTAAGCAGCAATCTGCAACCAGTCCCAATAAATGTTTGTTTGGTGTAACCGGTTAGCAATGGCCGCAATTATACTGTTTCTAAACATCTCAACCGTGGTCAAGACATTTGTAATATGACTTCTACGGATAGTACAAAAAGTGTTTAATCTGGCTTCAAGAAACATACTTGAAGCACTATAATATCTTTTAAACCCCATTAGGTGTAGAAATATGTTATTATATTAAATACGTATTTTATCCAGAGAACGCCTTGTGCATTCCGTCCAGAACTGACAAGTGTAGAATGTCTGGCAAAACGTCCTGAACAGATATAGTTTATTGTCATCACTAGCTGTGAAAAATATTCTGGCCAACATGTTGTCACACACTGAGAGGCATCTTCTTTGTCTTTCTATATTGTAGTCATCCTTTCTCTCAGAAGAAAGAATATGTCCAAGATATTTGAACATGCTGACAGTTATTATGGATTCGAACAACTACAAACCGCTTCCGGAAAAATTCCCGCGGGATTCCGACAATAAAAAGTAGCGCGATTTTAAATTTAGTCTAATCTGATTTGCTGTCGATTAGTGAAAACTGCATAGAAATCGGCCTAGTAGTTTGTTTTATGTGAATCCCGGATAAACAGACAAAAAATCTTTAAAAAAATACATCCTGCTCTCCATCGTTTATATAGCGTATTCCAGTTGTTTTTTTAAATAGCTTCAATGTACAGACACGGCAGCTTTAGAATTTTATAATTTTGTTGGAGTTTGTTTCTGTATTATAATGTATTATTGTGAATGACTTTTCTAATATGACAGATAATATATTTAAATTATTCGAATTCAAACTAAAATAAAATAAAACCTTTTTTGTCGTGAACAAATTCCCCCCAGCAAGAATTTTTTACATATATATCATTGAAACATAATAATAAAATAAAATAAATTAAAGTTAAGCGATAAACAATTTCAAACTAAAACAAATAAAATAATACCCTCTGACAAACTATTAAGAGAAATAGAAATTGAAAATAAATAATTCACATTATACGAAGATAACTCCATTTAACATATAATATTTTCTTAAGTTTTCGCGACTTGTATACATAATAAAACTACGTTTTAAATTACCGCGCTTAAAACCATTAAAACGTAGTTTTATTATCCATTTAACATAGTTAAATAAAAACATTGAATAATAATAAAAGAAATAAGAACCAAAATTGAAAACAAGTAACAAATTCATACAACATAGAAGCACTGAATTAAAATGATTAATTTAAATAATTGAAATTAACAATCGCTAATAATAAATTAATCTTTAATAAATTAAAAGGTAAAACAAATGATATAATGATTTAATCATCTAAAGGTAGAACAACGATTTTGAATGTCGTATTCGAATTGGAGATAATAGAATAGATTTGAACAAACTTTTATTCTTTTTCACTCACTCCCTTTTTCACTTCTTTAGGATTTGAATTTTTTTAAACGCTGATACACGTGTACACTCATTTCTAACCAGAAGCAGGTATATAAGATTCAGTGCCTTTTACTTTAAAAATGACCGATATTCATACAAACTTTCATCACCCTTTTCACTTCCTTAGGGGTTGAATTTTCAAAAATCCTTTCTTAGTTATCCTACGGTATAGAAGAAACTCGCATGCAAATTTTCGTGGTTCTAACCCCAGTAGTTTGGTTTGTCCTTTGATATATCAGTCAAACAGTCAGTGAGGCCAAGCATTTATATATCGCACCTTCGGTACATCAAAGTCGCGATAGTTAATTTTGTAATTTCACAGGAGAGGACTTTAAGATTATTTCGCATTCATTTCCTTATTACTGGATCTGGACTATCTGTACAGATAAATTAGCTTCGAGACGTTTTTGCGTTTGTAATAGTATATTTATATTTACAGGACTTCTAAAATTGAAATTTAAAATATTCTTGAAATTTAGTATTAAAAATTATGCTTAATATTTATTATTTTAATGTCGTTTAATATTATTAATTTCATATAAAGTACCTACCTATAAAAATATATAAAAAGTATTAGTTTATTTATTTATGTGATGACAGTACACTAATTCAAACGCGAAAACGTCTCGTAGCTAAGTTATCTGTAGTAGGTTTAAATTTATTATAAATATTATATTTATTATTTTGAATTGCAAATAAACTGTTAATAACAGGCATAACAAAAAAAAAGTCTCCTGAATTGTGATGTTTCTGCATCAGGAAGTCTCAAAAACGGATGAGTTTTTATCGTTCCAATTAATGAGAATAAAAAATGGTCATGAATACTTTTCCGTGGTTGTAGCTCCAAGACACTTCTAACTTTCTAATCAGATACTTTCGGCCCAGAAAGCATAGAAAAGGCGGTAATAACCACAAAGACACAGCGGCATGTAGCCGAATTTTGAAATACTTTTGCGGCTGTCTTTGTGATTCCAAACGAAAACATGGTTTATAGACAATTTGGCAAACCCGTTTAATTCAATTTTGCAGTTTTGGGTCCTTGCGCCTTTGTTGCACCGAAGGTGCGAAATGTATAGATTTCCTCTTTAGGACATATAATTAAAACAAAATCTAGTAATGGTAATCTGTAAGTATAACTTTTCTTTGTTTAACGAAATAGTTACAATAAATATAGTTTCTCCATAATTTTTATAAATAAAAAAAACAATAGTCTGCCAATTTACATTTGTTTAACTAATGTAAAAATGAATTTATTAAAAAATAAATACATACATACATACATAACTTCACGCCAGTTCCCTTGCGGGGTAGGCACGAACAACAGAGCGCCATTTAGGCCCATTCTTACACACCTCACTTGCTTCTTTGACATTCATAACTCTTGTCATGCACACTCGTCTGTTCTTAAAAAATAAATAACTTACATATACTTGAACTGTAGCCAAAACAAAACCAACACAGACGCCAGACATCATCCTTCCCACAAGAACAAGAGGGAAATGTTTCGCAAAGCCAAGGATCAACCAGCTGGCTACCCAAAGCGGCGCTGTCAATTGCAAAGTCCTTTTGCGTCCAGCACGCTGCATGAGGGCGCCTGACAACATACTACCAAGGAAAGCACCCAGGGGTGGGATTGCACCTGCAAACGGGAAATGCAAATATAGTAGTAACTCTAACGATCTTCATCTACTACAGTGGCTCACTGGATCCTACAACCCTGGTTTTCATGCCCGGCATGGTAAAAAGTCCGTAAATTATATTTTAATATTTTCTGGCTTTTACGCTGGCTGACACCTTAACGAGCTGGGCGCTCCATTGTAAGCCGGAGAGCTGGGCCTCTTCGGCTACCTCGGGTCTCACCACGAGGTGAAAGGGAGCGGGCGGAACGGTGCGCATCCCTATGTTTTGTGTGGCGGATCCAATACGCAAACGACTGGCCTGTATTTTAATCAACGCACAGGCGTTGCCATACAACGTGTTAACACAGCCAGTGGTTTTGAACGTTCCCAACCGATGGTAATTTGGGACCAAATTATTATTTGTTTCTAAATTAAGCTGTACATATTTATTAATGTATGCATAGTTTAGTTTAAACATTGTTTAAAGTGAATGTAAACGTTAATGTTATAAATAAAAATCAATGTTTTTATGTTTGTCCATTATGCGGTCCTAAACCAATGATCAGATTTAAAAAAAAAATGGTAAAATTTTCTGAGGATTTCAAAAAGGGCTTCTTGCTTAAAAATCTATACATATAAAAAATTTCTGTTTTTGTGTATGTCACTGAACTCTTCCTAAACGATTGAACCGATTTTGATGAATATTTTTGTGCGTGTTCAAGTTAGTCTCGGAATGGTTTAGATTTACGATTGCACCCGGTAGGTGGCGCTGCTACACTCCCAAACAATGGGACCGATTGTGATGATTTTTTTTAATTTCAGTGAAATTATCTTGTGTCTTTAAAGACCACGGGCCATAAAAATGGCCTGGACTTTTGGAGCGCCTGCGTGGGGCCATGGGAATGCCAACACGTAGAGGCCCCTTGACAAATTGAAATTATTTTTCTGTATGTTTAAGTGAGTCTCGGGGTGGTATAGATACACGATTGGACTCGGTAGGTGGCGCCGCTAAACTCTTGCTAAATGGTGGGACCGATTCGGACGACATTTTTTATTTGTTCAAGTGGTTTCAAAAATAGTTGCGATTAACATTTGGTCACGTTAGATGGCGCTGCAATTGGGTTCTAGATTTTTATTTTTAAGGCAGGACAACGTCTACCGGGTACAGCTAGTTGTAGATAAATTAAAGATATATACTTGAAAATAATACACAATACAAAGTGTATGTTTGTCTGCCAATTTATTTATACAGGATAAAGATAAGTGTCGTGTCGTACAAAGTGAAATGGCGCACAATCGAGTAAAGTGCAAGAAACTTTGCCGATAAGAACTGAGGTCCCCAAGGTCTGTTATTACAATCGTGTCGGAACGATCGATCCCATATTTTTTATGCAGGATCCAACTGAATAGCCGCAGATGGCTGTTTCAGCGATACCGGACTTGGTGGGCTTCCCGACCCCGTGGAAGCGGAGGCGCTCGGCGCTCGAGGAGGCTCTTGGGAGGTTCGACCTCGGCTCGACCGCTGCGGGGGGAATCACTATCGGATTAAGACGTAAAAGTCTGAATGAGCTAAGCCAACAGGCTGAAGTAATATAACTCTTCACCGACTCCGCCGGCGGAGCCGATCCTAATCTATCTTTATTACCACTTCGAAACGTGTTATAGCTGGCAGAGAAGAAGCATCGCATTGCATTTAGAACTCTCGCTTCGAAGCCACTTACGAGGTACACTTTCCTACTTTTTCTTCTAAGCTCCGCGCGATCTTCATCCCTTGTTTTGAGACCATTGGTACCCATGTCATCCTTCATGATGTTAATCCAGCATATCTTAGGCTTATTCCTTTCTACCGAGACCTGTGGGACACATTTGTGCCCTATATCACTTACCGGTCTCCGTAAAATGTGACCGTACCAGCATAGCTGCTATTTGCTATGTTATGAACATGATGACTGCCGGAACGATCATTCTCTGAAATCACGATGGCACCATAGTGGTTTCTTCTATATATAGTATAAAACAAAGTCGCTTTCCGCGTCTATCTGTATATCGGCTAACTCCTCCTAAGCCACGCACCAAATTTGAAGGCGGTTTCCACCATCATTTTGATAATTTTTCATTGAAGGTTTATATAAATCTATAATATTATAATAACAGCCCATAACTGTCCCACTGCTGGGCTCGGGCCTCCCACTATAGGGGAAACGGACAGTATACCTACCACGCTTGTCCAAGGCGGCTTGGCAGGTTTGACACATCGGTTATCTCGATGTGCAGGTTGCATCACGATGTTTTTTCCTTCACCGTTGTTAGCACGTGGTAATTGTAACAATATGCACATCAGGTCAGAAAACTGCCTAAGTGGTGCATGCGTTCCGGCCAGGATCGAACCCGCGCCCTTTGAGTTTAGGATGCGTGCCCTAGCCATTACGCTACCACGACTTCTATCTATATATACAAAAATCAATGCCACTTTTCGTTGTAATTTTATAACTTGAGAACGACTTTACCGATTTTGATGAAATTTTGTGTGTGTGTTTGAGTGGGTCCCGGGATGGTTTAAATCCACGATTGGAACCGGTAGGTGGCACTGAGATCGGGTTCTACAATTCTCCTTATCACCTGGAGCGATTTTGGTGATTTTGTTTTTGTGAGTTTGAGTGGGTTCCCGGATGGTTTAGATTTGCAATTAGAACCGGTAAGTGGCGCTGAGATCGGGTTCTAGAATCCTCCTAATCACCGGGAGCGATTTTGGTGATTTTGTTTTTGTGTGTTTGAGTGGGTTCCCGGATGGTTTAGATTCGCAATTAGAACCGGTAGGTGGCGCTGAGATCGGGTTCTAGAATCCTCCTGATCACCTGGACCGATTATGGTGATTTTGTTTTTGTGTCATGAAACAAAGTCTTTTAGGAATTCAGAAAATATGGCGGTACGAAGTTCGCGGGGTCAGCTAGTAATATTATAAAAATCTAAACATGCCATGTCTGTACATTAAAGCTATTTAACAAAAAAAACAACTGGAATAGATTATATAAACAATGGAGAACAAGATGCAATTTTTTTTAGATTTCTTGTCTGTTTGTTCGGGATTCACGTAAAAACTACTGAACCGATTTCGATGCGGTTTTCACTGGTCGACAGCAAATTCTTAGATTTCAAATCTACTCTACTTTTTACTCCAGGAATCCCGTGGGACTTTTTCTACGAATGATTTAAAATGGCCAAATAAAAAAAAATGTTTTCCAAAATGTTTTTTACCTGATCGATAGCAAATTTTATATAATAAAAAGTGTGATATTTGGAAACAGTTTGTAGTTGTTCGGATGCATAAAAATTAGCTTATTTCGACAAAATTTTCACTAAAACGATAGCTTACATCTTCTTTAAATGCTGTAGTAGTTTGTGCCCCAGGAAACCCGCGGGAATTTCAAGTTAAGTGTGGATGAAGTCGCGGGCATATACTAGTATATATAATTAATATATATAAACCTTTTTTTTACGTAAATATAACTACTGCCTGAGATTTGACATATCTAAAGTTTATATATAAAAGCAACCATTATAACACTAATGTAAGACCATTCCGATACGATTGTAATAGCAGAATTGAGGCTTATCTCTTAAACGTTATGATGGTGGTGATTCACATACAAGATTCACGACAATAAACTGATACCCAAGTTCGTAAAAAGGAACAATCTAACATCCAAAAATGGTCATTACCATATTCATATGTTAACATAGATTTTGGCTTACCTATCCATGACTTCTGTTCGCTGTGTTGTATGATATTTGGATCGTAGGCTTCTATTGAAGGGATAGCAGACGCGGAGTAACCTCTGACCAGACCAATAATCAGGAAAGCCAACGAAGCTCCACATGTTAGCCATAGCTGAAACAGTACAGGTAATTGTTTTCACATTTTGCTTAAAATACGTGATTATTATCACTTTTGATTTTGTAGACGTAACAAGAATACTGCGAATGGCAAACTTAGTAGGTTGATGTTTAGTTCCACTTTTTTCGCTAGATGTCACTACTATCGAATCACCGCCAAAAATGTTTACCCCTCCTATTTCATACCTATTAACTGAGTGCATTCTATAATAATATTAGCCCACACATGGCCCTCTGCTGGGCTTCGGCTTCCCTATCATTTAGGGGAACCCAAGGCAGATTAATGAGTTTCACATATAGAGTATCTTATGTGAAGATTTCATCACGATGTTTTCCTTCACTGGCATTACGTGGTATTTTTTTATAACCACCAAAAAACATAGACATTTTACTTATCTAAGCTAAACAAGTTACGCTTCTATTATAGGTAATATAAAAAGGACCGCTATGGGACACCCAGACCATAGTAAATAACTAAAAGTTAAGCGTTCCAGTGAGCTAGGCTGGTAAAGGATTAACCCATTCAAACAGAGATAATACACATATTATATCAGAAAATTCGCCAAGTAGATCATACTTCCAGGTCAGGATTCAAACCTTCTTCATTTAATTGAGACGCAAATATAATCATAACTTATATTACCGTATAAATATATATTGAGTGTCATATATTAAAGGTTTAATATTATTCTGACAGATCAAACTGATAACTATGTAGGTACTTAGCTATATATCACGGAAGTACAGTTCAACATAATAGACTCTTAGTTAAGATATCATTGAAGCGCTAAAGGTCGTTTGCAGTATTGCGATCTTGTTTAATTGGTTATACCGGATCAGTGGATAAACTAAACGAAGTAATGTAATGACGATAAAGGCGGAATTGATAGAGAAGCTACAGAACAGGAAAAATACATTTGTTTCGTTACAAATTAGTTTTTGTCTTCAAACCCTTAACATACTATCAATTACAAGGAACTAACCCTTATTTTTTAGAAAAGCAAATATAATTACTGTTAAGGTTTGCGTAGCCACTTTGGCAAAATAGAACCCTTATTTATCATGTGCGCCTGTCTCCCTGTCGGTCTGTATATAGGTCATAATCATTTTTCTTAGACATTACTAGGTATTATAAGAAATTTGCCAGGATGGCCTAGATAGTCTATATGACCACCCGGCAACAGAAGAGACCAATAGAACACGCCTGCCAGGGCCCGCGGAGGGGCTCGCCCATGTACTCGTGCACTTAGCATAAATGCGAAGGACGGAACACTTAGGGGCTTCAGTGGGTATCCCTGACTTAGGTGGCAATAGCATCTGCTAGTGGTGCTAGTGCCACCCTAAGGACTCATTTACGGAGACGCGGGGCGTCGCGCGTCGCGTGTGGCGTGGCGTCTCGCGGCGCGTCGGACGTTTTTATTGTTTACGTAGCGGCGGCGCGTGAAGCGGCACGTATCATCGCACGCGTAAACACAGACTTATAGCAATATACGATGTTGTTTATAGAGACGCGACGCGGGAAGACTGGCGGTGCCCGCCGCTGCGCCCGCGTCGTATTCTCAAGCGTGTAGTGAAGCACGCGGCGGGCACCGCCACACTTCCTCCTCCTTACATTAAATAACTCACTTTTTAACATACAATTTTCTTCTAAAAAAAAGTCGATCATATCATACCCTATTGCAACGGTGACTACGTCTGTGTTGCACGATTACCAAATGAGACTGGCAGAAGGTTCCGCCACAGGCATCGCTTCATCAAGATACGCCGCTGCGTGAGCCGCCGCGATAAA
The DNA here is from genome assembly GCA_019925095.2 of Dendrolimus kikuchii. NCBI lineage: Eukaryota > Metazoa > Arthropoda > Insecta > Lepidoptera > Lasiocampidae > Dendrolimus > Dendrolimus kikuchii. Next base: position 12,361,789 of record CM034401.1, read on the forward strand.
CGCCGCGTGAGACGTGACGATGCCATCCGCGCGCTCGGCCGTAAAACACGCTCCATTTCAAGCAAACGCGTGTAAAATCGCTTCTCCGTAAACGCACTCATCCAACGCCCTACATTTGAACTTAGTGCGGGCCGCGCAGCCTATCGCGACGCGCGACGCGCCGCGTCTCCGTAAATGAGGCCTAACGTGGCGAATCCCACGCACCGGCCACGATACGCACGGTGATATGGTCCTCAAATGGATTTTCCCTCAATAAAAAAATCTAAATGTGTGCTGGGACACATAGTAGAAGTGAAACTTCAACTTCAACCTGCCAGGTTGTCAAATTGGACATTAACAATCTGCCTGTAAAACTTCAAGTTAAAATTTTGTTGCGATTCGTTTTGCCACTTATCCGTTGTCTTTCGTTTTTCCACTTGTCCGTTGAAGTTGCACTTCTACTATGTGTCCCAGCACACATTTCGATTTTTCGCAGGGTCCTTACTGCAAATTATGATTTGGTTAGGTTAGGTACATTTTAATTAATAGCCATTTTTTTATTTAAACATATTTTATTTTATCAAACAAAAAAACTGAATTCGATCCGGAACCAAAAAAACGCATCTATAGTATACTTTAAAATTATGCCGCCTCTCACCAAGTCTAGTCTAAATTTATGCCGCTCTTCCATACGGCCGTAACGCTTTTTCGTAACAGAAAAATCCTAAGATCCCCCGTTTATATAGAAGTTTCACTTCAAATGGTAGTATATATGACACTATAGCATGGTGTGAAACAATAACAAGAAAACTAATAGTAACTAACAGTTTTTGTATGTTAGTCTATCTGAAAGTTTGTCTCGCTGGCTGTCTGAAAAGTCTGGCTCCGAACGAGCCCAACATATTTAAATAAACAATTAAATATTTACAAAATTTTTGTTTATGTTCTATTTCGATATGCAGGGTTCAGAAGATAATAATAATATGAAGTAAAGTAAAAGTCCCGTACCATGAAGTGATCTGCATAGCTACATAGTAAGTATATAATAAAGTCGTAGGCATAAAATTGCCCAAATTGATCTATTGGCCTCTGATGTGCCATTTTATTATTGTCTACAATGAAGTGCACCTTGACGTGACACGACCGGCTCCCGACCACCGGAAGATGATCATCACACAACTGATTCACATGATATCACGAGCACCCATCCGATTGTAAGTGGTCCAAGATGTGCCTATATCTTGTAGGAACAGGGTATATTTCACAGTCTAATTGAAAGCAAAAAGAATAGTATAAACACAACTTATTTACTTACTAACTGCGAAATATATCAAAATTAATCATATTGCAAGATATCAAATGGAATAAACACGATAATTATATTATAATACTTAGGTTTTTTAAAAGAATCAAACTAAAAGAGAAATATCCTGATACAAAACTAAAGAGAATATCCTAAAACTGTTCATTTATAATTAATTTTTATTTAAATTCAAGGAAGGGGTCACGTATGAAGTGCGCCAGCTACAGGACCATCGGTTTGAGCAGCACAGCATCTAAAGTGTATGCGAAGATTATTGAAAAGAGAATGAGAGTGGTATCCGATGGATTACTGTGGGATGCACAAGAAGGCTTCAGAAATGGAAGGGGATGTATGGATCAAGTTTTCTCGCTCCGCAATATCGTAAGGAAGCACCTGGCTATGGGCCGGAAGGTTTTTTGCGGTTTTGTGGATCTACAGAAAGCATTTGACAGGGTTGTGCGGAAGGACCTCTGGGACATATTTCCCGGATATGGGATGGGATTAATGGCCAATTGATGCGTGCTGTGCAGTCCACTTACGAGGACTGTATGGCATGCGTACAAGTGGATGGCAGCCTGTCGCCCTGGTTTGACGTCAATATTGGCGTCCGGCAGGGCTGCGTGCTGTCGGCTTTGCTGTTCATCCTATACCTGGACGATTGTCTCCAGAGAATAAGATTGACGGATGTTGGGGTGCGGATGAGTGATCTAGTTGTAAGCACCTTGCTTTATGCGGACGATGCCGTGCTTTTAGCCGAATCGCCATCAGAACTGCAAACACTAGTCACAATGATGAAAGATGACTGTCAGGCGAGAGGCTTACATTTGAATGCGAAGAAAACAAAGGTTATGATGTTTGAAAGAGAAGAAACCAGAACGAATGCAAGGATAATGGTAGATGATGTTATGCTGGAGCAAGTGAGTGAGTTTATATATCTTGGATGTGCTTTTAGCAGGGATGGAAGGTACACCGCTGATATAGAAAGAAGAGTGAATTTGGGGAATAGTGTGAATGGAGCGTTAGGTAAACTTCTAGGCGCTAAGAACTTCAGCCAGCAGGCCCAGCTTGCCATACACAACGCGGTGCTGGTACCTACGCTCACGTATGGAAGCGAGAGATGGGTATGGACGAGAGAGCATGAAAGTAGAGTAAACGCGGTCGAGATGCGAGCACTGCGCAAAATCTGCGGAGTGACGCTCGCGGACCGCGTTCGTAATACCGAAGTAAGAAAGAGAGTTGGTCTGAAAGAGAGTGTCGGGGTGAAGGTAAGGAAAGGAATGCTCCGGTGGTTCGGGCATGTGGAAAGAATGCATGATGAAAGAATGACTAAACAGATATACAATGCAAAAGTGGATGGATGCAGAAGTCGTGGAAGGCCACAACACACCTCCCATGATCAAATTGATCGTGTACTAGCAGAAGGTGATGTCAGGAGCCTTAAGAACAGTCGAGCGTGCATGACAAGAGTTATGAATGTCAAAGAAGCAAGTGAGGTGTGTAAGAATAAGCCTAAATGGCGCTCTGTTGTTCGTGCCTACCCCGCAAGGGAACAGGCGTGAAGTTATGTATGTATGTATGTTTTATTTAAATGTTTCATGTAAGCGCAATACACACCAAGCCGCTGACCCGCCGATCTATGTCGGCAGACTAGTTGTCCCCTCAACATGAGGAATTTTTTTTGTAGTTAGTGGTTGCCGCTTGTCGAAAGACGTTGTGTCATATAACTCGTGTGCCCTATCTTTAGGACAATTCAGTAAATAAAAATATACATTAAACATGGACGATGACAGTGATCTATTGATAGCAGCTTGTGGGATTATTGTTGCCGGATCCCTCCAAAGGGAACGAAGCTGTTGGTTTAGACCTAGTTTATCGAGTCATAATTATTGTTACAGTAACAGTGAAAGATTAAGAGATTTGAAGGCTGACGACTTGATTGTACAGAATCCCATACATTTTAAAACTTTTTTCGTCATCCCACTCCATATCGCAAAAAAATTATAGCACGTCAACGTGACAGCTTAAGTGTCGCCGGGCAACTGAGCGCTCGCTGGCGCGGACATTCCACCAACATGCCCGCAGGCAGCAGCACGGGTTGTCAACATGATTGTTTTCATATAGGCTACTGGGTTGTGTCGGCGGGCTTTGTCGGCGGGTCGACAGCTTTCGTGTGATAGAAGATAAAACGTATGTATACTCTAGTTTTCTGTTCTCTTTCTGGTACTTATTCTATGGAGAGCAAGTTATGAGTAGATCGCTTACAAGAGTCACGCTTTTCTTAACAAAAACTATACCATCACATAATGGTAAAGAACATAAATTCGACTGTTTTGATATTTATTAAGTATATATAGGATTCAGAGGGTGTTCTTAGAAATTCCATTTTAAATTTAGATATTTCATTTGGGTAGATGAGACATGTTACAATAAATATTAACATTATTTACATTATAAAAACAGGTATCAAAGTACAATCTTATCATCTTACTTTTAAAATAACATCAAAAAATAATTTTGATAACTATATAAAGTTTAAACATTCATAATTAGTGCGTTAATTGACTCCTTTTATTTGTACAAATTTTTACAAGTGTCAAAAGTATAACGTATAATTTTGGCAATTAACTATGTATGTTGTTGAAAATAAAAAATAGTCTTCTTCATGTAAGTTTTAATGAAGAGTTTCTTTGTAAAGACAGGTAACAAAGGTTGCTGCGATACTATGAAAAAATATTTAAATACAAAAGAACAAATATTACAAACCAGTATTTACAACATACCTCCCAAGACTAATTTTTAATTTCCAACATGAGCTAAGCTAAATTTTACGAGCTTCGTGCTGATAACATGTTGAAAATAAAAAATAGTATTCTTCGTGTAAGTCGTAATGAAGAGTTTCTTTGCAAAGACAGGTAACAAAGGTTGCTGCGATACTATGAAAAAATATTTAAATACAAAAGAACAAATATTACAAACCAGTATTTACAACATAAGTACCTATATCATAATTTATTTTCTATGTACAGCCCCGATAAAATTCCTAATTAATCAACAAATAAACATGAATAAACTATCCATTCATGAGACGTTTCAAATAAATGTAACAATAAATGATTCATTACAAGGGCATTCCCCATCAAGATAAGTATCTACATACAATAACATCAACCATACGTTTTCCAATGGTGGTTTTGAAGCTTTCCAGCTTACGACAGTCATAAGCAATTCGAGACAACCTTTTAGACAGATAAAACAAAAAAAAGTTAAAGACGCTTATTTATTAATTAGGCATTGTGTACAGCATTTTTCACTCAAATTATGGGATTTATATTAAAAATATTTTCATAAGTTTTCGCGACTAGTACTCGTAGACTAGTCGTAACTGTTTTACGCGTGGTATTTTAGTTAGAGGTTTCGGCCATTTTTTAATAACCGTGATCACGGTAAACAAAGATTTTAAGTGTCAATGAGTAAAGTTAAAGTTATTGCTTAGCCTACCCATAACTTGTTCATTTAAATTATTTAATTTTAATTTATGGGTTTAATTTTCTCTTAAGGGCCTAATCTAATTTAGCACCGCTTGGCAACATATTATAAGCTCGAAGAGAAGAAGCGACGCAAGAAACTGTTCAGCGTTATGCCTAGCTCTAATAATGTAATAATTTTACATAAATTTAATTTATGATCATATTACATAGATATTAAAATTTATTTTAATATCACAAAGACTCTTGAATTTTATTAGTAGGTATATATTTTGATCGAGTACTCAATTAATTTTTATGCTATGTAAATTAATTTTAAAAATTGTGTTAAATAATGAAAGAGCTTGTATTAATATAATTACACACCGGTCGTTCTTTATCACGACTCTTATTGGAAAGTCGCACCCTGAACGGCACGGTTTGGCATAATGGTTAGATACTATAATAGTTGCCTTATATTGAAGAGTCTGTTGGATAAATCCTTTTTTCTAACGGAGACAAATCTTCTCACGGGCATATCCCCGTATGTGGATCACCCACTAAAACCTCCCGTGCTTCGCATATGCCCTGGCAGGCGCCGGCCAAAAAGGCTTCGTCTATTGTCACCATAGGACGCAAATTACTCCGCAGTGGCAGAACGGGGACGGAGCACGGAACCACTCGTTCTCCCACCCAGCGGCCTTAAGTGCGGGCGGAATCTCCTTTGGATTTCTCCCAGGCTCATCCGGCGCCGGAGTCTTCGTCTGCACGGGGGATAAACTATAACTTGACATCCCCGCTCTTGTCCGGATAGTCGTCGTTCGGGTAAGAGACACCTTCCTTCGCTCAGTTTGATCCTAAATCATTATCTATATAATACGTTATAATAGGTTGGGGAAAAAGTCTTTTCGCATATAATATGTATGAACTTGTAATAAGATCTCTTTGGCTATACCATTTGTATCTGGCTGGTTTTGGTATCATTAAAAAGTTTTAATTTTAAAGAAGACAATTCCAAATTCAAATTAGGAAAATGTGTGATTTTCATTTGTTTTACTTATTGTTAAAATGAGTGAATCTAATGAAGAAATTCGATACATTTTAAAATTTTACTACAAAAAAGGTAAAAATTCAACACAAGCCGCGAAAATAAATTGTGATATTTATGGACCTAATGCAGTATCTGTGAGAGTAGCGCAAATTTGGTTTAAGCGTTTTCAATCCGGAAATTTTGATATCAAAGATGCACGTCGCCCTGGTCGCCCTGTTACTGACAAAATTGATGCCATTTTTGAGAAAATGGAGCAAGATCGGCATATTAGTAGTTACGATGTAGCTGGAAAACTGGGAATTGACCACAAAATGGTTTTGGCGCATTTGAAAAAAGCTGGGTAGGTACACAAAAAAGCCCGATATTTGGGTGCCTCATGAGCTCACTGAAAGAAACCTAATGAACCGTGTACTCATTTGTGATTCTTTATTACGACGTAATGAAACCGAACCATTTTTGAAGAAGCTGATAACTGGTGATGAAAAGTGGATTTTGAGGACCGTAGGCCACGCGAGGGGGAAAGGTCGCGGCCCGTGAGTGGGATTCGCCAGGTCGGGGTGGCACTAGCACCCCACGTTGAGATGTGAGATGCTATTGCCACGCCGCGGTTAGGGATACCCACTAAAACCCCTGTCCGATCCCAAGCGTCCTTTGTCCGGGCTGTGGGCTCGCTCGCGCATTCACCACCAGCCCGGACGGACGGCGGCCGGCCCCTTTGCGGGCTGGCCTCACCATTTGGTAGCCGGAGATCTGGGTCTCTCCGGCTCCTCTACCTCACCGCGAGGTGAGAGGGGGCGCGCGGATCGGCGCGCGTCCCTCCTCTCCGGCCTTTATGTGCGGGCGGGTCCGGTTTCCCCGCCGGTCGCCCGCACGGCCGTAGCCTACGGCGGCTGGAGGTCGTCATGGACGACCCTCCGACGCCGCCGCCGGCTCTGGCGGGAGGGGAGCGTAGCGGATTGCTCCCTCTCCCGCTCCGCCGCCTCCTTTGCGGACATGACGGTTTCGCAGAAGGAGGCGGCTGCGTCCCACGCGTCGGCGCTCCCGACCATGGCCTTTACCACGGCCGGGAGGGACAAATCCGCCCCGACGGCCGCGACGAGATCACGACGCTGCTCGTCCCAGGCTGGACACACCTGGAGGGTGTGCAGCGCCGTGTCTTCGTCGCCGCCGACGCAGTGGTGGCACCCTGACGTCTGTTCACGTCTTATTCGACACAGGTACCTCCCGAAGCATCCGTGCCCCGAGAGGACCTGCGTCAGGCGGAACGTCAGGGTGCCGTAACGTCTTTGCAGCCATTCTGGCATGATCGGCCTCACCGCTTGGATGGTGGCGAGGCCGGCGCTGGGGTTAAGTAGGCGGTCCGCCCACTCTGCCACCTGGACCTGGCGCAACTCGTCTCTGCGCCCCTCGGTCTCACGGGGCGCAGGTCGGCCAACACTGGCCTCCTTCTCCTTACGCCACGCGTACAGGGAGGCCAGTGTCCTGGCCTCCAGGTCCCACGGCAGAGCGCCGGCTAGTAAGGAGGCCGCTTCGAAGGATATCGTGCGATACCCTCGGACGGCCCTGACGGCCAGCATACGCTGTGTCTGTCGCAGTGTTGCGACGTTGCGAGCCGCCAGGGCGCCCGCCCACACCGGGGCCCCGTAAAGGGCCATAGAACGCACGACTCCCTCGAAGAGTTTTCGGCACGCCACATTTGGCCCCCCGACGTTGGGCAGCAAGCGCGAGAGTGCGCCCGCCGCCCTCTTGAGTCTGGGGGCCATCTGCTGGAAGTGTGCCGAAAAGTCCCATCGGCTGTCCAGAACCAAACCCAGGTACTTCATGGTTGGCTGGACGCCGATGCGGACGCCTCCCACTGTGATGCCGGATCCCGCAGGTGGCTTTCTCCGAGGCCCGTGAAACACCACGGCCTCGGATTTGTGCAGGGCCACCTCGAGACCCAGCCGTCGGATTCGGTGAACCACCTGTGCAACCCCAGCTGTCGCCAGAATGGCTGCCTCAGGGTAGGTCCTCCCCCGCGCGACGACCAACGTGTCGTCAGCGTAGCATGTGATGTTTACGCCGCGGAGGAGGACGCCCCGCAACGCCCAGTCGTAGCCGACGTTCCACAGGGTCGGCCCCAGTACCGATCCCTGTGGAACACCGCACGACATCTCCTGGCGTCCCCAGCCGTTTTGACCCCGGAAGATGACGGCCCGGTCACAGAGATACGCCCCGACTATGCGGCGGAGGTAGGTCGGCACCCCGTGATATCGGAGTGCCTCCCTGATGCAGCTCCAGGGCATACTATTAAACGCGTTGGCGATGTCCAAGGACACCGCCATCAGCACTTCGCCGCTGGAGACTGCTTCCTCCGCCTGGCTCTTCACCCGCATTATAGCGTCTATCGTGGAGCGCCCCTTACGGAAACCGAATTGGACATCGGCCACGTCCGGCCCCTCACTTGACAGGTGCTGGACGAGGCGGTTCGCAATAACTCTCTCGAAGAGCTTGCCCACCTCGTCCAGCAGCACAATGGGCCGGTACGCGGACGGTGATTCCGCGGGACGCCCCTCCTTTTTGAGCAGGACCAGTTTCCCGGTCTTCCACTGCCGGGGGAACCGGCCCTGCTCTAGGCACGCGGTGAAGAGCCCTAGTAGTCGGGGCTCCAGGGCGTCGCGGGACAGAACCCACGCACGCCCTGGGAGGCCGTCTGGGCCAGGGGCAGTGTTTTTGGCTCGCAGCCTGAGAACCGCCGCCCCCAGCTCTTCCCGGGTCACGCCAGGCACGTCGCTGCAGCTGTCGTCCGCGCTGGGCTCCCAGTTGGGCGGAACCATAGCGGGCGGCTTGTGCTCGTCTCTCGAGGGGAACAGGACGCGGATAATTTCCACGACCTGTTCCGGGGGGAGACTCTCGGTGAGCGGGGGGGCCCACGGGCGGAGTTTTTTCCGCACCATCCTGTAGGGCCGCCCCCACGGATCTTGGTCCAGACTCGCCAAGAGCTCCCCCCACGCTGCAGACTTGGCGGTTTTTATCGCCGTCTGCAGCGTCTTTTTCGCTGTGCGATATTCCTCGTAGAGACGAGCTTCATCCTCGACGAAGGTCGCGTCGCGGCGATGCCTCTTTTTGTGCCGGACGTACTGGCGCCGCGCCATTGAGCAGCTTTGGTGCAGCTGAGCGATTTCGTCGCTCCACCAGTACGCCTGGCCCTTGGGTTGGTGGCGACCCACCCTAGGCATTGCCGCGTCACAGACCTCCGTCATTGCCACCCGCAGACGTTCCGCCTCCTCGTCGACGTCGAGGGCGTTACCAGGAGCATCAATGGTGTTTTGCGAGCCCCACTGGCATACCAGTAGGGCCTCCTGGAACGCCTCTCTGTTCAACTTTTTAATTGACCAGCGCGGACTGTTCCCAGCCGGGGACGTTTGGGCTGGAGGTCTGGAGGTCTGGGTGGAGACGTCGAACCGTATATAGCGATGGTCCGACAACGTCTCCACCTCCTCCAGGACCTTCCAGCCCCGGACACGGCTCGCGACGGCATAGCTCGCGAACGATATGTCCACGATGGACCCGCCCTGTCGCCGTACACACGTGAGTGCATTGCCCCGGTTGAGAACCAGCAGGCCCGTTTCAAGAGCCCACTCCTCCAATACCTCGCCCCGGGAATCGGTGACTCGGGAACCCCACGCCAGTGATTTTTCGTTGAAGTCCCCGAGCACAATAAGGGGGCGAGGGAGGACTCGTGCAGCGAACGTGCCCAGCTCGGCCAGGAACGCCTCGAATTCAGCGAGTGCGCGGTTAGGGTAGAAGTACACCCCCACGACCACGCACTCGCCGATGGTGGCCGCGACGTAGCCCATCCCGCGCGTGATGTTTGCGAGGGACGGGGAGCCTGCAGCAACTCGACTTGTTAGGGCTACCAAGCTGCTCTGGTCGCCCACCCAATCGTCGCGGTCGGGGACCCGATACGGCTCGGCGACCACGGCCACATGAATGTTCCACTGCGCCAGGACCTGGAATAAGAGATCCTGGGCCCCAGCGCAGTGGTTTAAATTTGTCTGGAGGAGACGAATGATGGCCATTAATTGTGGGGTTCATTCGTCTCCTCCGTTGTTTTGGCTGCGATGGGGCATTCTTTTCTGCCCTCTCATCTGGCTCTTCTTGTTTTGGCTGGCACAAGCCCTGCCACCGAGCTGGTGGTTGGCTTTTTTGCCGGCCACTTCGCACCGCACGCAATGCGGTTTGGCGGAGCAGTCGCCCGCCCTGTGGCCTTCTTGTCCGCATCGGAAGCACAGGCCGGACCGGTCGGCTTCGGCCTTGCAATTTGCTGCGACGTGACTGTCTCCGAAGCACCGGAAGCATCTTTTTGTGGTCTCGGGGAGAGACTTCACAGACTGGCGAAACCCGGGTTAACTCGCAACAAGGTGATGCTGTGTGTATAGTGGGATTGGAAGGGCATTATTCGTTATGAGCTGTTACCGCCAGGCAGGACCATCGATTCTGAACTGTACTGCGAACAACTGATTAGATTAAAGCAAAAAGTTGAGAGAAAGCGGCCGGAATTAATCAACAGAAGGGGTGTGGTTTTTCACCATGATAACGCTAGACCTCACACATCTTTAGCCACTCAGCAAAAATTACGAGAGTTTAGCTAGGAGGTGTTAATGCATTTGCCGTATAGTCCTGACCTTGCACTTTCAGATTTTCACCTGTTTCGGTCTCTGCAGAATTCCTTAGGCAGTGTCAGGTTAACATCACGAGAAGACTGCCAAAACCACTTGTCGCAGTTTTTTTATCAGAAGCCCCAAATTTTTTATAGCAATGGGATCATGTCCCTACCTACAAGATGGCAAAAAGTTATCCAACAAAATGGCACCTACATACTTTAGTCAAATGTAAATAAACTTTATAAAAAAAACCTTTTGAATTTTTATATAAAATGCGAAGAAACTTTTTCCCCAATCTAATATAATAACATAGCTACAGAATAATCTGTTGCTAATGAAATATGGCAATAACTCATAAGAATTACGATTTAAAGTTCATAACATAATACTGACACATATTTATTTACATTATTTTAGTGTTTTCCTGTTTAAAACTACTTATTTTTAATCAGAAAAAACAAACACATTTGTACACTTGTAGAATTGCACAATACGTATGCATTAAGAATGCATATCACACAGTTCGAAAGTATTGTTACTTGTACAGAGAACGACCTTCAATTATAGGTTGAGAACCGTTTACAATTTGTTTTTATTTATATTTGAAACTCTTTTTTAGGGTTTCGTCGCCAAGTGGCAAAATTGGAACAATTATTTATTTAGGAAACATACTAAACAATATTCTTATAATTTTATATTAACATACTATTAATATATAAACAGATATACAATGCAAAAGTGGATGGATGCAGAAGTCGTGGAAGGTCACGACACACCTTCCATGATCAAATTGATCGTGTACTAGCAGAAGGTGATGTCAGGAGCCTTAAGAACAGACGAGCGTACATGACAAGAGTTATGAATGTCAAAGAAGCAAGTGAGGTATGTAAGAATAAGCCTAAATGGCGCTCTGTTGTTCGTGCCTACCCCGCAAGGGAACTGGCGTGAAGTTATGTATGTATGTATGTACTATTACTAATTCAGTTCATATCAGTTAAGCTTCTCCGCCTTTCACTCGCAAAATACCTACCTAATGAATTCTTCAACTGATCTGGTGCCTACCTCGGATAACGAATTATTATGGCGACCCAACAAGGTAACGTTGCCAGCCTTCTGGGCACCTTACCCGTATAAGACATTGACCTAGGTATAGCATTATAATTCTAATTATAGTCTAGAAGTTAGCTAAAGATAGAATGAGATATCATTAATATTAATTAATTATAGTTATAGTGAAGTTTATTTTATTGTATTAGTTTATAACATTGTAAATAATGGTTTGCAGTAAAAAAAAAACCTAAAAATAACTGATACAAAAATTTAGTTTACATAATTACAAAAATAATTTAAAATGAAAGCTTAATGAGTTGTAATTTAATCCTATCTTTCCGTCCGTCTATGTTCCTGTCAGGCTGTCTAATGTGTGACAGATATTTTGCACCATATTGGATTTTAATGATGAAATTTAGAAGGAAAATATCTTCTATAATACGCTATAGTCAAGGTGGGGAAGTCCGTCAATGGGTGAACTCCGTACGTTTCTCGTTATTTCCGTGTTTAAATATCTATGACGACAACAAATCTAGCTAAGATAACATTTAACCATGTTCGAATTGTAGTTGACGTTATGTAGTTGATGACGTTAATTGTAGTTGTAATTCCGTTTAAAAAAGGTAAAAAATTAGAGGTGTTTGAAATACCCCACTAATGGACTTGCCCACCTTGACTTTAAATCATGTTGGTGTATTAGCTGCTAAAGAAATAGAAATTGGGGGTAGAGTCATACTCGTAACTGAGTATTGGATACCAAATACCAGAAATCGTGGACAATGTCGCCATTATGGATCCCTTCACTGTGAAAGAACTACACGCACTTGCCGAATTTTAGTCTTAGTGCTAATATAAAAAATAACTTCGCTTCTTTGCGAAACGCATAAACCTTAACGCGAATGGTTATAATGACTTATGATTATCGCAAAACCGCAAGTAACGAAATACCAAATTTTAAGCAGTTAAAGGTTTGTTTCTATTCATGAAATAAATGATTTTACTTAGTTTAAAAGTATTACAAAATGAACTTAGAAAAATTTTTTACTGAGTTAAACCTCTATCAAAACATTGCTAGAATCTGTATTTTTAAAATCTAAGAAGTAATACCATAGTAGAACAAAAAGGAAATCGACAAAACACTTAAATACTTTATTGACCTAAAGGAGTGATTGATTATTTTTATTCTAGCAGATGCGACATTTATTACCAATTTGTTCTGTAAAAATATATTTTGTTAACGTAATGTAATAAGGTTCAAATATTTTCATTTCCGATCATTTAACTTTCTCCAGCAGAGTGCAATGAATTATTGATTAAGTACACTTCAACCACAATCTATATATTGTATGATAAGCCTATCATATGACTATGACTGTTGCCAGAAGGCGAGAAGCAGACTGATAGCCCACTTTATGAAAATCTCACACATCCATATTTATCATAAGCCACTGTCAATCACATTTGTACGCAAAATTAATGCATATATACATGTAGTATGTATGTAGATTACCTGCGTTATGAACTGACCAGTGACAAATGCAACAAATATCTAGACCAATATATATACAGCAAGACATAGTTTTCTGTTATAGAAATAAAAGGTACAACTAAGATATTTAAATCGATATTATTAGGATTGTTTAAATGTGTGTTACTGATCTGATAATATACAACGCTAAATATATTAATAAAAAATGGTGAAAGGGAATCTTAGGACGAAACGAAATGTAATAGGTCTTTAATAGATATATCTTCCAGCATATCAGTAAGGAGGTAATATTGTTACGAGTTGCAGGACTCGAATTAAAATGCCGTTGGAATTATTATAGAGTTTATTAGAACTATACAAACACTTATAACACAGGTACAAATATAACCGAACGCAACAAGGCCAAGCGTAATGCAGATCGTAATTCAATAACACGCGCAAAGTCCGTCACTAAATAGATTACCGAATGTACACAAGTCTTGCTTCGCTCGTGGTTATCGCTCGACTGCCTCGTACCTCAATCGAGGCATTGCTTTATACTGCACAGATGCAATATCTCTGCCCGGCCACGTGTTCCGAATTTCCTAGAATCAGTTTGTACTTTAAATCCGACACACCTGGCTAATGACTGCCATAAAAGATTACAATACACAGTGGGCTATTTTCTCATCACAATTTTTAAACACAAAGTAAACAAAAGAAGTCCAAATGCAGGTGTGAATATGTCTTTGTCGGCGTCTAGGTCGTAACAATATTATTGAGGTAAATACGTTTTCGTCGGGCAATCGATATTCATTTTTTTTCATGAGTTCAGCAGAAAGGCAGACGGCCCACACGATGATTATCGGTTATCATCGCCTATGGACATTTGTACCACCAAAGGTGCTACCAGTGTGCTGCCGCTCTCTAATGGGATACATAACTCAAGGTTGTTATGGCAGCATACTTTAGACCAGGGATAGTAGACGTCAGGACGGGTGTTTACCCTACAACCTGGCAGTGGATTGTTTTGTCGCCTTTTACGACAGCCCACTCGGCCACTGTAAATTGTATTCTTTCTCCGTTCCTGCACAAAAAACTACTAAACACAGGCCTCTTCAAGTTTGCGCCACGTGTCCCGGTCCTCTGCTTTCCTCACCACCATCTTTTTTTTTTCAACGCTGGAGGAATGCATTTGCGCATCCTCAGGCCCCGAGGGATGCCACCAAGGGGTATGTGGGACTCCCGGCTGCTGGTTTTGCACACAAGCGTCAATATTAGAGCTTGCAAGCACCGACCGCCAGACTACCCACTAAACCTTTTAGCGCAGTGCCGGTACCGTGGCTGCTCAGGTGCGTGGTTATAAATAACTATATTATATACGATGTAAATATTTGACAACCTCTGTAGTCGTGCAATCCTGGCATGGTAAATTTTGTAAACCTATATTCCATTAGACATTATCGTCCGGGTGTCTGGGATCTACTTATCTCTCATCGCTCATCGCAACTTCCTTATCTATACTAATATATAAAGCTAAAGAGTTTGTTTGTTTAAACGCGCTAATCTCAGGAACCGCTGGTCCGATTTGAAAAATTCTTTCAGTGTTGAATAGTACATTTATCGAGGAAAGCTATAGGCTATATTATATTTTCAAAAAAATTAGGGATCCTTACTAAAAGTCCAATAATGTAACCCAAGGTGTAAAAAAATTACCCGAAAAAGTCCTTACACGGCGTGCGCTGCGAAAACTATTGATTATAGAACAAAACAATGTACTACCACTTTACAGAACATATAATTGTCTACAAAAAATATTGCATAACCATATGTCTAACTATTGTAGTTATCTCACACTAAGTGTTTTCTTTTATTTTTTTTAATAAGTGAAATTCCGTCGCTTCAAAAACTCTTTATTTTGTACCTTGGTATTAATCCTTATCAAAATAAATTACTCCATATTCCAGACGAACTCAATACCTTTCTAGAACTTTTTGAATTATTCAATTAGGACGTTTCATTCAAAAGATATCGCGATATTTAAAATGTAAGTATTAGTGTTGTAGCCAAATATACTAATATTGTTTGATTGAACGCGCTAATCTCAGGAACTACTGGTCTGATTTGAAAAATTATTTCAGTGTTGGATAGCCCATTTATCGAGGAAGGCTATAGGCTATATATCATCACGCTAAAACCAATAGGAGCGAAACACCAATGAAGAATGTTTTAAAATCGAACGGTTTTGAAATCAAATTCCACGCGGACGACGTCGCGGGCACAGCTAGTTATAAATATATATGTATGATGATATCTTCGGTTTCCAATAAAGAAAGCGAATGTCTTGAACTGCTAACCAGTCTTAGGCAACACAGCCTTTCCTTTGCACCGTTCTACAGTTGCCGATTTACTTTTGCTTGAGCTGGGTCAATGAACTTGATAATTTTAATAAACCTACATTTTAAATAACTTTATTTTTGACTGATTTTAAATTAAAGCGCTTTAGTATGAAAATCCTTAATCTACGCCCCATCTCTATACAAAATTAAAAATTGAGATTTGAGTGGTGTTTCTCAATATATTTTAGTTTATAAAATTTAATCGTAATGTAAAAATGCAAATACAATTTGCATTTACTACATACTCTTTCCAATATACCTTTATGAAAATATTACAATTTTAGTAGAATAAAAATATAATCTGTGCTGAATAAAACGGGAGTCTACGAATATTCCGTTTATTACTCGTAATAACTATTACCGCAGAAAATTAACTGTAATGGTGTATACATTAATAGCCAACTACATCATAATCCATGTCAGAATGCCTATTACATAATTTAACAGAGAAGACCTACTATGTGTAAATTATGCCAGAAATATTGCGTTGCAGTAACACTTTCTCCGGCTCGCTTTTGTATTGAAATAATAATAAAATGTGTATGTAAACAAAAAATATTCTCCTAAGGAAACAATTTATTTTTATTACTGGAGTATATCAGACAGGCTGACTGCCTACCTGATGGAAAATGGTTACCGTCGCCTATGGACATGGGTAAAATCAAAAGTGTTGCCAATATGCTGGAGACCTTGAAGGGGGGACTGACTCCTGGCCACTATTGCCGGAACACCACACAAAGTTGTTTTAATTACGTATGCTATACCAGGGAAGGTAATGCCCTGTGGGTTATTTTGTTGCCTCTTACGACATGCTGCCCTGCTGCAAGAATTTGTTTTCTTTTTCCGTCCCTTCACGGATAGACCCCTGTGGCTGGGCTAAACGTAATAAGTATGTATGAATATATGTTTTTTAATTAAAATTTTAAAAACAATATAATTATGGTTAGTTATTACCAAAATCATTCTTTTCATTAAATAATTTAAAATTTATTTATATAATGACGTCCTTAATACGAGTAAACCAGGCATTAGAGACAGAAAAAGAAACAAATTAATTTCTTTTTATATTTAATTATTTACTACTTACTTAATTATGATTTTGTTTCGCGTGATTCAACGCATAAGTAAGAATAACTGATTATTATAATGATTATAATTAATAAATTACAATACTTGGTGTGGTGTAACGAGAATGGATAATGTAACAAATGAGTACATAGATCTTTGAAAGCTACACTCGTGACCTAAAATTAAGAGGAAAAAAACTGAAGTAATACAAGCATGTAATGAGGAGGAATTAAATTATATCATTAAAAGAATCTAAAGATGGAGAACTGATAAGAATGAAGGCAGGCAAAAAATAGATAGATGGGTCGTATGAAGGAACGTATAAAGATCTGTTGTTATACATAACTATATAGGTAGTATGCCTGAACAGAAAACTAAGAAGGGAAATAACACAGTGTCTCTCTCTTTTCTCTCACCATATCCCAATAAATTAGGGTCGGCACAATATGTCTTTTCCTTCCACACTCTTCTATACTGACATACATCTTCTGTCACACCACAAATCATAATATCATCCTTCACGCAGTCCATCCATCTTTTTTTTTTGGTCTACCTTTACATCTGTACCCATCCATCTTGCAGTTTAACATTCTTTTTGTCACGTGACTTTCATCCCTCGTTATTATATGCCCATACCAACATAGTCTTCTTCCTCTCAATTTTTCAGTCACGGGTGTACCTTTCAAAGATCCCCTTATGTACTAATTTCTCACCTTATCCATTCTTGTAACACCACACATCGATCTCAACATTCTCATCTCAGCTGAGTGGAGACGTTTGTGGTTTATCACTTTAGTGGCCCAACATTCGGACCCGTAAAGCATGACTGGTCGTATGACAGATTTATATATTTGACCTTTTAGTTTCAGTGGCATTAGTTTGTCGCACGTCACACCGGTTACCTGTCTCCACTTTAGCCATGCTACATTTATTCTTCTCCTTACATCCCTCTCTATATTACAATGACTCTGCAATAGTGAACCAAGGTATCTCAATTCGGGGTTACGTGGTAGTGTGGCTGATTCTAGTTTAAGAGGCACAGCACTACAGGTCCCGCCAAAATCACAAAACAGGTATTCGGTTTTGGTTCTGCTTATTTTAATCCAACGCTTGCCGCCACCTCTCTAGTTTGTTTTGAAGTGTTGCCCCGTCTTTACACAGTGTATCAACCCCAAATTAATAAGGAAATAGTTTGAGTGAAGGCAAGAACTATTATAAATATTTTTTACAACCATCGAAGGCCTCTGTGATCGATTGGGCTAAACCATTACCGGCCTACTTCACTGCACCGCAGAGGTTCTAGGTTCGATTCTTGGCATGCTAAATTTCGTATGCGAACATTCCGTTGTTTACTTTGGTCTGGGTTTCTGATGTCGGCTCCAGTGTAGTCCCTTGTATATTACCCCATAACACAAGCGTAACTCATAATTATCTTGAAAATATACAATATACATATCGTGTTTGTCTGCCGATTATTTAAAAAAATCATCTGTTATGGTCACAAATTTTAATTACGCTTAAGGTTAATCGTGTTTATGTTCTCTGTGTATGACCTTTAATATAGATATCGAACAGGCGCCTTTGGAATTGAACATTATCATCAATTAAACAATATATCCTTTTAGACATTAAAATAGTACATCATAGGACAAAGTGGCAACTACAGCGACATAGACTAACATTCATCTGTCTGATGCCTACGCTAAAAGTTTCAAGTTAACAGTAATTAATTTAAGTACAAATTAAATGTCGAGAACGATCATACACCGTTTATAAAAATATCGTAAGGAAATATAAAGACTATATGCAAATCCACCTTGAATAAGTATAGTAAATATAGTCTAATAACTGTGTCATGTGATATGATTTGTTCCTAACTTGCACATAATATTGATACATGCCGTCAAAGGAATGCGCACACATGCCTGTCGTAAAACGAAGTTTATTACCTTCCCGGATTTAGGAATTCTTTTGTTTACTTTGTGTTTAGAATTTGTAATTAAGAAAAACATACTATTGTTTTTCTACTTGTTTTATGGCCGTCATTAGTGTCGAACTAATCCTTATTGTTATTGTTTTCGACTTTGTTGGCCATTCGCAAGTGTGCAAATTATATGTTCTTGGAAGAACCAAGCCCACGCAATCGATTATGTATTGTACAGTTTACTATAAAAGAATGCCCGAACAGAGGGGTGGGGCAGTCGAGTGAGGATTACGATACGCGTAAGACGTACATTCGACAAGCGATATAGTGACGGACTTTGCGCGTGTTATTGAATCGTGCAGTTGTACTAGTAGTGTTTAGCTATATTTATACTTATGTTATACGTGTTTGTATAGTTCTAATAAATTCTATAATAATTCCAACGGCATTTTAATTTCGAGTCCCACACTCGTAACAATATTAAAATCTCACTGCTGGACACGGCCCACCTTATTTTTAGGGGGGGAACGGGCAGTATACCCACCACGCTTGCCCATGGTGATGTACTGCTTTCATCAAAGTGTTTTCGTTCACCGGGAGCACGTGGTACATATAACTATATAATTGTACATATAACAATAATTATGCACTTTAGATCAGAAAACTGAATATGTTGTGCATGTTTTCCGGCCAGGATTGGAAACCACATTTCCTTTGAAACGCGAGTTTGAGACTTGAAAGCGTTACTCTCTAAGCTACCACGGCTCACTCGCGCATATGCATTCAGTGCCCTATAGACGTCCCACTGCTGGGCTCGTCCGTTACAATTTTTTAGGACAACGAACATTATACCCGCCATGCTTGTCCACGGCAATTTTGCGGCTTTGACACATCATTTATATACACATCTAGATGTACAGATTTCATCACGATGTTTTCCATCACCGTCAGGACTTGGTTAGTGTAACAATATATACATTAGATCAGATAACTGCCTAAGAGGTGCCTTATCTTCCAGCTAGGTTTCGAACCTGCGTCATTTGATTTTCTCCGTCATGCGAGTGCCTTAACGACTAAGCTACCACGAATTCTATACTATGTTTTTCTGAATTCTATTTATCTTTATTATGTTTATAATTCACGTTGTTAAAAAACTGGATATGAAAAGCCAATTAATTTTTAAGTGGTCGCATTTTTCGACGAATTTAATTACCTACCTACCTATTGTAGTTATTATATTTATTATCTTGCAAATAATTCTTGACAAATAATTTTAAAATTATGTTTGACGAACGCAAAACATTTATAAAATATAACCTAACACTACAAAGTACAAAGGTAGAGTTTTAAAAGAGCTTATTTTTTAATTTATAACTAGATTTTAATTTTTATATTCTGTTGTCTTTTGGGCAACGAACAATTGTGCCACTAGAGGTTGTGGTGCACCACGCATTGATTTCCATAGAAAATCATTTTGATACACAATACACACGTTTTTTGATGTTTTTTGTTATTTATTGATGTTTACATTCTGTTGTTCGTGCCTACCCCGCAAGGGAACTGGCGTGAAGTTATGTATGTATGTACATTCAAACATCAATAAATAGTCTAGTAGTGTCTTAGTCAACTTAAGGAACATGTAAAATTAGATATTAAAGTAGACAAAAATTTATATTTATATATAATGTTAATAAATATATTTATTTAGATAATTTCGCATATACGTGTATATATATGCTATAAATGTGCCTGGATTTATGTATGTATGAAATTTATAAATTTGTGTAAGTATGTATATTTTAATTCTACATTCCTGTTATTTTTCTGCTCTACCTACATCGCCAGATTAGTTAAGAATTTCTTTTAACCTAGGTTGCCTGGAAGAGATCGCTTTTAGCGATAAGGCCGCCTGTTGTTTTGCTATGAAGTATTGTAACTATGCATATTGTCTTTGTAACTGTTTATTTTAGTGAGCAATAAAGTGTTATCTAATCTAATAAAAAACACAATTTAGCAAAAATTTTATTCAAAAATTTATCTCGTAAGAAAAAAGAGCTTAGATAAAAATACGTTATATTACTGTTGCTGTAAATATCTCTTAACTACCTATAACAAATAAGTCCCTTTAAATGTCTGTGCACCTATTATGAAAAAATTGTAATGTGTGTGTAATGAACTGATCATGAGGAAAAACAGTGATAAATAATTCACCCAATTTGGCTAGTCAATCACAATATTTGACGGATTATCCTTTTTCTTGTGGCATCGTAATTTTTTTTATAAATTTTATTTGTGAAACACTCCATGAGATTTGCATCTTCTTTATTACATTGTATAAAACAAAGTCGTAGGTACTACGCCTCTGTCTGTCTATATATCCGTTAACTCCTCCTAAACCCCTCAACAAAATTTGCAATTTTTAGCAGCAGTTAGACAATTTTTCACAAAAGATTTATGTATATATAGAAACCTAATTCAGTTTTTATGTAACTAAAATAGAGCTACTTTCTTATAGTACAATGTAAAATTAAATAAAACTTACCTGTTTCAAAAATGCGGGTGATAACTTAAACATATCGAAGCAAAACCGGAAGGTTTCAACAAAAATAAATAACAATACACCACGCGTTACTATAAACGTTATATAGTATTTTCAACAATGACACATGTTTATACTCGGTAGAATTAAATAATAAAACATTTTACAATAAATTGAGTGGCAGCGGCCGGCGTGTTTTAGCCACCGCGTCTTACTGCACACAAGTCAGCTTCCAGCCATCTGGTTTGATTACAACAGAGATGTAGGCTTAAGCGGGTGCCGCAGTCATGTGAGATGGATCATCACCACCACTGTGCAATTTGAAAATCTAGCAACTGACAGTGTTTTTTACTAAATATCTATGCAGTCATTGTCTTGCTGGGCATTAGCTCATGTATAGTGTTTACCTAAAGTACCTATGTAATATATAAAAATATTTCAAGGAAAGTAGATTTCATCAAAGTATTCTAATTTAGTTTATAAACTTACACTGTTAAATATGATTGAAGTATCTGTCTCAGATTTAAAATAAATGGAAAAATTTAGGTGTTATTTATACAATACCTAATTCTGAAAAGTCGAACGAACCAAACGGATTTTAATTAAAAAAAATTACATGCGGTTTAAAATCAGATTCTCTTAAGTTATTGCGTATGTCGTATTGGACTTGGCCTCATTGACTGACTGACAGCTAGGTGAATGGTTTCGCAAATGGAGGATAGAGATAAACCCGGAAAAAGCGAAGCAAAGTTCTTTTCTCCTGGCATGCTTCGCTCCTCCAAACGTGCTCGCCTTCGCGGAAAAGTCATCTCGCTCTACGACCAACAGATGCCCTGGGCAAAGTACACCAAATACCTGGGGGTCACCCTAGATCAGAGCTTGCGCTTCGGCAAGCATATTAAAATAGTCCGCGATAGAACGCGATTTGTGATGGATCGTGTAGCACCCATGATAGACAAACGAAGCAAAATGTCCTTCAAACACAAGCTCGCTTTGTAGAAAATATGCATCCGCTCGATCATGACATACGCGAGTGTGGTATTTGCCCATGCCAAGCCTCCCCATTTAGATAAACTGCAAATCGTGCAGAATAAATTCATGCGTAGAGCCGTCGGTGCGCTTCTCTATATGGATAATGTGACCTCCATCACGATTTGGAGCTTCCCTCCACCAAAAACTACATTACGTCGTTCTCGCGTAAATATTTAGACCTCGCGTTATTACAAAACAGCTGGCCCGGATCAGCCCGCCCGAGGTTAGGACGGCAGGCCGGTATGCACCGACAGACAGACGCAGATGGCGATGTCTCAGACGACACCAATTACGATCTCTCCACGTCCCTGCGAGGGACGCCAGGAGACATAGCCCCCTCCTCCCCACATAATATACTAGGCGTGTTGCTGGGAAGTTTCATTCGCCGTTTCTTCTCTCCCAGCCATATCGCGTTGCGAAACTGCAGTAAGATAGTGTAGGCCGTCTCGAACCGCCGATCCCGGTCCGCCGGGATCCTTCCCCTCGGGCTTCATATCACCCGTCGCCCGTTTTCAGTTAGTTCATTATTGCCGCCGTCTGGTCGGTATCATTAAATTCATCCCCCTCTCATGGCAACAGTCCAGACGAAGTAAAGCCCCCTAGGGAGCTCGCTCGAGCAAGCTGCCCTCCGGGTTCGGAAACCCCGGTAAAGTTGTAAGATCTTTGGACCAACAACATAGACAGTACAAACTACTACATGAAAATTTGTATGCCAGTTCCTTCTCTACCGTAGGTGCGCACTAAAATAGGATTTTTGAAAATTCAACCCCTAAACTGATGAAAATGAAAGTTTGTATGAAAATCCGTCATTTTTAAAGTAAGAAACACTAAATTTTATATACCTGCTTTCTGGTTAGAAATAAATGTACACGTGTATTGCCGCTTTCGGAAATTCAACCCCTAAGGGAGTAAAAAAGTAATTGAAGTTTGCTGAAACTCTGTTTATTATTTAATGTTGAACAATAATTTTTCAGTCATGGTACCGCCATCTCTTGTTCGAGCTTCAATACATGTTCCTGATACATACATATTTCCTTCTCTTTTTGTATTCTGGTGTATCTATCTTTATCTCTGTCCCCGCAATTTCTTTTTGGTTCATGGAAGATGCTGCCATTGAGTGGTCGGATTGGTTTTGGTGTTAAGACGATAGACATGTAAGAAATCATACATTTTTGACAAGTGCAGTGAGTTGATGAACTTATATTAACTGGCGGCCGCACTGAAAAGTACTGAATTTGGTGAGAATGATTGATTGAGCTGGTTTCAAGATATGTGCAGGATATATACTTCTGAAACCAAAGGCGGACATAGCGTTTGGACATGAGTTTTGGGTAAGCCTATCTAATTTCTCTATTTATTTATCACAAGATTTTACCCCAAACTCTATGGGCGTGCTTCTTGTTTAAAGAGCAGGTGTTAATACAGGTTACATTGTACTCAATTTTTATGTTAGTGCTATTTGCACTCGGAAGTTTAATTTCATTTTATATCGCAAACTATCCCATCTCCGGGCATGAAAAGTATTTATGACCATTTTCGGTATTAAAACTACATTTAAACAAAATTACAGCAGAAACGATCCAGTATTGCTAGTAGTTTTCCGTGAAAGCTTAACGAAAAGACATATCGAGTTACTATCGCATTTTTCATAGAAGATGAATTTTTATATCTATAAACTCGGACAAATCGGACAAATCGGACAAATCGGACAAATCGGACAAATCGGACATCTCGGACAAATCGCACAACTCGGACAAATCGGACAAATTGAACAACTTGGACACTTGGACACTTGAACAAATTGGACAACTCGGACAAATCGAACAAATCGGACAACTCGGACAAATCGGACAACTCGGACAAATTGGATAACTCGGACAAAAAAGACAAATTAAATAACTCGGACAAATATGACCAAAATGACGAAAATGGAAAAACACAAAAAACGTACCCCACTTTTTGGAATAGCCTTTACATATATCTATCCCATTGACCGGGATAAAAGGTATCCCTTGTCCACCCTCGGTATTAAAATTGCATGTATACCGAATTTGAACTAAATCGGTCAAGTAGTTTTTCCGTAAAAGCATAACAAACAGAAAGAAAAAATATATTTTTATCCCGGAAACTATCCCAGTTTAGGGGATAAAAAGTATCCTATGTTCATTCTCGGCATCGAAAAAATATATATATACTGAGTTTCAGCCAAATCGGTCCAGTATTTTTTACGTGAAATCCGAACAGACAGACAGACAGAGTTACTTTCGCATTTATAATATTGATAGGGATTATTCAACTAACATTTACACAACAAGGCAGCAAAATTATACTATTAGCTCAAGCGGCTTCACGTGTACGGAATATCCGGGGTTTTTTAAACTTCGGATCCGCGCATACATTCTGACCATTTTTAATCTACGCGGGCGAAACCGCAAGCAACAGCAAGTACCTATACATAATTACAGCTTAGATACTATTACTATTTGGAACCCAAAAGATATTTTTGCATTTACTCGCAGCCTACGTAGTTGTATATGATGCAGCGATGATAGTCGTGTAAATTACCAAGATCGGTATAGTTCTGAAAAAATCATATTTGTATATCACGAAAGAAACAATCTGATTGATATAACGTGTGATAAAAATATGAATAATCATGTTAGTAGGACAAAACAAAAGATTTATCTCGGTCAAATTCCAGTACCATGGACAAAGACACTAAAATATATTCACCCAAAAAAAAACATAACTGAGAGAGAGAGAGAGAGAGAGAGATGCTTCTAAACCCTAATATACTTATCATTTAGCGCTTCAGGCATTTGTTCGTTTAAATAATGTTTAATTATATAATTACTACTTGTTGTCCTGCGCTAAAGAAATAAAATGTAGATCCCGATTGCAGCGCCACTTACCGGGTCCAATTGCGAATCTAATCCATCCCGGGACCCACTCGTGCCACACACAAAAATTTCATCAAAATCGGCCAACCGTTTAGGTGGAGTTCAATGACATACGCACGAACAGAAGAATTTTATATATAAATATTAGAGCTAGATATGTTGCTCAAGAGTTTCTTGTGTCGCTTCTTTTCTTCAAGCCACAGCATGTTGCGAAGCAGTGGCAAAATAGATTAGGCCCCCATAGAGTAAATAGCAACCATAAGCAAAAATTTTATCACCTCTATCGAGACCTCTCACCGCGACTAATTGAGGTCTCGCGTGACCAAATGGCTAGCTTGCACCTAGGGCAACGAATCAGCTTTGTCAACTAACGCGGAAATACGGCAAACATTGGGCACACTACCCGCCGACAGTGAATTGGAGTAATTTTTTTACTTATAGATTTATGTTATTATGACAAAAAAAACAACTATAATAAATTTAAAATGCCCAGTTGGGGTCGGCTAAATAATACACTCTAACATTACTTGTGGACTCTTGATATTTTCGGTTATTACGGCTACGGAAAAGTGGCTGAAGCGTCGTAATAAAGATCAACTAAAATACCGCGCTCAAAACCGTTAAAACGTAGTTTTAATTATGTTTAATTATACCAAATCAGTCAAACATTGAAAATAAACTTTTTAAGTCTTTCAATATTTATAAATAACTTGTACTAAAAACATGTTTTAAATAATTATCGGAGTCGTTGATGACCTAAGTATTCGAAGTTGTTAAAAGGCGACCTACAATAAATAAAATTTAAAAAACGTTAAAACACTAGAAACAATCACTTTTGATGCCATGTAGTCGTGTAGGATTTTGGAGCTTTTCAAAATTAATTTTTGTTACTGGTCGATTTTCAGAATTATTATATGATGATGTTGTTGTTGATTTTGTCATATTCAATACATATGATGATGAAATAAAAACTGTATTTTTCAGCTAATAAATATTGCTCGTAACAGACAATGCATAATGGTAGTTTTTACTCTCTTTCGTAGTATTATTAAAGAGTAAGTTCCTGGGGGTTTAAATTAGACAATCAAATAATAGAATGTGACTTGTAGATATAAGCTTTGAAATACAACAAAAGCTATATCCGTGTGTATATTATAATGTTTAATAATATAATGATCTGTGTGGTAGCGGCTACGAATACTACCAACCCTTACTTTGACCATAGTTGATCATGAAGGCTTTCCCCTTTGATAAGGGACAATCCGAACACTAATCAAGCCAGCTTGTGTGGAGACTCAGAGAAGTTGCACGGGCAACACCCACTACCCACTAAAACCACCCTCCTCCCATGTGCCCCGGGCTTTTTATGTAGGAAAGACTGAGACTTAGAACGTAGTTACGCCCAGTCCGAACGACTAAGAGTCTTATAACGACCTGGGCCAACTCCATCTGATGCCGTTTGGTCAACAATTACATTCCCAATGAGGGTTGACGTCTGGCAGGCAGCCGGTCATAAAACTATTGCCAATAACTTTTACAATATGTACTATGAAAGAAGAGTACATATTGTATCGACCCCGAGTAATCGGGATAAGAGTAGGAGAATGATGATAATGATATAATGAACAATATCCACCCTGACGTCAAATAATTATATGTCCATAGTAGAATTCTTCCTAATAACATTGTAATTATGTCCATAGTAAGATTCCTCCTAATAAACCGTAGTAGGATTCTTCCTTATAACATTATATGTCCGTAGTAGGAGTCTTCATAAATTAGCCAAGAACGTGTCAGACCACGTACCTACAATTAATTAAAAATTTCTGTAGAAACGAAGAACGTCAACTGTTCTTATCTTTTATAACCTTAGAAAAAATATTCGAAAATACTTCATATTCCAGAAACTACTAAGTGGATCTTGTTAAAAACAATTTTCTTTGAAAGTATTCTAGCTATGCTATATCTAATATGGACAAGGCAATGATACATATAGGTTTTCATAGAATAAAAATTTCCCTACCCCGCAAGGGAACTGGCGTGAAGTTATGTATGTATGTATGTAAAAATTTATGTCATGTATAGCTTCGGTTTTTTTACTTTTTAATTATTTACTTAGTTTTATTATTTTATTCAACACAAATTATAACTATTTAAATTACTAAAATTAAAGTACATATATATATATATATATATATATATATACATACATAAAAACTAGACGTAAAAAATTATAATAATGAAAATTACATATAATATATGAGTCCCAGATCGCCGTCAGATGGGAACGTTATACGTTGTCATGTATATGATGTAAAGTTATGAGTATATCTTGGATCTATTGAACATAATTATTTAGATAAAGAAAATTTATAGGTGGTCAATATTCATTAAATATATTTTGAGATATAGAATAATAAGCTCGGATATGAAAAGGTACTTCCTGGAATTGTATCTAAGGTATTGTATCAAACAAAGACTAAAGCTAGAACTTCATTACAAAAAGAGAGAATCAGGTCTACATGATTCTTTGGATCGGGATTTGGAATTAGTTCATTGTAGACACTAAACCAACTCCAAATACAATATAAACTACGTGACTTCATTTTTTGAATTATTATTTAAGATTAGTAAAATGTTGCAAATTAATATGCATTGTGTAGTCAAAAGGTATAATTTCGTGTCCTCCGTTTAAAATAAATTTAAAGCAGTGTTTGGATGTTTAATATATTTGTTTGTTCTATATTAACGCCCTTGGATGTGAGCTGATCTCACAAAATTTACATTATACTTACTAGGAGATACGTATTCCCTTATTACGCCTCGCCAAACTTTATGGCTTCTTCAATAATAAGAAATGTCTGAAATAGATACATAGATAACTCTTTACTATACACCAAAGCACAAATAAACAAAAGAAAACAAGATACAAGATTGTGTAGTGGACGGCATTATCACTAAAAAGAGATCTCTTCCAGACAACCCTAAGTTGTTATTTATGACTAGAATAGAAATAAACGGTTTTTCTAAACTAATTTAAGTTGATGTGCAGCCTACTTCATTTAATATAGAGACACTATTATTAAATTTGACACATACAAGTTTCAACGTTTCAAAATCGTTATTATTAGTTATTAGGGGTTATTTAACAAAACCGTGGTATTTACATAACCGCGATGTAAACTTTATCTAAACTAATATTTTTCTTAATTATTTATTTCTAAATTAAATGGTATAATTATCTTTAATAGAGAACTCATTATAGTTAATCTAATGTATTGTTTCTAAAAAAGAATGATTCATCGATATATCATGTAAGCTCTTAATGGTGTGCAATATTTCATTGTTATTATATAATGTTTCCTGCAAAAGTTGATATTTTGATGTGTAGTGTATTTTACTCACATATAAACCGACGACGCGTGTAATTGTAGTCAGTAAATGTAATGCTAGGAACACATCAGCTCTCTTGGTGTTAAGATTTCATACACTTACCATCGGGTGAGCCGTCTGCAACATTACTTACTGCAAAAATTGTTCTAATTTTAAATAGATGCTAGATGTGAAGATTTAAGGATGATGAAAATCAATGGTGCTACTCTTTAAATTATTTATCTTCTAAAAACTTACATACATACATACATAACTTCACGTCAGTTCCCTTGCGGGGTAGGCACGAACAACAGAGTGCCATTTACGCTTATTCTTACACACCTCACTTGCCTCTTTGACATTCATAACTCTTGTCATGCACGCTCGTCTGTTCTTAAGGCTCCTGACATCACCTTCTGCTAGTACACGATCAATTTGATCATGGAAGGTGTGTCGTGGCCTTCCACGACTTCTGCATCCATCCACTTTTGCATTGTATATCTGTTTAGTCATTCTTTCATCATGCATTCTTTCCACATGCCCGAACCACCGGAGCATTCCTTTCCTTACCTTCACCCCGACACTCTCTTTCAGACCAACTCTCTTTCTTACTTCGGTATTACGAACGCGGTCCGCGAGCGTCACTCCGCAGATTTTGCGCAGTGCTCGCATCTCGACCGCGTTTACTCTACTTTCATGCTCTTTCTTCCATACCCAACTCTCGCTTCCATACGCGAGAGTAGGTACCAGCACCGCGTTGTGTACGGCGAGCTGGGCCTTCTGGCTGAGGTTCTTAGCGCCTAGAAGTTTACCTAACGCTCCATTTAAACTATTCCCCAAATTCACTAAAAACTTGCAAATACAAAACTTTTAAATATATTAAATAATGTTCGATTAGCATTTTCTTGTCGGAATATCCTTACGGTAATGAAATATTATATTTATAAATGCCTAAGATAATATCGTTTAGAGCTCTTTCCTTTTCCTAAATTTTCCCTGTTTAATACATTACGCACATTTCCTTATTATAAACAATCCTTCCTGATATGAATACAAAATTATTACAACGGACAGTGTCTCTTTAAATGTCAAATATACAAATATTGTTTGTAGCTAAATATCTACAGAACTAAAAATAATGTATCAGTTTCTTAGTTAAGCTATGTTTTAACGGTTTTAAACGTAGCATACAACTACTGAAAAGTTGGGCTAAGAATTCTAATTTCTAATTAATTTTATTTTAAAATCATGGAATTCTTTTTTCAAAATTTGTTAATTGATTGAAATTGATTGATTGATACTTCTCAAAGCTCTCATTTCAACTGCGTTTATCCTACTTTCATGCTTCTTTTGTCATACCCAATTTTCATTGCCGTACATTAGCGTTGGTACTTAGATTCCTTGATGATCATAAAAGAGTGAACCACTCTATCCACCTTATTACCTGCCATTCATCTCTTTTCAATATCACTTTTATGCTTTCCTTCTCTGGTAAACATGCACCCTAGGTAACTCTTTAATTTGCCCTAGTTCTTCATTTCCTATCTGTATGTTACACATTCTTATCCTTTCAGCTCTTTCTAATATCGTAAATTTCGTCTTGATCATATTTATTTTCGTACCCTTCATACTTAAAAGATTCGTGCATAATTATTATAATCTGTAACTCGTTTTCCAATGATGCAAGTATAACCTGATCATCGACGTAGAGTAGACATTTGATGAGTAACCCATTCATTTTCACTTTCTTTCAAACCATCCAAGCAACTGTCCATAAAATTGATTAGAATTGGACATGACTCCATACTAGTTAGTAATGTCAAAATTCAACCGACGTGATAGTAAGTTGGTAAGGCAAGTGAATGAATAGTAAGATATAGAAACCAGCCAAATGAGAAAATAATAATTATAGTAGGTAACTTCCCTTTACGGCTCTACACTATTGGTGTGTCTAACTAGTGGCAAGTAGTATTTTCTTATGTTTTCGCAACTAGTACCTACACATAATAAAACTATGTTTTAACCGCGGTATTTTATTTTATTTTTATTCCCACGTTTTGGCCACTTTTCAGTAGCCGTAATCTAGGAAGACAAAGATGTTAAGACAACAATAATGTTAAAGTTTTTATTTAGCCTACCGCCAACGTGTTCATTTTGTAGAATGTAGTGTGCCTTGTAGAATATAAATAGCCAAGATAAAACAATAAATATGTTCTTAGATATCACTAGTTTTAGAGTAAATGTAATATATAATGGCAAACAAATGTATTAGTATTAAGTAAGACTGTAAAATAATTTTGGAAAATTAAAGAATAAAAAGACAAAAAAGATAAAAGACAAAAAAAGAAAGGAAAAGAAAAGAATACATAAAAAACAAAATATATATATAAACCCCAAAAAACGTAAAAAGCCCGGATAATCTCGTTCGTCCGGAGAGAGGAAATAAAAAAAAATAAAAAAAAAAAACGTTCATTTTAAATTTTATTTAATTTATTATTTACTCTAGTGTCAAGTGTTTATATATATTCAAGTATTGGAATAATTTGCCAGAAAATTCAAATCACATTTTACTAAGCTTGGACATTCGAAACATGAACGCACACGCACATTCTTGATTTAAAAATAAACGATTTCCTACAACTATTGTTTACTTTTAAACAAAATTATACATTTTTTAAAATAAAATTGAAGAACAAAACACCATTCACTAAGTTCTCGCCAAAATTCCATAGTATCGAAGTTTAATTTCCACAACCTTAACAGATGATAGTTCAATGATGCTATACATTTTTAACAAGTTAGGACCGAGTCAAAATTCCATAGTCACCTAACAATATAGGCCTATGGTTCGTTTTTAGTATAATTATCTTAGATTATATAAACGCCTATATCACGCATCAATTGCACAAAAACGGCCCAAAAAAAGTGCACCAAAATTGCACTGGCTTCATGCCTGTTAGTGTCATTTTCACTTCTTTACTGATTGGAGCTCTCGCAAAAAAAAACATTATGCCGTCCTGTGACATTAAAATGTGTCGCAATTATTTTAAAAGAGGAAAAGATAAGGATAATATCTCATTTCATCGGTAAGTTTAACCTTTTCTTGTGATTTCTTTACAAACACATGAAATTTAATTTCGATATTTTTAAGGTTATTGAATTGATAAATGATGTCAGGTGAGAAGTGGGATTATTTGCCAAAATTTGGGTACTTTTATTACGATTTTTTTAAACATAAAATATGAATAATTAAAAAAATCTATAGAAAACAGACACACTTGTAATGTTTGTGTGTGCGGTTTTCTTAAACCAGTTTATATTACGTTTTAGACTTCCTGCGAATCCAATTGTAGCAAATTATTGGATAAAAGTAACCCGGGAATCGCAAGATGACCACCACTGGAATCTGAACAAAAGGTGGCTTGTGTGTTCCAGTCATTTCGAAAGAAAAGAAATTTATATATCGAAAAAAGGTTTTAGGAGAATTAAAAAAGGAGCTGTGCCAAGCAAGGTGTGTATTAAAATAGCAGTATTTATTCAATTATAAAATTAATAGTAATAATGATTCATACATTTCAATAATATTTTTTCTTATTGCTTTTGGAAATGAACCGTTCACCATGAAGTTCGGCATTACATACTTATTTTGATACTGCCACATGGATGTACTTGCGGTAATGGAAATAAACATAATATACTATTTAAAACAGAAAACACGAGATACTTGAATATTTGAAGTACACACGGGATATATAAAGTATCATGCAAGCAAATTTGAATTAACCAATTATATATTGTTGCAGTGCCTGTTTTTGCTGGATAGAAAATTTAGTTTTGTGTGAAGTGTCACAGTTTTGTAATATATTCAATAGTAATTTAGTGTATAATTTAAACATATATTTTCTATAGTTTCATTTTATGTTACCAAAAAACACGTTAATTTTGTCTGTATTCTGTTAGCTGCATCTCCATTAATTCCTAATCAAGAAATAATTTAGTATATTAATGTGATAAAAAACAAATTTTAGTTTATAAAATAATCAAACCGAACTAGTTTGAATTAAAACTTTTGGATATAAATATTTTTATTTTTATAATGGCCCTTTTCAAGTGGTTTAGTTGCTCTTAAGTCCCTGCACTAAACTATCCCGTGTACCTACCCCGTAGTTCCTACTACTGATCTAACTTTGGATTACACAAAAAGCCCACTACCCAATATGAGCCCACCGAATCGTTCCAAGTCCACTATTACAACTTATTTCACTGACTTTTAGCGCAATATACTCTCTGCGGCATAAATAATCATCTAATTTTTATCTGTGCAGGAACGGAGAAAGAATACAACTTCCTGCGGCCGGACGGCCTGTCGTAAGAGACGACAAAACAACCCACAGCCCGGTGGTAGGGCATTTACCCGACTGGATGGCTACCACCCCTGGTTTAAAGTATGTCGCCATAACAACCTTGAGTTGTGTTCCGGCATTAGTGACCAGGTTCCAGTCTCCCTTAAGAGAGCAGCTGCGCATTTGTAGCACCTTTGGTGTTGCAAATATCCATAGGCGATGGTAACCGCTTTCCATCAACTGGGCCGTCTGCCTGTCTGCTGAACTCCTGCAATAAAAAAAAATAAAAAAATTACCTTCGTGAACATTAAGTGTAACACAAAAATAATTTGCCGTTATGAATAGTTTTTTTAGAATTATTACATTAGTATTGGTAATTAACATACTTATAAATATGTACTTATATCTGTACAGGCATTTTATTGCGAATTAAAATTACTACATGTACTCAAATATGTTATGAATTCATTTGTGCATGTATTTTGTTGGTACACAACTTTTGTTGGTAATAGTTTATTTAAAAAAAACTAAACCTCTGAGTAATATTAAATTATAACACATAAAGCGAATAAATCATAACGATTATTTAAACTTATCACTTACATAAAAAATATTTAATTATAAAAAATGGGGTAATATTTTTTACCTGATACCCCGAAAACACGCACACATTGATAGTTTTACGAGATCGAATATAGCAACGCTTCGCGTTTTTGATGCCGTTTTTGGTGGTGTTGTTTAGTTAGCAATGCTCTTTTTAGACATGTTATATCTCAATGATACTTATATTATTATAAAATAATTATTTCTAATAAATTCTATAGACATAACAAATTGACAAGCGTTATATAACGGTTAGTACCTAAGAATACTGTTGTATTTAAATATAATCTATATCCTTGCATTCAATAACATTTAGAATATTATCACGTGATTCCGAGTTGTTAAAGGCAATGATTACACACAATAGGTCATAGTCATGTTATATTGTTGTTAGCAACAACGTAAACTAAATCCTCATGTTGTAACGATAAAGGTCACTAAAGAAGTTTGCTGTAAGAGTTATTATCTCAATTTATATCATTATTAAAAAGCCTTCAGCAAATGTATTCAACGCACATATAATGTCCTTAACCAATATTCTGAAATATCAACAAACAAGATACAAAATGAAAAGTGATTGTGTTAAACACTTCTTTAAATATTAATTTGTTGTGGACTGTAAATATTTTAATTATAAATGAAAACTGCACGTGCGGAATATAACGACCATTTTATTAGTAATGGGGGAAAAAACAGATAAAAAAACAAAAGAACATCTATGTATGTTCCAAATTCAAACATTTAGTATGTTTGGCGGCCAGTACCATGCCATACCAAATTAATAAAAACTTTTTGTTGGCGATTCCAACAGATTGAATGAATCTTTAGGAAAAATGCAGGATAATTTAAATTTAATACTCATACTAACTGGCAAACAATAACTTTTTTTATAACTGGAGTATCTACAGCAGACAAGTAGACGGTCCACCTGATGGAAAGCGGTTACCATCGCCTATGGACATTTGTAACACCAGAAATTTTGATCTACGCACTGCCAACCTCGAAGCAATTTTATGATACCTTTTTAAAAAACCCTAAATCGTTGCGCTTTGGGAGAACCTCAGCTAGGAGCTCAAAACATATTGTATATCCAGATCCACAAGATAAGCAAGTTACGCTTGTGTTATAGAGTAATTAATATATAACGTACGTACGTAAGTTATCCCGGACCATTACTAAGTAACTATGTGATGTAAGCATGAATTATATGATACGGAATAGTGTAATATGGGAACGTTGTGGATTAAAAGAAGTTGTAATAAAAAAGCCTTGAAAAAAGAATATTAAGGTGGTTTGGGCATGGAGAGAGGATGGATGAAAATAGAATCACAAAACAAGCGTATGCGTATGACAGTATTGTGAATGCTAGAGTTGGTACTGGTAGACCACGACGTACACATCATGATCAAATAACAGAAGTGTTAAAACTAGGTCAGGTAAAAATCATATCAAATAAACGTGCATGTTTTTTTTTATTGCAGGAGTTCAGCAGACAGGCAGATGGCCCACTTGATGGAAAGCGGTTACCATCGCCTATGGATATTTGCAACACCAAAGGTGCTACAAATGCGCTGCTGCTCTCTTAAGAGAGACTGGAACCTGGTCACGAATGCCGGAACACAACTCAAGGTTGTTATGGCGACATACTTTAGACCAGGGGTGGTAGCCATCCAGTCGGGCAAATGCCCTACCACCTGGCTGTGGGTTGTTTGGTCGCCTCTTACGACTGGCCGCCCGGCCGCCGGAAATTATACCTATTCTTTCTCCGTTCTTGCACGGATAAAATGTATGCATGTACATATACATGTCATATGCATGTATGAAGAGGTTAATGAAAGTAGATGAAGCGAAAGTAGTTTGTCAGGATCGTCGCAAGTGGAGATCTATAGTCTCTGCCTACCCCCATTGGAATCAGGCGTGATAATATGTATGTATGGAAAGTTCGTTTACGAATTTTACCATTCCAGGAATCGAACACGGAACATCTGCGTTTCGGTGAGATAGGCCGGAAAAGGCTTTGTTCATTCAACCACAAAAACAGTTACATAATGCATTAAATAGTTCTACATAATTCTTCTTTTAAAATATGGACTTACGACATACCGCCCGGCCGCAGGAAATTGTATTCTTTGTCCGTTCCTGCACGGACAGTGTCTTGCGACGTAAGTATTTGATATTTTGAGGGTTCCGTGATTATTTTGGTTCGAAATCCTTTTAAATTCTTCATATGCGTTTGTCTATTTATTTTTACATTTCACAGTATTATTCTCAAAATCTAATAGGCAGGAAAAGTGTATTCCAAATTTCACTATACAATTAAGTCATAAAAATTTAAAAAAATTATGTAGCCGTCATACATGTAGCTAAAAGGAGACAAAGTTCATATAACCATATGAGGTATCGTTAATCTGGTCTTTGAAAAATCGTTACGATTTTTCCTAGTGACATCTAGGTATTTTAGTCAATAGATTGTAAATACATTTTTACTGCCAAACTCTTAAAAAGTTTGTTTCTCTCCACAACTTTTGAACTATGGTGTAATAAATTAGTAACATACATCATTGTGTAGACTGTACCTACGTTATACACTTGTCGATCTTATATTAATTAAATTTTTAAACATCGATAAGATTCTATGACAATTTAAGAATCTGGTCTCCCTTGATAATCCCATCTAAATAAGTCCTCCATTTAAAAAAAATCACTTGCTTGTATGTATGCATTTACACATATGTGTTGTGTGTGTACCGTAATGATGTAAGGGCAACACAAGGAGTCACATGATTGCGGTTACCTTTAGGTTGCGGGTCACGGACAAGCAAGCATAAGCAATAAGTACAGTGGAATCAAAATATACATAGTGCACTAAGACGATCATTACAAACTTGGCGGCCATCTTACAATCGCAACTAATTTCAAATTAAGAGCATCTTCAAATTATATGCTTATCACACTTATAATGAATGACTAGCATAGAGGTAACCCATATTACGAATCTTCAGTTAACGAGTACTCATAAAAAATATCTCGTAAAAGTAAATTATTTAGGTGTTGCACTATGAAATAAGTTACATATGGTTGTATATATTATGTGCGAAGAAATTGATTTACTGTTCACTTATGGCTAGTTCCTATATATCATATTACACACTGTTCATTTGCCTTCCTATTGGTTAAAATTTGTCATAAGCTCTATATAAGTAGGCAATGTCAAAAGTCAATCGATAGTAGGACAAATGAATGAGTAGTAAGATATAGGAACCGGCAATTAGATTATTTGGTACTGAGAAAAAATTAAAATATGCCTAATTAATTCTTCAGTATCAAATAATTTAGAATATTGTACAACACTGTTTTGTACCTGTTTGGAAATCTATTGCATACGATTATTAAACTTCGAACAATGATATTAAGATAAGTTTTAATCGATAAAAATATGTATACGACATATTAATCAAATCAGCGATTAATAAAGACTACTGGAATAGTGTTTCAGTGCGATAAATTGATTAGTTATAAAATGTTGTGCGGTTTGACATTTCTGTTAACTTTTACAAGCTGCTATGTCGTTGGTAAGACTACTTAGTACTTAGTAACTGATCTTATATCACATTTTAAAGGATATATACCAATAGAAGATATTATTTGTATGGAAGTATAATTAGGTTTGCAGTGAAAAGGGGTGGCAAAATTGATATTGTTACAACCTAGGCGCAGACAAAGACAAATTCCACGTACAGATTTGTAGAAGCACATTTATTACCCGTCGGCATTTAAACTATTAACTAATAACATTGAAACTATTGTAATCCCTTTTATTATCGTCTTCTTTTGTTCACTTATTTATTGGTATACGTTTCTAATTATTGTTGAGAATAGCGTATTGTCTATTGTACTCACTCATTAGCATCATTAGCCAGGTGTTGCGGATTCATTTCCATTTGTGTAGTATAAAACCACGGCCTGATGGAGAGAGGGGGCAGTCGAGTGAGAACCACGATCAAGGCGGGACGTCTGTACATTCGGAAACCTATTAGTGACGGACTTTGCGCATTTTATTGAATTACAACCTTCTGCATTACGTTTGAATTTGTTGTGTTCGATTATATTTGTCCCTGTGTTATACGTGTCTGTATAATTCTAATAAATTCTATAATAATTCCAACGGCATTTTAATTCGAACCTCGTAACTCGTAACAATAATATCCAGGTATCAAGCCTTGCCGCCTCCGTCAGGTCCTGGCACAAGTGGCAGGCTCTCGAAATGTCGGCTTGGTGTCGTGAGAGATACGTGCTAATGATTTTGCAAAAAATGAAAAACGAACTCTAAACTCTGCTGTGGACACCACGAACGCCACTGAGCTGTCTCTAAAATTAATGCCACGTTTTACATTATAACCACTTCCATGGCAGCAAGCGGGAAAGTGAGGAAAGATGTGGGTAATGTTAATATTCCATGTCTGACATATGTTGTGTTTACATTCTCGCCTTACCCATATCCCGCACCAGTTTCCTGTTCGCTACTGCAGAATTGGCATCATATAAACGAGGCGTAAGATGATATGACGGAATATAATAAATAACTTGATGCGAGTCAATGTTTTCAAAGTAGCGGAACAATAAAATTAAGTAAAAAGATTTTAGACCAACAAGTTTGACATGTGGCAAATTTTGTCACTTCACTTACTTGCATACAAAATTACAACAATTTTTAACAAGAGATTCTATATTAATAAAATATTTGCAGGTCAGTTTGGACCTTTCGAACAAGATTTCGGTTATGTCACGGTGCGAGAAGGTGCACACATGTTTTACTGGTTGTATTATACAACTGCTGACGTACAAAATTATACCGAGAGGCCTGTGATTGTGTGGCTGCAAGGCGGTCCAGGTGGTTCATCCACCGGTATTGGAAACTTTGATATACTGGGCCCATGGGACTTGTCACTTCAGGAAAGAAACTACACTTGGGTAAATAGTCTAATACCTACTAATCATAATTCTTTACAGAAGCATTTGACACTTAACATACATATGGAGAAGATTAGAATAATGTAACGCAACGTTAATACGTAGCGATTTTGACAGGAACTTGGAAGTATTTTGGAGTGCACTTGTATT
The DNA here is from genome assembly GCA_019925095.2 of Dendrolimus kikuchii. Classification (NCBI taxonomy): domain Eukaryota; kingdom Metazoa; phylum Arthropoda; class Insecta; order Lepidoptera; family Lasiocampidae; genus Dendrolimus; species Dendrolimus kikuchii. The sequence continues at coordinate 12,400,051 of CM034401.1, forward strand.
TGTAAAAACCTGTTTTTGTTTAAATTAACATTATTTATAGAGAATTGATTAATTTTATTCCATAATTACGTTTGTGTAGAAATTGGCGAAATATGAACTTTCCAATTGCTACAAAAACTGCTTTTGGCTTCACTCAAAGTCCTATGACTTGGCAGAAGAGTTTATCAAAACACTCCCCCATTATAAAGACGGTAGAACTCTAGAGAACTTACGAGTCTTATAAAAGTTGATTGTCATAAGATGTCATTTTCAGGTTCAAAACTTCAACGTAGTCTTCGTGGACAACCCAGTCGGAACAGGATTTAGCTATGTTGATAATTTAAACCTCTTGACGACGACTAACGATGAAATTGGTATGCGTGCAGCAAATTACACAAATATTGCATTATGAGCTACATTGCATTATTGTCTATGTAATATTTTCTTAAGTTTTCGCGACTAATATACATAATAAAACTACGATTTAACGGTTGCCGTTAAATTACCGCGCTTAAAACCGTTAAAACGTAGTTTTATTATTATTTTCAGTGGATGTTTTACTTCTAATATTTAAATAAGAACGTGAAAGAAGAATGCCAGGAATGAAAATTATACTCCTAATAAAAAACGAAATTCTGAAAAGCCCCTAAGTCCTAAATTACTGATGGCACTACATTGAGAGTTTTATTGTTATTAAATTTCATAACAATTTTATATTTGAATAGAGTATCAGAACTAATTCAGTTAGTTTTTGCAGTATTCAAGTGCATAGAACTACAAAGACTCTAGATAAATACCTATTTACAAAAGATACGAGCGACAGCAAACTGAAACAACCACCATCAACGCGACAGTTTAATTTTGATAATGGAATTACCATTCTCTGCATTCTTCGTCTATGATAGGATTATTTAAATTATGCCAAGTATCCTATCTAAGGAATAATTGTCCTTTAAATCTGATACCAGTAAAAAATTATTCTATTATAAAATATTAGGGTACCTAGGCAGTTACCTATCTCTGTTTTACTACAATGACTATATAAATCAGTACAATAAAAGAAAACTTAACTTATTTATGTTGCATTCTACCCATAGTCCCTCAAGACTAAGTAGAATACCGTTTTACTTGCATAAAAACATAATAAGAATTGTATATATATACTTAATATAAATCAGACTGTGAAAATTTATCTAACTGATGGTGAAAATCGCTTAAAAATCCGTTGCATAGTTTAAGAGGAGTTAGGATACACAGACAAACAGAAAGATGCGGAAAGCGACTTTGTTTTATATTTCATAATATAATAAATAAATAATACAAGAGAGTACTAACTATAAGATATCAGTCCATAAGTGCCTAACAGTTAGGTACGGGCTTTCTCCCATATACCTAACACGCTTGTCCAAGTCGGAACTTGAGCGGCACAAGCAAGAGCTGCGTGTCACGGATCTGAATATGTTGCGATAGATGTGTGAAGTCACGCGGAAAGACCGTGTTAGGAACTTCCGTATACGCGACAGACTTCATGTCCCTGACATAGCAGACAAACTGCAAGAGAGTCGCTTACGCTGGCACGGTCACGGTTTACGGAGACCGGCTAGTTACGTGGGGAACAAATGTCCAGCTAATGCCGCCTCTGGGTCCCGGTCGTATGGGAAGGCCCAAGAAGTGCTGGCTTAACATTGTGAAGGATAACATCCGTACCAATTATCTCAAAACGAGGGATGCTGAAGACCGCGCGAAGTGAAGAAAATAAAGTAGGTAAGCGGACCCTGGGAGTCTGAGTGAACGCTCCAAATGTAACCAGGATTTAATACAATGTGCCGGTGTTATAGCGATATTCCTCTTTATCCTTGCCATTTTATATTATTACAACTGCACGTTATATCTACACATTCGACGGCCCCTGTGGTTGAGCGAGCTAAGCCTTTGCCGGCTTATCTCACTGCAACCTAGAAGCTCCGGGTTCAATTCCTGGTATGGTAAATTTTGGAAACTAATTTTCCCCGTTATTTACTATGGTCTGGGTGTCTCGGATGAGCCCCAGTGGTGCGTTGTATATTACCCATAACAAAAGCGTAACTTGTTTAATTTGGGGATATACAATAAAAAAATAATGCAATAAAACGCCTATTTTCACGTTGACGTCCACGTTCGTTCTCCACGGCCAAGTTTCAAACCTTCATTATTGGAATAAGGTGGCATGTTAGTGATAAACGCATCCGTGTACCACTAATGCTGGGTTGCTATATCCTACTATCTGTTCATTTGCATATCAGCATCATAACTTCCAAATCGTTAAAATTAGACATATAATGTTAATTGAAATGATGTAAAATAATGGATAGTGTGGCTGACATTAGACGTATCAACCAAATTGAATTAATTTGGTCGAAAGGCGCATAATTAAAAGGACATGATGACGACTTAGTTACTTCATTCGAAATGAAAGACAAAAATGAACCGTCTAATATCCTTAAGAAACCATGACTTCATATATACACATGCTACTATCTAATCTAATACATATTTGCAGCGCTGGACTTCGTTCAACTAATGCGAGGATTTTATAACAATCATCCAGAATTCAGAGGAGTGCCGTTATACATTTATGGTCAATCTTATGGTGGCAAGATGGTTGTCGATATGGCTATTAGAATGCGGGAAGTAAGTAACCAGTATAAACTACAATTTTCGCATCCTTCTATTTTTTCCTAGTTAAAACACGGTGTCTCGGTAACCTTATACTAATTTACTAGTTAACTTTATGAATGTTCTTCCTTCGAATTAAACTTGGTAAACAGCTGCTCTTTAGCAAACGTTTATGTTTTCAATGACAATAAATTAATAACAAGTCTAATGAAATTAAGAAACTTATTAGCAAAACTTATCCTAAAAAACTATTTAATTATTTATCGTTTAGAGTTGGCATGAAAAATGTACATAATAATATAATTAGAGGTACATTTGGATGTTTTTAATCGAGAAAAAATTATGCAATGGTATTTTTGTATTGATCTATGTCCACAATACGATTTATTCCAATTTTGACTGATTTGATCTATAAATGTTTTTTTTTAATGATAGAAGTTAAAAATTAAGAGAAGAATGACCTGTGGAATTATCATAAAGCGCCAATATTTAAGAAATGTCAGAATTACGTTTATAATATAACAGATGGTTTTTGACATAGTCCGCGTCAATATTGACCATATTTAACAACAAGTGGTTGTAGTTCTTGACGGTTTTATACAACATCGCGTATTAGACAGCTTTCTGCAGCTAATCTAGAGAAGTAATTATGCTTTTTATAATAAAACAGTTATTTTTGTTTCAAAGGCTGAAGAAGCAGGTACCATAGAATCTAATTTGCGAGGGATAGCTATGGGCAACGCTTGGATTCATCCAATAGATGCCACCCTTACTTGGGCACCTTTATTACTAGCAGCAGGCTTAGTAGACCAAGAAGGATATGAAGATATTCAAAGTGAAGCGCGAGAGGCTGAAAGATTATTTAATGCAGGACTCTATGTACAATCTACTTCGCAGTGGGCCGCAACTCAAAGAGCAGTCTTCAGAAGAACTACCAGTGTTGATTTTTACAATATATTAACGAAAATGACTGTAAATGTCCCAGATACTACAAAGAGTGATTATGGTTTGTATAAAACATTTTTTTATTGTATGAGTTCAGCAGACAGGCAGGAAGTACACCTAATGGAAAGCGGTTACCATCGCCTGTGGACATTTGCAACACTAAAGGTCTACAAATGCGCTGCTGCTCTCTTATGGGAGGCTGGAACCTGGCCACTAATGCCGAAACACAACTCAAGATTGTTATGGCGGCTAAATCTAAACCGGGGGTGGCAGCCATGCAGACGTGTAAATAACCTAAGACCCAGCTATGGGTTCTTTTATCGCCTCTTACGAAAGGACGCCCGGCTGCAGGAAATTGTAGGTATTTTTTCTCCGGTCCTGCACGGATGAAAACATTTATGGAAAACGAAATAAAATCAAAAATACAAATAGATAATGTATGATACTGTTCACTTAACTTTATACTGTACTAATTCTGGCTTATTTTTCTTAGAGTTGTCTAGAGATATGTTAATCCACGAAAGAAGATATGGTGCAGCACCGCGACAAGAAGAATTAACTTTAAATGAATTAATGAACACATGGGTGAAAGAAGCCTTGAGAATACCGGAACATGTTGTATGGGGATCACAGTCCGATGCTGTTTTCAACTATTTATCGGGTGACTTCATGAAGCCTGTCACTGAAGGCAGTGAGTAAAACTACATTAAAATTTATATTTACTAAAGATCCCGGTAGACGTCCTGTCCTGAAAAATGAAAAACTTGGATCCAATCCCAGCACCATCTACCAGTTCCAATTGTGAATCTAAATAATCAGGGGACCACTCCAACACACAAAAAAATTCATCAAAATAGGTAAAGTTTTCTCAACTTATGCCCGTACATAATTTCTATGATTAATTTTTATATATATAGATTTAATTTTTTTATAAGCGACTAGAATTTGACACGCTGCGCCCGAGGCTCCGCCGCGTGTCAAACACTAGGCAGTAGCTTTATTTTACTTACACAAAAACTTAACTCGGTTTTTTACATTTAATAATAGCAAAGAAACTAAGTCCATATAGTCTAAACAACTGCCCAGCAAAACAGAGATGAGTCGAAGCCAACGTGATTTGAAAAGTAATACAATGAATGACTTGTTTCCTATGGCAACGTATTTGCTAGTGAATTGAAAAAACGCGATGGCAGCGCCATCTATTTAGCTAATCTATCTATTTTATGGAAAAGACATCATGTATCAGGATAAAAAGTATCCTAAGTGTTGACTCGGGATATAAGCCAGCTCTGTGTCGAGTTTCATTTAAATCCGTTCAGTAGTTTTCACGTGATGCTCTAACAGACAGAAAGACAAACAGACAAATATTCTAAAAATAGCATTTTTGGAATCTCCTGGTCCGAATTAGCCCCCCTGATATTTTTCACAGTTTTAAACGCAATGTACGAACTCGAACTATTTACAGATTTATTATAGTATAGATAGATTATGACCAGTTAATAAAGGTATATTATCTGTTGTTATTATTATTAGTATGTGATAAATTAAAGAGAAACGAAAATTCTTATAGAAATATCTACTAAAGTGCAAATAGCAAACCAATCGTTTGTGTAATATTTTACCTTCATTATCAATATTTATATAAAGTAGGTAGCAATTTATTGCAATCTTATATTTTATTTATAATACACACCTATACAATTCATATGTTTATATTACAGTTGAGAAACTACTGAACGAAACCGACATAATCCTTACAAAATACAATGGCAACCTCGATCTAATCTGTGATACCCCAGGTAAGAAATAAATTAAATTAATACAACCGTCTAAAGCTGTTTCTCTTTCTCTAAATCAGGGTGGTGTAATAAGAAAAAAAGATGCGACATTTAGCTAGGTTACATCTCTGTATTTATTCATTATGGGTATAACTTTTTTAACAAAAACAAAACCGAACGAAATGCTAATAAGCAAAAAATAAATGATTAACCAAATTCTTTCTACAGCATCTTGAAGTCGGTGCCATGTAAAACATAAAGTACCTCTTCCTTTTTGAAGTCTTTTAAAAAATAACAACAAAGCGAAATATAGTAAGTTTTATGTTTTACTTCACACCGATTTCAAGGTGCTCTAAAATAAGTTGGTTACATATTTATTTTTTGCTTTTTAGTTTGAACTTGGTTTTATTTTTGTTAAAAAATATATATTTTTTACTTTTTAATTGGGGACCATCTCAGAAGTATAGTATACTCTTACGAATAAAAAAATGGCCCACAATTGACGAAGAAATCGCATAACATGCATACAAAAAAATTAAGTGTCTGTAAAAAATGTAATATTGACCCGCGTTTACAAGCTTTTTTCGCCGAATGTAGGTGTTCGGCGTTCTTAATAACGGTTACTCATGATTTCCCTAGAAATCACTCACCAGATCCTGACTTGGTCACTATAACCACCTTGGGAGCTTATGAATAAAGAAAAAAAAAATCACAATTGACAAAGAAATCGTGTAGCAAAGAAGTCGGTTAACAATTTTCGAGGGTTTTTTTTCGTCCATTTATTAGATCCTAACATGGTGACAATTGGTCCAATTGGGGAGTATATATACCCTTTCAATCAAAAGAAATTTTTTGAAAATCAGTCCACAATTGACGGGGCAATCCAGTAATGAACATACAAAAAACAACATACAGGTTCTAGTTTATCCGTCACGAAGGCGATCGGAATCAGATCGGATTAAAGTAATACGTCACAGAGCCACTGATTTATTACATATAGTTTTTTGGTTATAGGACAAATTTTATGGATAGATAGACTAAAATGGCCCGGCTCTGAAGGGTACAAGAACGCACCTCGTCAACCAATTTGGGAAAACAACCGACTGGAAGGCTATTACAAATCTTATGGAAACTTCAGATTCTTTTGGATTAATGTTGCAGGACATAGTGTAAGTATCTACTGCGAAAATTTACAATTCAAGTTTAATTACAAGGGAAAACGTTACATATAAAATAAATGAAACATGAAACACGGACCTACGTTTACTTATATTTATGAGTTTAGCAATTCGGGATCGGCAGTCGTCAAATGTGTGAATTATAAATAATGAGCACTATGAAATATATAAAGGGATTTAGTAAATTTAATGGTACACGATTGAAGACAGACATGACGGGACAAAAGAATACACGCGAAAAAACGTGGTCTCAAAAATATTTAAATATAACTTGACATCTGAGGTGCTAGTGCCAAATTACAGACCTCATTTCAACATGAGTGATATTATTATGATTCGTCTTCACATGAAATATTTTCGAATTACAAGAAACTTTTTGCCTAGGTGTATGGAAGGCTACTAATAAGTAGTCGAGGGATGTCCACACAAGTAGTTTTACTCAAATATTGACTAATGACAGACTTTGGTTACAGGTGCCAAGGGATAATCCAGCGGGAACCGCTGCATTTTTGCGTGACATGACGTCATTTGGTTAAACCAACATTTATACTACAACTATATAGTATTTATAATAAAACAAATAAATTATATATTTTCTGTCGTGAGTTTTAATTTCGATTATTACAGTATTACCTGATCTGATTGCAATATTGAGCTCTGTGAAGTTGGCAACTCGAGTTGCGAATTTTTAAACCTACACTATCTCATTCGTTTGTCCATCGTTAGTCCACGTTTGCCCAGGAAAAATTTTCGTTTGCCCACCCTTGGTTCAAAAGTTATAAAAAAAACAAAAATTGTTTGTGAAGCTGGCCCCTCCAATTGAGATTTTTTATCCAAACAATATATCATGTGTTAGCTCATCGTTAGTCGATGTTTGTCCAGGCAAAAGTTTCGTTTGCCCACCCTCAGATCAAAAGTTATTGAACGGAAACGTTTTTTTCTGAAAAAGTCATTTCGGTTCTTCCCATATTTTCGCGAGGTTTAGTGTTTATCACACTTGAATGGGCTATATCGTTAGCTCATCTAACGATCTCGATTGTCCAGGCAAAAGTTTCGTTTGCCCACCCTCAGATCAAAAGTTATTGAACAAAAACTTTTTTTTCTGAAAAAGTCATTTCGGTTCTTCCCATATTTTCGCGAGGTTTAGTGTTTATCACACTTGAATGGGCTATATCGTTAGCTCATCCAACGATCTCGATTGTCCAGGCAAAAGTTTCGTTTGCCCACCCTCAGATCAAAAGTTATTGAACAAAAACGTTTTTTTCTGAAAAAGTAATTTCGGTTCTTCCCATATTTTCACGAGGTTTAGAGTTTATCACACTTGAATGGGCTATATCGTTAGCTCATCCAACGAACTCGATTGTCCAGGCAAAAGTTTCGTTTGCCCACCCTCAGATCAAAAGTTATTGAACAAAAACGTTTTTTTCTGAAAAAGTAATTTCGGTTCGGCCCATATTTTCGCGAGGTTTAGTGTTTATCACACTTGAATGGGCTATATCGTTAGCTCATCTAACGTACTCGATTGTCCAGGCAAAAGTTTCGTTTGCCCACCCTCAGATCAAAAGTTATTGAACAAAAACTTTTTTCTGAAAAAGTAATTTCGGTTCTTCCCATATTTTCACGAGGTTTAGAGTTTATCACACTTGAATGGGCTATATCGTTAGCTCATCCAACGAACTCGATTGTCCAGGCAAAAGTTTCGTTTGCCCACCCTCAGATCAAAAGTTATTGAACAAAAACGTTTTTTTCTGAAAAAGTAATTTCGGTTCGGCCCATATTTTCGCGAGGTTTAGTGTTTGTCACACTTGAATGGGCTCTATCATTAGCTCATCCAACGAACTCGATTGTCCAGGCAAAAGTTTCGTTTGCCCACAATCAGATCAAAAGTTATTGAACAAAAACGGTTTTTTTCTGAAAAAGTCATTTCGGTTCTTCCCATATTTTCGCGAGGTTTAGTGTTTATCACACTTGAATGGGCTATATCGTTAGCTCATCTAACGTACTCGATTGTCCAGGCAAAAGTTTCGTTTGCCCACCCTCAGATCAAAAGTTATTGAACAAAAACTTTTTTCTTAAAAAGTAATTTCGGTTCTTCCCATATTTTCGCGAGGTTTAGTGTTTATCACACTTGAATGGGCTATATCGTTAGCTCATCCAACGAACTCGATTGTCCAGGCAAAAGTTTCGTTTGCCCACCCTCAGATCAAAAGTTATTGAACAAAAACGTTTTTTTCTGAAAAGGTAATTTCGGATCTTCTCATATTTTCGCGAGGTTTAGTGTTTATCACACTTGAATGGGCTATATCGTTAGCTCATCCAACGAACTTGATTGTCCAGGCAAAAGTTTCGTTTGCCCACCCTCAGATCAAAAGTTATTGAACAAAAACGTTTTTTTCTGAAAAAGTAATTTCGGTTCGGCCCATATTTTCGCGAGGTTTAGTGTTTATCACACTTGAATGGGCTCTATCATTAGCTCATCCAACGAACTCGATTGTCCAGGCAAAAGTTTCGTTTGCCCACAATCAGATCAAAAGTTATTGAACAAAAACGGTTTTTTTCTGAAAAAGTCATTTCGGTTCTTCCCATATTTTCGCGAGGTTTAGTGTTTATCACACTTGAATGGGCTATATCGTTAGCTCATCTAACGTACTCGATTGTCCAGGCAAAAGTTTCGTTTGCCCACCCTCAGATCAAAAGTTATTGAACAAAAACTTTTTTCTTAAAAAGTAATTTCGGTTCTTCCCATATTTTCGCGAGGTTTAGTGTTTATCACACTTGAATGGGCTATATCGTTAGCTCATCCAACGAACTCGATTGTCCAGGCAAAAGTTTCGTTTGCCCACCCTCAGATCAAAAGTTATTGAACAAAAACGTTTTTTTCTGTGTGGTGTTCTATATTAATTGTGTCATGTAGGTAGTTAGAAAATAAACAGTTACATCGCTGATTCGGTCTTGTTTTATTGTTCGCCTACGATAAAACCTTTAAATATCCTACTGGCGACGAGGATTAACGCGAAATAGTGTTATATTTTATAGTTTAGTTCCGTTAATTAGTTAAAACATAAATAATAACATGCCAATCGGAAAAGTTGAACAATTTGACCTTTCAAGCAAAAAGTGGGCAGCTTATGTTCGCCGGGTCGAACAGTTCATAACTTTAAACGAAATTAAACCCAGTTTACAAGTTGCTACGTTAGTGACATTGGTTGGCGAGGCCACCTATGATCTTATGTGTGATCTGTGTGCACCTAACCATCCGGAGGCGAAAAACTTTAATGAATTAGTGAAGATAGTCGGCGACCATCTCGAACCACAGCGTTCTGAAATTGCAGAACGACATGTTTTCCGTCAAAGAAGACAAGGGTTGAATGAAAATTTAAGTGAATACTTGCAGGTTTTAAAACATTTGGCAAGTACATGTAATTTTAACTCAACATTGGAAGAAAATTTACGTGACCAATTTGTGTCTGGTTTGGCGAGCGATGACATGAGGTCTCGTTTATTTGCTGAACCGACCTTGACGTACAAGAGAGCAGTGGAGTTGGCCCTGGCATTGGAGGCCGCGGAGCGGCATGCGCAGACCAGCGGGGCATCGTGTGCGCAATACGGCGGCGCGGCCGGCGGGTCCGGCGCGTGCGAGCCTATACATCGGGTTACAGCGAGGCCGAGGAGCGCCCAAACGCCACCGGCCGGGCGTGCATCGGCCTATAACAGCAGCTCATCGGCGGAGGCGTCGTTTAATACGCGATTTTTTCGTTCTTGTTGGCGTTGCGGCCGTGAACATAAGCCCGATGTTTGCCGTTTCAAAAATTACTCTTGTGACGTGTGTGGTCAAAAAGGGCATATTAAAGTTATGTGTAGGAAAAACGGTGATAAAAATAAGCAATTGCAACCGGCACGTTATCGTAAACAAAACTATATCGAGGATAGTGATAGCAGTGATGAACATCAAAGTGAAAATATTATTTTTAACCTGAGTACATACAGTCAAAAAGGGAAACCATACTTGGTTTCAGCTATTGTTAACGATAAAAAAATTACTCTTGAGCTTGATACGGGCAGTAAACTATCTGTAATTAGTTGGAAATTTTATAAAGAACACTTTAAGAACGTGTCTTTACTTCCTAATAATTTGTCATTATACTCTTATGTAGGAACGGTAATTGAACCTGTTGGATATATATATGTAAATGTTGTTATTGGAAAACATAAGGCTCAAAATTTAAAATTGTTTGTGATTAAAAAAGGAGGACCACCTTTGCTTGGTAGGTCGTGGTTAAAAAAATTAAAAATAAATAATATAAATGTAAATAATTTGTTGTATAATATCAGAGATTTAGACAACTTTGTGGAGAATCTGAAAAATGAATTTCCAACTGTATTTTCCCCTGGCTTAGGAACTTGCACTAAGAAAATTTCATTAAAATTAATAGATTCGAATCCTGTGTTTATTAAAGCCAGACCTTTGCCTTTAGCACTTAGAGAACCTGTTGCGTTAGAATTAAAACGTCTTGAGGCAGAAGGTACCATCCGCAAGGTAGATTATTCTGATTACGGGTCACCTATTGTTCCTGTGATTAAAAAAAATGGTGATATTCGCATTTGCGGCGATTATAAAGTAACTATAAATCCTAAATTGATGCGCGAACCGTACCCTCTACCTCGAATTGAAGAATTATTTGCCGCATTAAGTGGTGGTGAACAGTTTTCGAAAATCGATCTCACCAATGCTTATCAACAACTCTGGCTCGAGGAGGACTCGCAGCCATGTACTGCCATTACTACTCACGTAGGCACTTATGTTTATAGACGTACACCATTTGGCCTTACATGTATACCAGAGAAATTCCAAAAATTTATGGAAGAAACATTAAAGGGTTTAAAAGGGGTTGCTGTTTTCATGGATGACATTGCAGTGAGTGGTCCTGACAAATTCACGCATCTTTCTAACCTAAAAGCACTGTTTGCACGGTTGAGTGAGGTCGGTTTGAGAATCAAGTTAGAAAAATGCAAATTTATGCAAGATAGTATTAGTTATTTGGGTTTCATTATTGATAAAAATGGCTTACATCCGGATCCAAATAAGGTTAAAGCAATAGTTGAAGCTCCTGCACCAAGTGATATAACACAATTAAGATCATTTTTAGGCTTTATAAATTATTATGCCAAATTTATTCCAAATTTAAGTACTTTACTTCATCCATTACATAAGTTGTTAAAAAAAAATAAGATTTGGGTCTGGTCTCAAGAATGTGATAAAGCCTTTCAGTCAGTTAAAAATTCTATTGCTAACACTAATGTATTGGTACATTATAAACCGGATTTGCCTCTTGTTTTAGCAGTTGATAGCAGTTCGTATGGCATTGGAAGTGTCTTGTCTCATAGATATCCTAATGGTGAGGACCGACCGATTTGTTTCGCGTCGCGAACTCTTAATACTGCAGAACGTGCATATAGCCAAATTGATAAAGAGGCTCTTGCTATAATTAATGGTGTAATGAAACACCACCAGTATTTGTATGGTCGTCACTTTATCATTAAGACTGATCATAAGCCTTTAACATTCATTTTTGGTCCAAAATTTGGATTACCACAAGTGGCTTCTAGTCGCTTACAAAGGTATGCAACCAGATTAGCAGCGTACGATTTTGACGTTGAATTTGTTAAATCCAACTCAAATGGCAATGCGGACGCACTATCACGCCTTCCCTTACCATACGAACCAAAGAATGAATCTGGGTTGAATTTGGTGTCTTACATAAATTATGTCGAAGATTCATTTCCGATTAGTGCACGCGAAGTTGCGTTAAAGACCCAAACCGATGAAGTGTTAAGTAAAATTTATAAATATATAATGAATGGTTGGCCCTCACTCGTGAATGATAATGAAAAGCCGTATTACAATAGGAAAGAATATCTTTCAATAGAGCAAGGATGTATTTTGTATAATCACAGGGTTATTATTCCGGTTCTTTTAAGAAAACAAGTTCTAAGGGAGCTACATGAAGGGCATTTAGGAGTAGTGAAAATGAAAAATTTATCTCGCAATTATGTATATTGGCCTAATTTAGATAATGAAATTGAAGTTTTATGTCGTGACTGCACTGCCTGTAGACAGCAAAGAGATGCTCCACCACAGTCTTTGTTACATCCTTGGGTTTTTCCTGCTCGTCCCTGGCAGCGGTTACATATTGATTTTGCAGAGTTTCAAGGGAAACATTATCTTGTTACAGTAGATGCACATAGCAAGTGGATTGAGGTTCAAAAGATGACCAATACTACAGCTAGTACAACCATAAATAAATTACGGGAACTTTTTGCTCGGTTTGGATTGCCATCACAGGTTGTAAGCGATGGCGGTCCACCGTTTGGATCACGCGAATTTGGTGATTATATGAACAAAAATTTAATAACACACACAATTACCAGTCCTTATAGACCTGCAGGAAATGGAGCTGCTGAAAATGCGGTAAAATCGGTTAAGCGAGCTATGAAAAAATCTGTGCACGAAGGCGTTGATCTTGAAACCGCAATTGCACAGTTTTTATTTCAATACCGTAATTGTGACCATGCTACTACTGGTGTGGCACCTGCAGTAGCTATTTTAGGCAGACGTTTACGTGGAAGATTAGATATTCTCAAACCAAGTACGGAGCGTAATGTAGAAAAAATATGCGAACGCGTAGGTCGTGCATGTCCTGGTGCTGAACGTTATGTTAATGTTGGAGATCCAGTACTTGCACGAGACTATCGCGCTCGCACTGATAAGTGGGCACCGGCAAATGTAGTAGCTAGAGAGGCCCCGCTGTCTTATAGAGTTAGACTATCAGACGGGCATGAGTGGAAGCGTCATATTGATCAAATTATTCCAAATAAAACTACACGGTTGAGCGTTAGCCATTCATTGATAAATAACGAAGCAGATAACTCTGATAAATCAAAAACAATTGAAGCACCGTCACATATTATACCAGATTCTGCTGATGAAGTTATAGAACATGACATAGATAGAGCTAATAGTCCAAAGTCAACCTCAAACGATAAAAACGTTATTGAGGATGAATTGCTGCCGAAACGTCTCAGACGTAAATGTATTTACCGTGGCAAATATGTATATTAATTTTGTAGTACCTAAGCTTTTCTTTCTTAACTAATTTCTTTGATTTCTTACGTTTTATATGTTTCTTTTTATTTCTATATCAAAATACTATTATATGTTCTAAGGACCTTATCATATTTATTTTATCTTCTTTCTAACAGAAACCCTTTCATATTTTTTTTAAAATTAATTGGTTTAAGAGTCTATCATGCCCATTTTGTGTTATCTTTATAATTTCGGTTCGGCCCATATTTTCGCGAGGTTTAGTGTTTATCACACTTGAATGGGCTCTATCATTAGCTCATCCATTATGTTTATAATGTCAAGCAAGTAACAGTCAAGCACAGTTCTTGTGAAAATTAAATAAAATGATAAGGTCACTATTTCTTTTTGCATTTTTTTTTTGTTTGCTGTTGTCTTAAAGGGGGAGGTGTGGTGTTCTATATTAATTGTGTCATGTAGGTAGTTAGAAAATAAACAGTTACATCGCTGATTCGGTCTTGTTTTATTGTTCGCCTACGATAAAACCTTTAAATATCCTACTTCTGAAAAGGTAATTTCGGATCTTCTCATATTTTCGCGAGGTTTAGTGTTTATCACACTTGAATGGGCTATATCGTTAGCTCATCCAACGAACTTGATTGTCCAGGCAAAAGTTTCGTTTGCCCACCCTCAGATCAAAAGTTATTGAACAAAAACGTTTTTTTCTGAAAAAGTAATTTCGGTTCGGCCCATATTTTCGCGAGGTTTAGTGTTTATCACACTTGAATGGGCTATATCGTTAGCTCATCCAACGAACTCGATTGTCCAGGCAAAAGTTTCGTTTGCCCACCCTCAGATCAAAAGTTATTGAACAAAAACGTTTTTTTCTGAAAAAGTAATTTCGGTTCGGCCCATATTTTCGCAAGGTTTAGTGTTTATCACACTTGAATGGGCTCTATCATTAGCTCATCCAACGAACTCGATTGTCCAGGCAAAAGTTTCGTTTGCCCACAATCAGATCAAAAGTTATTGAACAAAAACGGTTTTTTTCTGAAAAAGTCATTTCGGTTCTTCCCATATTTTCGCGAGGTTTAGTGTTTATCACACTTGAATGGGCTCTATCGTTAGCTCATCTAACTTACTCGATTGTCCAGGCAAAAGTTTCGTTTGCCCACCCTCAGATCAAAAGTTATTGAACAAAAACTTTTTTTTCTGAAAAAGTCATTTCGGTTCTTCCCATATTTTCGCGAGGTTTAGTGTTTATCACACTTGAATGGGCTATATCGTTAGCTCATCTAACGATCTCGATTGTCCAGGCAAAAGTTTCGTTTGCCCACCCTCAGATCAAAAGTTATTGAACAAAAACTTTTTTCTGAAAAAGTAATTTCGGTTCTTCCCATATTTTCACGAGGTTTAGTGTTTATCACACTTGAATGGGCTATATCGTTAGCTCATCCAACGAACTCGATTGTCCAGGCAAAAGTTTCGTTTGCCCACCCTCAGATCAAAAGTTATTGAACAAAAACGTTTTTTTCTGAAAAAGTCATTTCGGTTCGGCCCATATTTTCGCGAGGTTTAGTGTTTATCACACTTGAATGGGCTCTATCATTAGCTCATCCAACGAACTCGATTGTCCAGGCAAAAGTTTCGTTTGCCCACAATCAGATCAAAAGTTATTGAACAAAAACGGTTTTTTTCTGAAAAAGTCATTTCGGTTCTTCCCATATTTTCGCGAGGTTTAGTGTTTATCACACTTGAATGGGCTCTATCGTTAGCTCATCTAACTTACTCGATTGTCCAGGCAAAAGTTTCGTTTGCCCACCCTCAGATCAAAAGTTATTGAACAAAAACCTTTTTTTTCTGAAAAAGTCATTTCGGTTCTTCCCATATTTTCGCGAGGTTTAGTGTTTATCACACTTGAATGGGCTATATCGTTAGCTCATCTAACGATCTCGATTGTCCAGGCAAAAGTTTCGTTTGCCCACCCTCAGATCAAAAGTTATTGAACAAAAACTTTTTTCTGAAAAAGTAATTTCGGTTCTTCCCATATTTTCACGAGGTTTAGTGTTTATCACACTTGAATGGGCTATATCGTTAGCTCATCCAACGAACTCGATTGTCCAGGCAAAAGTTTCGTTTGCCCACCCTCAGATCAAAAGTTATTGAACAAAAACGTTTTTTTCTGAAAAAGTCATTTCGGTTCGGCCCATATTTTCGCGAGGTTTAGTGTTTATCACACTTGAATGGGCTCTATCATTAGCTCATCCAACGAACTCGATTGTCCAGGCAAAAGTTTCGTTTGCCCACCCTCAGATCAAAAGTTATTGAACAAAAACTTTTTTTTCTGAAAAAGTCATTTCGGTTCTTCCCATATTTTCGCGAGGTTTAGTGTTTATCACACTTGAATGGGCTGTATCGTTAGCTCATCTAACGAACTCGATTGTCCAGGCAAAAGTTTCGTTTGCCCACCCTCAGATCAAAAGTTATTGAACAAAAACGGTTTTTTTCTGAAAAAGTCATTTCGGTTCTTCTCATATTTTCGCGAGGTTTAGTGTTTATCACACTTGAATGGGCTCTATCGTTAGCTCATCTAACGAACTCGATTGTCCAGGCAAAAGTTTCGTTTGCCCACCCTCAGATCAAAAGTTATTGAACAAAAACGTTTTTTTCTGAAAAGGTAATTTCGGTTCTTCCCATATTTTCACGAGGTTTAGTGTTTATCACATTTGAATGAGCTCTATCGTTAGCTCATCCAACGAACTCGATTGTCCAGGCAAAAGTTTCGTTTGCCCACCCTCAGATCAAAAGTTATTGAACAAAAACTTTTTTTTCTGAAAAAGTCATTTCGGTTCTTCCCATATTTTCGCGAGGTTTAGTGTTTATCACACTTGAATGGGCTGTATCGTTAGCTCATCTAACGTACTCGATTGTCCAGGCAAAAGTTTCGTTTGCCCACCCTCAGATCAAAAGTTATTAAACAAAAACGTATTTTTTACTATTATTATTATTATTATTATATTTGGTCTTTATTGGCCGACATTTTGAATATTTTCATGGTCCGTTGTAATCTATGTGAATGTGTTCTATTCTATTTTTTCTAAATTTTTTGATAACTAACGCCGTTTTTTAGTTCTTTGATGTACATCACTGACTTTCTTTTGGACGGTTTGTTTATTAACTTTTGAACTAAGGGAGGGTAAACGAACTTTTGCCTGGACAATCGAGTTCGTTGGATGAGCTAACGATATAGCCCATTCAAGTGTGATAAACACTAAACCTCGCGAAAATATGGGAAGAACCGAAATTACTTTTTAAGAAAAAAGTTTTTGTTCAATAACTTTTGATCTGAGGGTGGGCAAACGAAACTTTTGCCTGGACAATCGAGTACGTTAGATGAGCTAACGATATAGCCCATTCAAGTGTGATAAACACTAAACCTCGCGAAAATATGGGAAGAACCGAAATGACTTTTTCAGAAAAAAACCGTTTTTGTTCAATAACTTTTGATCTGATTGTGGGCAAACGAAACTTTTGCCTGGACAATCGAGTTCGTTGGATGAGCTAACGATATAGCCCATTCAAGTGTGATAAACACTAAACCTCGCGAAAATATGGGAAGAACCGAAATTAGTTTTTCAGAAAAAAACGTTTTTGTTCAATAACTTTTGATCTGAGGGTGGACAAACGAAACTTTTGCCTGGACAATCGAGTTCGTTGGATGAGCTAACGAGATAGCCCATTCAAGTGTGATAAACACTAAACCTCGCGAAAATATGGAAAGAACCGAAATGACTTTTTCGGAAAAAAACGTTTTTGTTCAATAACTTTTGATCTGAGGTTGGACAAACGAAACTTTTGCCTGGAAAATCGAGTTCGTTGGATGAGCTAACGAGATAGGCCATTCAAGTGTGATAAACACTAAACCTCGCGAAAATATGGAAAGAACCGAAATGACTTTTTCGGAAAAAAACGTTTTTGTTCAATAACTTTTGATCTGAGGTTGGACAAACGAAACTTTTGCCTGGAAAATCGAGTTCGTTAGATGAGCTAACGATACAGCCCATTCAAGTGTGATAAACACTAAACCTCGCGAAAATATGGGAAGAACCGAAATTAATTTTTCAGAAAAAAACGTTTTTGTTCAATAACTTTTGATCTGAGGGTGGGCAAACGAAACTTTTGCCTGGACAATCGAGTACGTTAGATGAGCTAACGATATAGCCCATTCAAGTGTGATAAACACTAAACCTCGCGAAAATATGGGAAGAACCGAAATGACTTTTTCAGAAAAAAACCGTTTTTGTTCAATAACTTTTGATCTGAGGGTGGGCAAACGAAACTTTTGCCTGGACAATCGAGTTCGTTGAATGAGCTAACGATATAGCCTATTCAAGTGTGATAAACACTAAACCTCGCGAAAATATGGGCCGAACCGAAATAACTTTTTCAGAAAAAAAACGTTTTTGTTCAATAACTTTTGATCTGAGGGTGGGCAAACGAAACTTTTGCCTGGACAATCGAGTACGTTAGATGAGCTAACGATATAGCCCATTCAAGTGTGATAAACTCTAAACCTCGCGAAAATATGGGAAGAACCGAAATTACTTTTTCAGAAAAAAACGTTTTTGTTCAATAACTTTTGATCTGAGGGTGGGCAAACGAAAGTTTTGCCTGGAAAATCGAGTTCGTTAGATGAGCTAACGATATAGCCCATTCAAGTGTGATAAACACTAAACCTCGCGAAAATATGGGAAGAACCGAAATGACTTTTTCAGAAAAAAACGTTTTTGTTCAATAACTTTTGATCTGAGGGTGGGCAAACGAAACTTTTGCCTGGACAATCGAGTTCGTTGGATGAGCTAACGATATAGCCTATTCAAGTGTGATAAACACTAAACCTCGCGAAAATATGAGCCGAACCGAAATGACTTTTTCAGAAAAAAAGGTTTTTGTTCAATAACTTTTGATCTGAGGGTGGGCAAACGAAACTTTTGCCTGGACAAACATCGACTAACGATGAGCTAACACATGGTATATTGTTTGGATAAAAAATCTCAATTGGAGGTGCCAGCTTCACAAACAATTTTTGTTTTTTTTTATAACTTTTGAACCAAGGGTGGGCAAACGAAAATTTTTCCTGGGCAAACGTGGACTAACGATGGACAAACGAATGAGATAGTGTAGGTTTAAAAATTCGCATCTCGAGTTGCCAACTTCACAGAGCTGCAATATTGCCATATGGTATTTTGTGATTGATTAAATAAAAACATTCAGATTTGTATCCAACAAAAAAATAAATTTAGAAATATACATGTCACTTTGTTTTAATTGTTTTATGTTTCGCATGTTCCTACTTCTTGGCCTAGAGAATAGACCAATTACCAATAAAATTAGTGCATAATTATGTATGTATAATTTTGATAACTGTCATGAAAACCCGATACGTCTTTGATACTTATCCAACGTGGCTGAAGTCGTGGGCGAATACTAGTATATAAACGTTTTAGAATGTATATAGACTTATGCTACACGATCATCTGTTCAAAGTAAGAAAGTTTCATCGTAACAAGCGATAGAAATGACTAGCAAAAAATTGTTGTTGTGTATTTTAATTATTAACTTTTCTAAAAAAAACTTGATTGCGCAATATAAAAGTAACTATTCAATGCAATACATATTAAATTATTATCTAAAAATGTTCCCAAGTCTTCAGCTAATAAAAAAAATAATTGAAATAGCACAGTATCTTTGTAATAAGATATATTGTTCTAATCTTATCAAAAATAAGATAAGAATTGGATTAACATTAATCAAATAGTTATTTATGTGTACATTGTCGAAATACAGAAATCAAAAGATTAGTAGAAATAACTATTTTAGCTACTTATTATAAGGATATTTGAAAAGATGAGAAAGAAAACAGTTATAATAATTGTATCAGTTGTTGGAGTTGCTCTCCTTGCTGCTGGTTTATCAGTATTAATATGGTGGTTGGTTACCGACTCTAATGATGTTACTGACGATGACTATACAACACTAGCACCAGATACAGAAACAACTACAGAACAGGTTATCATGGAGGATGATTTCACCATAATCCGTAAGTATACATTACCTGCATCAGCAAATTACTAACGTCCTAGTGCTAAATCTTGGTCATATTTAAAAATGGAAATTCTATTGGTCTAATGCGCTTATTATTGTAATTATCTCGTGCTGACAGGAAAGAATCCGACTTAAACATGAGGGAAAGATTTTCTATGAGAGACTCTGGAATCTTATGGGAATACTAGGATATGCCCGCGACTTCGTCCACGCTTGCCTTGAAATTCCCGCGAGATACTCGGGATACAAAGTACCATAGCATTAAAAAGATATGACAAGTTGTTTTAATGAAAACTGTGTCGGAATAAGCTAATTTTTATGCACCCGAACAACTACAAACTGCTCCCGGGAAAAATTCCCGCGGGGTTCACGGAATAAAAATATCACACTTTTATTACACAAAATTTCCTATCGATCAGTAAAAAAATCACTTTGTAATTCGATTCTTTTTAATTTGGCTATTTTAAATCATTCCCAGAAAAAATCCCGCGATTATTCCGGTATAAAAATAGCGCAGATTTTAAGTCTAAGAATTTTCTGTCGATCAGCGAAAACTGCATCGAAATCGGCCCAATAGTTTTTACGTGAATCCGGAAGAAACAGACAAACAGACAGAAAATCTAAAAAATTGCATCCATCCTCCATTGTTTATATAGTCTATTCCAGTTGGTTTTTTTTTAAATAGCTTCAATGTACAGACACGACATATTTAGAATTTTATAGTATTATAAATTTCATCCAGGGTCTTGTTTCTCTATGTTAATTTGAACCGTTGAGAAGATTGGGACCTCGCAGTCTCAAGGTTTGACCTCTTTGCGTCTGTTGAAACTCAACAACTACCCACCGGTAACTGGGTTTGGAACCACTGCAGCCTTCCGCGCATAGCGATGGCTTTTAAGCAAAGACATTACCTATATTATTCTCTTAATGGGGATGGTTGGGCATAATTTACATAATCTTATAATGGAAGAAGATTACTAGTACTGACAATCCCGGTACCTAGGTACTTTATGAGTTGCCTTGATAGTTTGTTCTACTGGGGGTCCTAAATGTCAATAGTATCGATTCATCATAATAAGTATGTACATGGAAAATTATTTTTTCATGGTTCGCAACAACTATCGGTTTATTGTTGTTTTACATTGTGTTCAAATATTTTATGAAATTGAAAAGAAAGGATTTTAACTTTTTTATTGATGTATTCTAAAAAATATATTTTAAATAGTGGCATTCAGAATGCGATTGATGAAGAACACAGAAACTTTATTTTAACTATTTTTAACGAGCCTATATACTTTTACGAGGGGAAACTCTATCGAGGGCCACCAGCCGCGCAGTGAACTGGAGAAATCGCGACCGGTTTTATGGGATTCGCCAGGCCGAGGTGACACTAGCACCTCTAGTCAGATCTTAAGATGCTATGGCCACACCAAATGTATACCCACTAAAACCCCTCGGTGTTCCGTCCCTCGTCTTTTAATGCCAGGGCTACGGGTAAATAGTCTAGCCTCTCCGTAGGTCCTGGTAGACAGTGGCCGCCCATCGGCCTCTTCCACTGCCGGGGGACTACTTTTGTCCCCAGGCATCTACTTACGCTTATTGCATAACGCGGTTTGTAACTCGCGCCACAGGAGGAGAGGTAGGTGCGCGCGGAATGCGTCGCACCCCCATCTCTACAACCTATAAACCTCGTATAACTATTATAAATAAGGCGGGTGTTACACACTGTGTGTATATAATAGGCAACACAAGCGCCGAATTTGTATAAAAATATAATGACTAAGAAATTTTAATCATTTATCTTATGTCTTTAGCTTTAGAAGGAAGCATGGGTGATTTACCTCAAACTGCAGCATATACAAGGATAAAAAACAGTGGTGATATGTTTTGGTGGTTCTATCCGTCCACTAACATGTCAAGATCCGGAACTACTAGACCCATAGTTTTATGGTTAGATGGAGTAACGGGAACACCACCTAGCTTGCTTGCCAATTTCGCAATGTTTGGACCTCATGATTTTAATTTGAATAGACGAGACAACTCATGGGTATGTTATAACTGTCTTAAGAAATGTTATGAATATGTATTATTAGTAGGATCGATTATCTTTTATTTTCGGTACACTACTAGGCTTGTTATGAGCTAGGTGTTAACCTCTTACACAACCCCAAAATGATAGGGGACTGAATACGCGTCGTTAGCTGCCAATTCATAATTACAAAGATCAATGCTTACCATCTTCGTTGACCCGGACGCCTAGAATTGATGGACGATTGGAATTTTGATGAAGTCATATTTAGCGCGACTGATCGGTCGGCGTCCGGTTGGTTCTGTATCCCTAGTCCCTAGAATAATAGAATGAAAGCTACATTAAACGAGGTTCAGGCCTGCAATTGTCAAAACTACACAGGATAGAGAAAAGTGGCCTACGTTCAGTTATTGTTGGGTCTCTGAGCCAACGGAATTATGTTTTTATATATTAATAAGTTGCGCCGCGCCGTTTGTGTTGAAAACTCAATTTAAATACAAATTCACTTGTGAACTTCACTGTTGAAATGATAACTCTTGAGTAATCATTTTTTGTATTATTATGAAAGTTTAAACTCTTGCGCAGTTTCTAAAGATGCTCAGGAACTACGGAGTAGCCTTTTTTAATTTAAGATTGAGAATTCGAGTTTGAAATTTTCTAATAATCACTAAAAAATAAATAACTCGAAAACTAAAAATTGTAATAAAACATATATGGGGTAATTCGGGCACCTCTTCATGTAAACTAATTTTTCTTTTGAACGTCGCTATTATGGCCTACATTCATTTTCAATATGTGAAATGTCCATTATTATATTTGCGTCTCTCCTTCAGGGAAACCGATGGTGTAGGTACCTACATGGACAATAATAAGACAACATAGTTCGATTTGCGAGTTTCTTTTCTATTAAACATGCCGATTTTGTTGGGGGCTAAGAAGACATGCTTATTAAACACACGAGAGGTCTACGTTGTTACGAGATATATTTTCGAGTGTAACTTCAACGGTGGCAGAAACAACTTAAGACAGCCACGCATTCCAATATTAAATTGAAATTTAACATATACAAAAAGTTTGTATATCCATCAGATTTTTTCACGATGATTTTTTTCAACGTGCAGACAATCATAGTTTTCCATTTATATAGTTTTACTCGGAATTTAATAGTCTCTATGTCTCACTATAATTAAAACTAGAAAAACTTAATTGTTGAATTAAGATTATTAAACAGTTAAGGACATTTTCAGATTGATGAATACAATTTGTTATTTGTGGATTCACCTCTAGGGACTGGCTTTAGCACGGTCGTTAATGAAGAAAACATTCCGAAGACCCTGGAAGAAAATGGTAAAACTGCAAACACTAGCCATAACGAAAATTTACAATAATAAGTACCTATAACTTGTTTATATAGTCTAAAACCTAAAAAAAAAGTAATCTTAATAGTAATAATAGTGTTTTGTTTCTTTATATAAGATTTCACCTGTTTTTTACAGCTGTTCATTTGCGGTTTACTCTGGAATCGTTTTATACACTACACGAGGAATACGTAAATACCCCATTATACATTTTTGGGGAAGGCCATGGGTCACAACTAGCTGTAGCTCTCGCTATTGAACTAAACAAAGTAAGTGATTTGTATGTAAATACTTTCTTCCTAGAAATCATTATAAAGCAGATAATATAAAAGGAATGCTATTATTTTTACACTTACGTTTATATAGTTTTACTACGTTTGATATAAAGTCGTCGTAGCATGGACCGTTTAAGGTTTTTGCTTGAACTAACATGCATATTGTTACAAAAACCACGAACTAATGGTGAAGGAAAACTTCGCGATGAAACTGGCATATCTAAATATCTCCTGTTTCAAAACTGCCAATCCACCTTTGACAAACATGGCAGGTATACCGTCACTTCCCTTAAAAATAGGGTGGCCCAACTCAGCAGGGTAGATTTAGGCAACTCAATGCTGCACACATAAATGTCACAAAAAATTATTACAACGTGGTATTTATTACAAACAATAATTCTTTATGTTATTTCATAGCCTCAAAACTTCACCCATAACTTACAAGGAGTCGTGATAGGCAATGGCATTATATCACCAGCTGTTGCTCTAACGAAACTCGGTTTCTATCTTGAAGAACTTGGATATATTGACGCGAATGGTCGAAGTGCTATCGAAAACTTGTCAAACGAAACAAACAGTTTGGTCAGTACGGAACACCTAGAAGTAGCTTTCGATAAATTTATCACACTGGGTGATTTCGTTAACGATTACGCTGGAGCCATAGCTGTAAATTTAGGGCATATTGTAGAAAAATTAACACGAGATTCAACAGGTAAGTTAAAGCTTGTATTAGAATAAATTATAAATTAGTACAAAGAAGGAAACATAAGTTATATTGTATTCTACCTATAATCTCTAAAGACTATAAGTAGAATACTGAGTCTAGGTCATCGAAGTCAATGGGTAAAGTCCTCAAAAGACTGACTACGTAACCTCGCTAGACCGCCATACTGATCCGTTGCCCGACGTAGGAACCGGCCCTCTAATCACCGGAAGAGCCTATGAGTCGATATGTGCCATTTGTTCGATTTCAAAGAATACCTACTTACACTACATGCATTTATATTTACAGTAGATCTACATAGTGCCGTAAATAGGGCGGTGCCATCGGTGCCCAGGCACACCGCATAGACTCTGGGAGGCGCAAGAATGGCCAGACCAGGCAGTACTATTATTTTTTCGGTTTGCTCCTGATACGTTCTCGCTGAGCCTCTAGTGCTCGATTCCAACACATACGTACCTACATGCCAAAACATCTGTTAAATAATTTAAAATTGGAAAAATATTAGATAATTGGACCATCAACACCAAGGTCCTTGTGCGTTATTTTATCACCCTGAATGAAATAAAGTAGGCCTATATTTGGCATTGCTCTAGCTAGGATACCTATAATATCTAAAAAAAAACAAGAGCGCAGTTATAGAAGCTCGTATATTATTATATTAAAAATATTTTTTCTCAAAATATTTCTTAAAATATTTTAACGCCTGAACACATAATTTCGGCTTTAAAAACGTACAAACTAGTTTATGGTAAACAATAATGTGTTTACATTCACTCAACTATTTAGACTGCCATGTTCTTAAGTCAGAACTTTTAACTGTTACAGATTACTTTGGTAAAAAGCAACACATGAGAGAAACGCATGGTTTCACTGATGATCAACTGTTCATGTACGAAGTTGTGGCGCCTGCCTTAAGAATACCAGCAAACATAACTTATGATAGATACCGCAATGCTGTTACCGATGCTTTCAGGGGCACTTTTATGATACCAGCAACTGATAGAGGTATTTCAAAAATTCATAAAATTTACTCGTAGCTAGTAGCGCATTGGCGACGTCCTTGGTATTACTAGCTTTTATAAGCGGCACTTACTACTTTACATCTGTCTATTTGCCTAAGTACTTCAGGCAATATAAAAAGTTATTACTTATAAAATATTCATATATTTTTCAGTGGAATACATTCTTCAAAATACAAACCTGACCGTTACTATTTATAACGGCAATTTGGATGCTGTTTCTAATACGCCAGGTAAAAAATAAATATTTAAGTAGGTATATTTTAGCTATGCTTATTTTATATTTAAAAATATTTGTATTTATTTTTAGTTCTCCATAGTTATCAAATATCTAAGTTTTAGGCTGCCTGTCCACTGAAGCGGGGCGAGGCTGCGGAGCGGAGAAACGAAGAAATATTAACCAATAGAATTGGCTGCCTGTCCATTGACGCAATTTTTATGCAATCCTATTGGGTAATATTTTTCCGCTACTCCGCTCCGCAGCCTCGCTCCGCTTCAATGGACAGACAGCCTTAGTATCTTACTATTAAAGTTCAAATGGATGTGTTCTGCTCAGTCACGCCAGAAAGCCTGATGGGATCTTGATGTCTGGAATATGTAGATATACACCTGCGAAGCCGCGGGAAAAAGCTAGTGTAGAATACGTGTGTTTCTTGTTGGACTGATTATAGATTTTTAAAATATACCTGCGTACAAAATTTAAATTCCTTCGGTAGTGCCATGAGGACTATCAATAGGTACAATACGATACGGTATCGGTTTCGATATTTTACCGAAAAATACGATTCTTCAAGTTGGATACGGATTCAAGAGTGACCTTAAATTAACCGAACTCATTATCATGAAAGGTATTCATTAGAGAAACCCCAAGCTTAGCTCACTCCTAAGCTTGTTGCTCGGTTGAACAATGGGTGTAGCTTCACTCGTCATCTCATGTTCTTCCACACAAGCGCCGGGTATGGGACACAGGTTTAGGTTTAGCGGAGTAGTTGGTTCCGCCCAGTCTTCGCACACGCTGCACGGCGCTTGTCGCCGTGGTCCGGTCCCACACCCACAGTCGAGAGGAACTCAGTATGGTACGAAATGTATTCCCCCTGCGCATCAAAAAAAAAAGCTCTACGGCCACAGCGCAAATTACAATGGTGGCAGGTAAACAATATTATGTGTACCTAACTTTATTGATACTTTTTATTAGGTCAAGTTGAATGGGTAGAAAATCTTCAATGGAATGGACAGATGGAATTCCTAAGCAGTCCACGTTTACCTCTCGTTGTTAACAGCTTGATGGAGGGATATTACCGAGAAACTGAAAGATTGCAGTTCTACTGGATGAATGCCGCTGGATTATCGGTAATTTTCGAACATAATATGCCTAGTAACATTCTATTTTTGATTGTTCATTAAAATCATTACAAAATTACAGCCTACAAGATGTTAACGACACGCTAATCAGGTGATCCGTGCGTATATATACCAAGGGTTTTACACAATATTCAGGACAAAATAGTTACATTACTAACAAAATAGATATTTCGTAACAAAAGAACATACTTTTCAAATATGACAGAGAAAATTGTCAGTGTCAAACTGGCACTTGAACCTATAAGTAATCTTTTCGAATTTGTAAATCTCAATATAATAACGGCCTGGCCACGATCATTGGGCTTGGTGACAGGCGATGCGAAGAACTACACCACAGAACGGCGTCCATACCACGTACTCCTAGGCTTTACCGCTGAACGCAAATTTTTGTGTCTTCATACACCTTTTCGTAGCTCCACGCGTCGCGCTTAGTTGTCGCTCACAACAACAGCTAAACGTCTCCACACAAGGTCGTGGTTGGGCTGTAACCACTTTAGTTATTATTGTAAGGTGTAGGGCGTCACCACAGAATATATTAATAGAAATTGAAAAAGTTTTGACAATCTGTTTAGTACTTACAACGAAAGGTTCTTAGGTTAGGTAGGTGACAAGTAGAAGTGACAAGTCTTATCTGTTTTTAGTATTCAACTACAGAACCATAAAAAGCATTAAATCCAGAGTAGGTATTATCCCATATCTCAAAAACTACTAAACCGAATATTACGGATATGCAAAATAATCAGTGAAAGTATTTTGAAAGCTCTACAAGATTTATTTGACACAATTTTAATTATTATTAGGTTTATTAGGTTGTATTATTTGTAATTGTTATTAGTATTATTAGGTTGCTCATGTATGCCGACAATATCGCGCTGGCAGAGTCGGACAGGGGGCGCGGTCTGAAACTAAATGTGGCGAAGACTGAGTACTTGGCCTGCAACACTACAGATCCCACATCCGTGCGCATAGGCGAAGATACGGTCGAGCGCACGGATCAGTTTAAGTACTTGGGATCTGTACTTAGTGCATCCGGGGATATCGACCACGACGTCAAGGCCCGTATCACAGCAGCTTGGGCCAAGTGGCGTGAGGTGACAGGTGTCATTTGTGACCCCAAAATGCCGGTTAAATTAAAAGGACAGGTCTATAAATCCATCATTAGACCTGTCCTTTTGTATGGCAGTGAAGCGTGGCCTGTACTTGAGCGACACAAGCAAGAACTGCGTGTCACGGAGATGAATATGCTGCGATGGATGTGTGGAGTGACGCGGAAAGACCGAGTCAGGAACTCCCGCATCCGCGGCAGTCTTCATGTCCGTGACATAGCAGACAAATTGCAAGAGTGTCGCTTACGTTGGTACGGCCACGTTTTACGGAGACCGGCTAATTATGTGGGGAACAAATGTCTAGCCATGCCGCCTCCGCCAGGTCCCGGTCGAAGGGGAAGGCCCAAGAAATGTTGGCTTGACGTTGTGAAGGATGACATGCGTACCAATGGTCTCAAAACGGGGGATGCTGAAGACCGCGCGAAGTGGAGTAGAAAAAGTAGGAAAGCGGACCCTGGGCGTCGGAGTGAACGCTCCGAACGCAACCGGGAATTAACGCTCGGATGATGATTATAACTGTATGTGCCATAATATATAAACAAAAAAAAAACAGTTAATTATCATGTTATTAAAAAATCTATATACCTATCTACATAATATTAAGTTTTATGTGTAGTGTAGTCATTCAACCCAGTAGTTTCCGAGAAAAACGACTGAGACTTAGACAAAAGGATGTACGGACATGATCATTTCATACGGTTTCCCTTTTGGCTAAAATTCCCAAGGAACCCTAATAATAGGAAAAGTGTCTCTTAACTATAACTATAGATTCTGGAATATGTACGGTACACGTTTTAATGTGTCTATTGTGAACACAAATTAATATTTGTTACAGGTGCCCCTGGATAGCCCCGTTGCAATGCGGCGTGTTATACAACGAATTATGAATTAAAAACTAAGTTTTATTTACAAACACCGAATTATTAAATTTCTAGCCTTACCTTTCCTTCGAATACTCGATTTTTTTTAAATTAAACATTCTTTGTATTCTCTGTACTTCTAGATTAACTTACTCGCATGTGTCAACGAAACTTCGTTCGTCGAAGATAACGACGTATTTATTTGTGAATTGCAACAGTGACGCCAAGAAAAATGCACTTTTTTGGCTACTTTCTATTTCACGGAAACGACGTCATTTATGAGGATTAAAAGAGCCCTTAGTGTTGATCCGGGATATACCTAAGCTAGCTTTAAGTAAATTTTCATATCCATTCAATAGTTTTCATGTGATGCTCTAACAGAAAGACGGATAGAAAAGACAAGAATTCTAAAAGTTGCACTTTCGAATTCAGCTGGTCCGAATTAACGCCCTGACTTTTTTCTCAATTTTATATTCATTGTACTGACTTACAGAGTAGGTACCTACATAAATATAATGGAGACTCAACTTCCCTGGAGATTTATTATATTATAGAGAAATAGATTACCCCATACTTAGCGGCGTAGCCGCCGTTATAACAGCTGTGTCAATTATACGGGGCTCCGAAGCTACAGGTGCCATAAAATATATTATCTATGGGTGCCCCAACCTACGTATGCAGAGTACTTTTATATCACATACCTATGAAAGTTCTCGTAAAAATTCGTAACATGTTACAACAACCAATAGAAATTTCCAAAACATTTTTCGATAACGGTGGTTCAACAGCAATAGCAAAAACCTGGCGATGGATTTTTGATTAATTCGTGATTGACAGCCGACAGACGACCGCACAGGACACTGTACTTTGTAACGAGAGGACGACGGAAGACGTCTTTATATATACAATGTACTCTTTTAATTGTCAACTTAACAGTTGTCGGTATAATTCGACAATGCCAGCTAGGGATTTGATGGTGACGGCTAACCACATTTACCGTAAACTTATCAGTTTTCGGTTTTAATCAACTACCATTAGTCAGCTGGCGAGTAATTTATCCGTGTATATTTTGTGAACTACCGCTATTTTTTTATTTATTTACACTCAATTTATTCAAATGTACTAATACTAATTATATATATATATATATATATATATATATATATATATATATATATATATATATATATATATATATATATATATATATATATATATATATATATATATAGCTTAATTTACAAAAGATAAAAACTACAAATAGTAAATAGGTCCCAAATCACCGTTGGGAACGTTCCCAAAACGCTGGCCGCATTAACGCGTTCTATGGCAACACTTATGCGTTGCCCAAAATACAGGCCAGCGTTTGGGTTTCGTGAGACATCTATTAGTTTTTACAATAGCATCTCTTTTTTTTTAAGGCGGAGGAAATGCTATTTACGCACAATACTGGGTCCTTTGCAAGGGATTAGACCATAGTTGATCATGAGGGCTTTCCCCTTTGACAAGGGGCAATCCGAACACTAATCAAGCCAGCTTGTGTGGAGACTCAGAGAAGTTGCACGGGCAACACCCACTACCCACTAAAACCACCCTCTTCCTATGTGCCCCGCGCTTTTTATGAAGGAGAGGCTGAGACTTAGAACGTAGTTCCGCCCAGTCCGATCCAGCGCAGAAAGTGCCTGAATGTGCCCCGGGAATCAGAACACATTCACTTCGTCAGCGGGGGTGATGAGTCCTTTGCTCCCTTGATAGCAACAAGTTCTAGTCCAACTGTCAAAGTCAAATTAGTAAGTACTGTCACCTCTCCGATGACGTCGCATCCTCGCATGCCCCAAAATAACTGATTTTATTGTAGACAGAAATCTATGTCTACAGATTTTATGGTCAAAAATCAAAATTATCAGGTCTGAATCTGAGATTACTAGTTCTAAAATGAATTCCAAGTTTTATAAATACTGTGTAGTGCCACAGTGCGAAAGTACTACCATTAAAACTCCAAGTAAATTGTTTATTTATGTGCCTCATAATGAAACAATAAGAAAAAAGTGGCTAACATTTGCAAAACGAGATCCTAATGCATACTCTAAGACAACTCGAATATATTTTTGTGAAGACCATTTTAATGTAAGTTATCATCTCGCTTACATCACAATTTGTATAGTTAGGTACTATAAGAAGTAACTGTCTTGTTGACTGTTATTTTTTAAGTGTTTTCAAAAATATCTTGTTACAGTTGCCTCATGATATGGAGAATTATATGGAGTATAAACTCAAAGGATTCGTATCACAAATAAGGCTGAAACCTGGTCGTATTCCTACTAAATATGAATGTCAGACAAATAGAAAAAAACGAACCTGTAACAACAATACTGATAAATCATATGTTAGTAATAAACACCGAAGAATGATAATCAAAGAGTGCTTGCGTGAAGCAGTTGACAGTGATACACAACATTCTGATCAAGATATTTCTGAAAAAAGTTTAGGTGTGAATAACTCTATATATAAATCTCCAGTATTAAGTTTTTAGCAAGCACTTTTGGTGGGCCTATTTATTTTTGGTAAATATGCATAAACGTGGAACCTGAAAATTACGCATTATTTTGTATTCAAAGACTCCATACGGTTTGCTATGGTATAATTACGACATTAAAATTATCAGGAAATGATGGCCATTTAGACAAAAAATTAATAAACATTACAATTAATTATGAAATACGTGCATTATATATATAGAAATAATGTTTAATTTAAGTGTGACAACTTACCTACTAATTATAATAAAAACACAATTACTTTAATTTTGGGATTAGTCTGCAAATGTAACATATATGACATGATAAAAATAATTATAAAATCAAATAATTAATCAATGGCATTGCTAAAAAACCACGACAATTTGTAAGTAAAACCTCAGATCAATAATATTCAGAGACAACGTTTTTACCTCACTTTGCTAAATGTCAGACAAAGTCGGTAATTATATATAAAATTTGAAAAATATATTAATTATCTTTTTTTATTAATATTAATAAAACTTTATTCAACAAGTAATATTTGTTCTTTCTTTAGACATTGAAACTAAAATACATTATGTAGCAGATCATTGCCAACGGAGAGCATGCCCAGAAGGCTGGCTGCATTGCCATTAATTATCTTAGTTACAATAATGTGAAAAATCTAAAATTCCATACTTTCATGTCATTCAATGATCTTCAGATTGATTGAATAATATTGTTATTCATGCTGTATGGATTTAGTGTCTTTGCCTAACAAGTAGCAAAGTGAAGTAAAAACTTTGTTTCTTAGTATTATTAATCTGAGGTTTCACCTACAAATTACAAAATATGATGGTTTTTTAGCAATGCCGTAATAGTTGATTTTATAATGTTTTTTTTTTTATTTATTGTAGGAGTTCAGCAGACAGGCAGACGGCCCACTTGATGGAAAGTGGTTACCATCGCCTATAGACATTTGCAACACCAAAGGTGCAACAAATGCGCTGCTGTTCTCTTAAGGGAGACTGGAACCTGGTTACTAATGCCCAAACACAACTCAAGGTTGTTCTGGTGACATACTGTAGACCAGGGGCGGTAGCCATCCAGTTGGGCAAATGCCCTACCACCTGGAAGTACCACCTGATAATTATTTTGGTCATGTGATATATGTTACATTTGCAGACTAATCCCGAAATGAAATAAGTGATGTGTTTTTATCACAACTAGGTGAGTTGTGACACTAAAATTGTTTTTAGTTTTAGTTTTTAATGTAATTAATTGTATTGTTTATTAATTTTTTACCTAAATGACGGGTTTTCGATAATTTTAGTGTCCTTATTATACCATAGCAAACTATATTTATAGTCTTTAAACACAAAAAAATGCATAATTATCAGGTTCTGCGTTTTTTCACATTTACCTTATTTTTTAACCTTATGTTTTAGATGTGCATGAAGGAGACTTACCATATGATAATAAAACGGATAAATCTACTGATGTATTAAATGCTGAAAAATTTGGAGATGAAGCTATTAACTTGAATAAAAGGTTAGTAGACCCTATAGTATCACCTGTTATGTTATCAATGTTGATAATGTTGATGTTTCTACAACCTGGATAAGGTTGCATATTCGAAACACTCAAAACCATCTGTATCTGGCTTAAGTACCAATGATATTGATCATAGAAGAAAAACAATTAGATAGAGAAGTTTCTTTATATATAATTGGGGCATAAGTTCTGTCACAAACAGTTTGTTACTTTGTTGCTTTTGGAAAATACATTTATAGTCTTATATGTTAAAACAAAGTAGTTATATATATATAGTTTAAAATTTAATCAAAGTTATTTGGAATGTTCTCTTTGATTTTAAATACAGCCTCTCAATCTTAGGAGCCAATTGTTGACTGCAGCAATGTAGTTTGTGTCTATATCAGCTAGTGCTTTAGTTAGGAGTGCTTTCTCCAAATATTGCCATATTTTGTAATCCAACAGGTTTAAAGCTGGGATAGAAGAGGGCCACTCATCATACCAGATGAGATGGTTTCATTGGTGATGACTGATAACCCAGTTTTGCATGCTTGCTGTCTAGTGAGCTGATGCTAAATCTTGTTGGAATACCCAGATTGATTACAATTGATATTACAATATATGAATCTTGGCTATGTACCTCAACATTGTTTCCAAATTTTGCAATATTTAAAAAAAATCTCAGTGAGTGTGTAGCCACAGTGGTGCAGAGCAATAACAACAACTCTGTACTCCTTTTGCATCCACTCCATTTTTAAAATAAAACAAAATTAATTTCTTATTTATTTTAAGATGGTGCTAAAGTTCCATATTCAAAACCAGTTCAAACATTTCTGGTCAGTATTTGTAATTTAAATTAAATAAGGATGTGACAGAACTTATGACCTGACTAGATATAACACCATCAAAGATTTATTAAAAATCCTGTCTAGCCATACTTTTTCTCTAGTCTGGATCTACTTCAGATTGTAGTTAGTTAATCAAAGAGAAACAAAAATAAATGTAGGTATGATTGTGTGGTTCTTGACACAATCCTCACTCATATATGAACATATCACTCACACACTTGTGTGTGTGATATGTTCTGGTATTGGCACTGTTCCTGGTAAGGGATTTTTCAAAATTCTAATATATAATATAATTCTAATATATTATATTTTAGAAATTTCAGTTTTCATCAAAAATTGTCCTCGAGACTCCTTTGAGTGTTTTGGCTATTTAACATAGTTCAGGATTTATTTAGGAAAACTATTTTGATGTAAGTTATCTAACTTATATTTAGCGCGTTTTATATTCAAAATTTCTATTGTATAATTATATGATATTTATACATTTTTCTGTGTATGACACAGAACATAAAAACAATTGTTATATGCGAGATTGTATTATACTGGTCTCAGGTCTGCCTATTGACGGAGACAACAGGGAATATAGTATACACACTATGATTGTTTTAAGCAAATTGGTGTGTTTGACATATCCAATATTTTGGATGTGTAGGTTTCATTGCAATATTTTTCTATACACTTAGCATATATTAATTATAACAATATGCATATTTAACTCTAAATTCTGCTAAGCAAAAGTCAAAATTTTTCACGAAAAACATGCTCTGCAGCACTATATCTATTTTTGTCTCATCCTATTACAAAAAATAAAAAAGCCAAAAAATGTTTTAGAGCTCACAGTCATTAAAATCACTTAAACTCGGTAAACAATTATTTCATTCCTTGCAAGCCATGATGTCACATGCTCTAATATATCACATGATCAAAAATATTGTACTTAATTATTTATTTCTTTAAAATATTGACTGATATTTTACAAACTACAAATTTAAGTTCATTTTCTATATTTTTCTTCTTACTGTTATATAGTCTATTATAATCACAATCATTTCATAATTAATTCCTTAGTATAACAAATATTACTAGCCAATTTACATAAAAAATTTCTATCATCAAAATCCTGTACAATATATTAACACCAAAAATTATTCTTAATGTTATAGATAAATAATAATTTTTAATATGTAAGTGTAGAAAGTTATTATTTTAACTTTGTTTCGAAGACGTATATGTTTTGAGTTAAAAATCGAAAGAATGTCAGTTAAATAAAGCACAAGGTTGTGAAAAAAAAGTTTTTTTTGACACTGTTCCATCACATTAAACAAATTCATGAGTAGAAAGACCAGTCGTAAGAGGCGACAAACAACCTACAGCCAGTAATAAGGCATTTGCCTGTCTGGATGCCTATTATGCCTGGGGTAGAGTATGTGCCATTACAAACTTAAATTGTGTTCCACTATTAGTGGCCAGGTTCCAGTCCCCTTTCAAGACTGATAGCACTTTGGTAGAAGTTAGCAGTTTTGGTTTTTTAAATATTCATAGGTGACAGTTACCACTTTCTAGCAGTAGGAGCCTTCAGCCTGTCTGCTGTACACCAGCAATAAAAAAAATATCCTTAGTATAATGAATTATAACAATTCATCTACTACTAACCAAACGGCCTGTCTCGATTTTATCTCATATAAAAAGATTGAACTTACAGGGTGGCAAAATAAAGTAAAAAATAATAGGGGCGCCACTTTCGTAAAGTCTAAACTCTAGCAACTCCAATATTACGTCAAGAGTAATTTCGATACTTACCAGTGATTTTAGTACGACTTCAAACGTCGCACAAGTATCAAGGCGCTTTAGTTACGACGTATACACTTTGTCAACATAGCCTATGAGGTTTACTTTAATAATAATTTTGTAAGGAAGAACTTTAACACCTTGTAATGGTTAACAGAACAATTATTTGATTAAAAGAAGGTAAACTAACCATTAAAAACCTATCATGTCGGCTGACCTTCGGTAAATATCGTCGAATTATAACGAAAAGATTTTTGCTTCAAACCCCACTAGACATCTTAGGTAAATATCACTGCTCTCTTAAAATTTAGTATTGTTAGTAATTTATAATGAAATGAAAAACTTTTCAGTTGAATTTCTCATTATATTTCACAAGAAACGTACCCAGTGGCAAAATTAAGGATTTTACCATTACCCAACAGTGAGCACGCAACATGTGTATAAAAGGGTAGCTAAAAAGTTCACGACCCGGTTGTGTCGTCAACATTCCAGGTTTTAAAGGAATGCCGTGTGCAGCAAAAACTGTTCGAAACCGGTTTATTCAACAAAACCTATTTATCGAACTTTTTTGCTGAAAACAGTTTAATTTACTGATGTTAAATTTAGAACAAAACTGAAAAAAAGAGTCTGCAGTTTCCAAGCCCGGATCAGAATTCAGTAATATTGTGCGATAAAGTTATTTAAACGAAGTTCTTCAAACAGCTTCACAATAAGCTTGCCAAACCCCGTTCAAGTTTTTGCACACTAGATCTGAGCCATTTTCGTTTCTGTAAATGCTCAAAAAATATTTTGCATTTTTTTTTACATTGGTTACTTCACTGAAATATCGATATGTGTCGGAATCTAATCGTCGAAACAGAATTAATATTTGTAATAATGTAATTTATCTTTTATCACTTACTGTACTTGTGTGGAGTTACCACAAAGCGTTTTTTCTAACGAATGTTGGCAACACTGTCTCTGGTTTCTTTTTCTGCCAAATGCCAAAATGCTATGCAGGGTCTCCAGATTGTGGGTGGTCCCTAGTTTGGTGAATTATTTTGCCGTTGGGGAATTTTTGAGGACAAGAATTCCTTAGGGCAGTTTTTGGAGATTTGGGACGTATTTTATTTCTCTAAGAATTCCTTAGGGCAGATTTTGGAGAGAAATATTTCAGCTCTGGGGAGATTTGGGACGCATTTTATTTCTCTAATCTTACTAAAAATGCCATAAAATCTTAGAGATAGCATAAAATGGCTAATAAAAACTAAATCTAAACATGTCTCTATACAATAATTGTAATGGTTTTTGATTTTGTACTCAAATTATAGAACCTCCTTTTTTTAAAGCAGGCTAAAATATAAGAAAAATACAAAATCGTTCACGGTGCGTAGACCGATACGTACTTGTCCAATTTTTTTTATCCAATATGTGTACGGGCAAAATATTCTGAAATAGTATCCTTGTGGGTAAATTTGCGTAAATTCACTGGAAACCCTGCCCTGTTGCCATTGCAATCATACGCAGTGTTGCCGATTTGGCATTTTTAATGCTAAATTTGGAATATTTTTAAACCTGTTGGCATGAAAAAATGAGCTTTAGCATATTGCATATTTTAGCATTTTCTGAAATTTTTGTATCTTTCGAATTTCAAGTACTATTGATAGCAATTTTTTTTATTTGATTGATTTATTGTTCACACCCATGTAAGATATTTACTCTGTGCAAAAGACTGATAAGCCCATAGACAATATTTTTAAAATATTTAGTGGTATGGTAACTCTGTTATGAATTAGGGACTTTCCCGAATACACAATAGTAAAAGATGTTGTTTACATTCGGATTCGGATCTTATAACACTTTCAAGTGCACGTTGGTACCGACACTTGTATTGTGATAGCTTTAAAATAAACGTTTGTTCCTGTCCTGTGTGTGTGCTTGAAAAATAGTTTTCGATTGACTCTGGAGAGATAATATGGCTCCAAAATATGAACAACATTATCGAGAAGAGTGAAAGAAGATGAGCGAGTTTAAACACTGGCTAAGACGAGCTAAAGAAGATTCGACCAAAGCTTACTGCAAATCCTGTAAGTGCAACATTATAGCCAAAGTATAGAGTCGATTGTGATGCCAATGACTATTGATTTTGAAGTTGGCCCTTCAACATCACAAGCACAAGCTCACGACGATGATGATATTGATGATCTACAATTTTATTTGATTTATCTTCATGATTAAATATACTTAAAAATTGCACTGCGTTTTTAATTACAATACCTAATTGCAATTATTTTCGTTTTTAAGTCATTTAAACAAGATTTGGCATTTTTATTAGCATATAAAAGTTTGATCTAGCATATTTTTAGCATTATCACCGCCAAATTCTAGCATTTTTTCTATTTACAAAACGGCAACACTGATCATACGTAGTATCCATAGTAGTTTATGATTGCATCATGCGTGCATGGCGGTATGACTGACCATTGTAGCGAACTCTTATTGTTATTAATATTAAAAAATAAATTACAATAATACTATTGTGGTAAATTATGTATACAAATATTGTAAAAGATTTCATTTCTTAGAATTAATGTGCGTTTTGTGTTGTACAGCAAACGAAATGACATAAACCACAAAATATATAGTTTGTAATTGATAATTTTGGTATTCAGAATGAATAAAATATGCCGAATATGTTTAGAAGAAGGTGTGCTCTCATCTGTGTTTACGAAGAATTTCAACACATCAGTAAACGAAATGATAGAATACTGCTGCAATATAAAGGTAAACTTTCATCCACAATCTGTATTCTTTAGTAAACTTACTAGTTATAAGTTATGATACCGTGATATA
This sequence comes from Dendrolimus kikuchii, assembly GCA_019925095.2. Classification (NCBI taxonomy): domain Eukaryota; kingdom Metazoa; phylum Arthropoda; class Insecta; order Lepidoptera; family Lasiocampidae; genus Dendrolimus; species Dendrolimus kikuchii. The sequence goes on from CM034401.1 coordinate 12,438,004, forward strand.
CATTTTGCATTATGAGTTCATAAAGTCCCAAACTTAATAGCGGCAAAGTACAAGTCTTTTGTTTTCAATGCAGATGTTGGTATGTTAAAACCATCATGTGATTGTAATTAAGATTCAGCTTGTTACCATACACAAGTAGTTCTGTTTTAAAGAATACAGTATAGTTATATTTCTCAACACATGCATTTTCTATTAATACAGTATTACTTGTTGTAAGAGGTATGTGTGCATTTCTTTTACAGATATATAAAGATGATGGCTTGCCAGAGCTGGTATGCAGTAACTGCATATATAAACTAGGAGTGGCATATCACTTCAAAAAGACATGTGAAAGTGCAAATATAAAATTGAGGCAGTACTTAGGAGTTGAATTGCCAAACAAGTAATTTACTTTGTAATTATTATAATACTTGAAAATTCATAGCCAACAAGAATCTTATAAAATACTAAAGATTTTCATTCATTACTTCATTGTTCCAGTAAATTTTCAATCCATATCCAAAAAAGTATCAGCTTTTAATAATACATTAATTATAAATTTTTTCAACTGATTTATAGAAATATTTTATTTGAATTTCCCGTACAGGTTAGCTCATGTTATACTTCAGATCCATATTATATTATATCACCCAAAGTACATATGGTAAAACCTCAATAATTTCTAGGGGTACATACACTGTTAATATGAACATTATTTTTAGAACATTTTAAATAATATCAACTACTATTTTGTTAGTAACTTATGGAATAACAGAATTTCAATGCTACCTGTAAAAAATTCAATACATGAATTTTCTATATAATTATGTGTATATAAAAAATACATGATATGTAAATTTCAATTTATTGTAAATTAAAGCATATATATAAACAAAGTATAATAAGCAGCCTTATCACTGGAAACCTTATAATAGTCTACATTTAAAATCTGTGATATATAATATTAAATAAACAATGAAATATCTAAAGAAGTTTACCTTCACATTTATTATACATACAATGGTGAAGCAAAACTTTAATGGCATGTTTGATTATAAATATAAGAAATGTTGACTATGGATAGTAAATTTGTATTACTTACTGTTTCTGTTTACAATTATTTAAAGACTTGGAATCTATATTTATTAAGACTTTTATTATTACAGAACTAAGGATGCGGCTATTATGACAGACCCTGTAAGTATTTTTCATAACTTAGGGTTCCCATTATAGTCTTGGCATTCTCTTTGAGTTCAATCTAGGCTTAATTTTATACCTTCTGTGAATTAGTGAGTAGATTATTAGCCTTGTGTCTCACTATACTCTCATTTTTAGTTATCTGGTGTAAAATGACAGCGCCAATAGACTTTTTTTCATAATCTTGGAGCAATTCACCACTGGGTTTAATCTTATAGAAATTCTCTAGGGTTCAACTAATAATGGTGAGTTGTTGATTTAATTCACACAACTCACTTATGAATAAAAAAAAAGGTTGTCTGCAGCTGTCATTTTAGTTCAGATAATTAAAAATGAGTCGTGGTAGCATAATGAGTAGTGCACGCGTCCCAAACTCAAAGGGTGCAGGTTCGATCCTGGCCGGAACGCATGCGCCGCTTAGGCAGTTTTTCGACCTAATGTGCATATTGTTAAAATTACCATGTGCTAACAACAGCGAAGGAAAACATTGTGATAACCAATGTGTTAAACATGCCAAGCCGCCTTGGACAAGCGTGGCGCGTATACTGTCCGTTCCCATGTAATGGGAGGCCCAGACCAGCAGTGGGACATATATGGACTGCTATTATTATTATGTAATTATAAATCCGAGTATAAGATGTAATGCACTCATATACCATGTTTGATGAACATCTATGCATGAATTGGACTGTGCTTTATTGTGACTCTACCATTTTTTTGCAGTCCATCATGCATTCCATACTGCTCTGAAATCACAGTTTGTTAGTATGAGAATCCCGATAGCATGCTCGAACCTGCAAACTAAAGTGTTCCCAATACTGTAATATTAGGGTACTTTATCACCATACATACCAGCTTCAAAAACTAAAACAGCTTCCATTTGCATTATGGTATTAGCTTAATGAGCTCCTTCCTTATCAGAGGATTTGAAACACTGATAGGACATAGTACAGCCTGCAACAACACATTGAGAGCTTCATAACAAATGGGCGTACAGACAAAAGTGCAGTTTTACACAAGGGACAAAATTGTGAATAAAACAAAAGTAGTTGATTGTATAAGGCTGAAATTTGGAATACCCTTCTATTTAAGTACGCTTGCATAATGGTAAGACTTATAAATTTTAGTAAACAACAAAAAAAATGCCATTTTTGTGTATACACCCATTTGTTATGAAGGCCCCAACATGAAGATACTTTGGCATGACACAAAATCCCGTTTAAGCCAAAAAATCTGTTGCTAATAAAGATGTGTGGTAATGTGTACATTATTCCAATTGATTTTATGTTGAAATCTAGACCATAATTATGGTGGTGCACTTAAGATGTAGAAATTTCTATATTTGTATTGGTTTTGGTGTTACTGAGATTACAAATATGGTGTATTTATAATTAATATACATTAATTACAGGTTCAACCTCAAACAATAATTAAAAGATGGTAAGTCAATTTTTGACTTAAATAACCAAAGCTTGTTCTACATAAATAACAATATTAGTGAATAGAGCCACTCCATCCATTTAGTTTTTTTATTTTAATCATTATGTACATAAAACAATAATGTTTATCGTCAGTTTTCCACTACCGGTCAAAACCACTCTGTGAGAACAGTTATAATTATTTTTCTATATTTTTAATAGCTCGTTGATTTTTTTTTTCAATCAAAATATCTAAAGTTGTTCATAAATACAATAACTTTGGTTTTGTACACAGTTTATTTCTTGCAAACTTCGAATGTGTACCACACAAAAATGTCCATTATAATATGTTTTTTTTATTACAGAGGCCAAACTGACAATTTGCAAGTTACAAATGTAAAAATATTTTTTATACAAGTCTAATATTTGCAATAATTGACAACTATTGTTAATTTATGTCTGGTTAATATCTATATATATATATATTACTATAAGTTCACTCACCTTACTACTAGTTAAAATTAGACATTATCTCCATACAAGTAACACAAAATTTCTACCAATGGAAAGGCAAATAAACAAATAGCAAATCATTGGTTTCCTATGATTCCGGTTCCTATGACAGAACCCAGCCATTAGTCTCTACAATTAAAAAACGTACTGTACAGTACATATTATATTCATTTGATTTGTCCACTCCTTACAGTAAATGCAAACTATCGTCACGAAAGTCTTCATCAACATACAAAAGGAAACCAGAGTCTGAGAAGCAAAAACGTGGACCAAAACCCAAACAGAAGGAAATACACTCTTGTTATGAGTGTGACAAGCAGTTTCGATGCCAAGCACAGTTAGAGATGCATGTTAGGTCAGTGAAGTGAATTGTATAGAAACTATCATATTAATTTTTAGGATATAATTTAGACATACCTCAAACATAAACATACTAATTTGGATGTATTACAATAGGGATTTCCAATGCAAATCTTGAAGCAACATATACTGCGCCCTAAGAGATGGTCATTTAATAAATACATAAATAAATATGTTGACTATTGCCTAAAGTACATGTCGCATATAAAGAACTTGATCACATATGTATCCATTTTAAAGCTCGGGATTCGCTTGTTTACTTTCTCTTCTGCATTTCAACTAGTCTGCTGCACCCCTAATTATGAGGCTATTAGAATGCATGGCATCCCTTACGACATCAAGTGAGCCTTCGACCGTGACCTGGTGGAGGTGTCATAATTATATATTTGTTATCCCCACATAACTTATGGGTTTTCATAAAAGTGACTTAACCAGTGTAGACGACATTCTTGCAGTTTTCCTACTATGTCACGCATATGAGAACTGCTGTCAGTGTTATAATTCTTAACACAGTCATTCCGCTTGAATTCAAATCCCCACCGCGGCATATCCATTTATTTACACGAAAGTTTTGTTTAACGCCGTTCAAATACAAGCAACACTTATCTGCCATACAAAAACAGTGATTGTTCAAAATATTAAATTCCAGGACGCACACAGGTGATAAACCATTTGTATGTATGTATTGCCCAAGGAGATTCACACAAAAACACAATCTTACCATTCACCTGAGAATTCATACGGGTGAAAAGCCATTCCAGTGTGATGTTTGCAGGTATGTTCTGTAATTCATAAGCTTAAGCAAAATAATTTTTTTATTATATCATTACTTGTCTCTCACTTGCATAATACAAATGAACTAGTGTGTTGAAAATAATAATAAAGTCAATTGGTGTAAATGAGCTGTACAATAAAATATTATTTTTGTTAATTGCAGTAAGAGATTTTCGGCGCAAGGCAACTTAAACGCCCATTTGAAAATCCATACCGGCCAGCGGGACCATGTAAGTATGATCTTTATCCTACAGTTTCTTTCTTTTATTTATTCTTGTGCCTATATTTTATTATCGAAACCAAGAGCAGAAGTACTTGTGATGTGTTCTAGAAATGCAGAATTTAGCAGCTTGTTTTTTATTCTTTTTCCATGGTATCAGTACTTGGTAAAACCTCATAAAACCCCTTGTATTGTAAATGTCATTCCTATTGACATTTTCCAACCAATGAGCGCTTAGCCTATATTCTGATGTGCTATTGTATTCAGGTATGTACATTATGCAACAAACCATTTATTACATCGAGTGAACTGACTCGACATATGAATAAACATAGAGGTGTCAAAAACTTCAAATGTGATTTGTGTGAAGCATCCTACGTACATCTCAGAGATCTGGTAAGTTCGTCCTCTCTTCAGTTTTGGTTTCATATTAGAGTAGACCATGAATTTTCTTATGAAATTTGGTTTATTCATATTTAAAATATTACTTCTTGTGTTCTCTGATAAATAAAGGATGATGTGTTTGCCATTATTTTCTGAATGAGTAACTTTGAAAACAATACAACGTGAAAAAGAAGTGGTAAGATTGCAGACTCCATGCTTTGAAGTGGGTGCTTCGGAGACTGGACACAGCTGGGACTTAATGCTAGGATAACTATAGTTTAAAACATAAGTGCTCTATTCTCAATCATATTAACATTTATTATATGTTGAATATTTTTATAATTTGGTGAACGGATGACTAATATTTATAATGTTAGTTATTTTGGGCCTGTATAAATTGAACAGACATGCAATTTAATTAATAGTATGTAATAAATAATTTTATATGACTTAATTGTAATAATAGGACAAAATAGACTTAGTGGCTAGTAGCACGCCTGTGTCTAGTTTAAATGACACATCACTTGAAACCTGGCCATAGAGTATACATCACTATCACTAAGGCAGGTTTACTGACCTAATACACATATTGTGTTACAAATTAATATGTTTTGACGGTGAAAGCAAACATCGCAATGAAACCTGCGCACATTGAGATAATCAATATGTACCTTATAAGTATAAATATAAAATTTCATTCAAATTATTGAAATTGATGGTCCTAGAATATTTAGTACAAACACATTTCGATGAGTGGTGGCAATAATAAACTGAAAAATGCAGTTATTATTTATCAATAATATACTTATGTGTTTCAGAAACTACACAAATTAAAAAAACATCAAATGACAATAAACTCACAATCAAAAGTGAATAGTGATAATCATAACAACAGAAATATTATAGATGTAATTGGACTAGATGTGGAGAAAGATGCTCAAATGGCTGGAAACAGTAGTTCACACATGATGCCACAAATAATTCAAAAACCTGTACAACAACCAATTACAGAACAAAGTCAACCAATTATTTATAAAGATACGAAAGATATATTCCCGCAATATTCAAGTGATTCAATGCTTAATAATCACTCTTGTACAATATGTGGAGAGGGATTTGATTATATAACTGCTTTGGCACAACACTATCTTCATAGTCATAAAGATTTTGATTATACACAGTCAAAGGGTTACAATTTAGTATCATAGAAATTGTTTGAATAGTCAGATTCAAATTCTGCTGCTGAACATACATTACCATGTGATAATATTGCTGTTTAGCAATGTCAAGCTGTTTCTAGAGTATTACAAAGGTGATGAAAAGATCCTTAAAGAAGCTGATTAGACTTACTGATTTTTGTATTTCGTGATAGTGATTTTTAAGTGATACAAAAGACGTATCCAAGTGGATTTCAATCTATGCAGTCGCTAAAAGGGATAATATTTACTATTTATGTGCAGAAACCAAAATTAATCAAAAATACTCCGATATCACGAAATGATAAATGTTGTTTCTACCTGTTGAATGTTTGTTACTTTAATATAGTTTTAAAAATTAAGAGGGGGAGCGGGGGAGCTGACTTCACTGTTTTCGAAATAAAATCTTCCAAAATATTGACTGATACTGTTCTAGCCTCAAATAATTGAGGAAATGTAAGAAAAGGGCAGAGAAAAGTTACATCAAAATGTAATTCATTTACTTATTTCAAGATTATAATAAATTGATTATATTTCTTTTTATTCATCTCTCCGGTCACAGACTGGTAAATTAGCTATTATATTCTGACCATTCTTAGTAAGGTATAAAGTAATTATAGTATTATCTGTATTACTAATAAATATAATTACTTAATATAGAAATAAAAGTCTTTTATTAAGCTATTTTATTTAATAAGTATTATATAATTTATGCAATAACTTTATATTCACTAGTCTCCATGGTGTTTGTTTATTTTAACGTACTGGCACCCATGGTTCTAGGATATCACCAATCTTCTTCCTCTCTGGAACCAAATATAACAATATAGAGACCTTTTCACTCTAAAACTTAAGACTTCGTATAATTATGGGCAGAAATATGGACAACTGGATTTTTCCAGTTGTCCATATTTGTGCCCATAATTTAAATTAATTATATATACTGATTATCTCTGATCAGTATATATAATTAAAAAATTTAAATTCAATATAAGGTCAATAAAAGTAATGTCAAAATTGAAATAAATTCTCTAAATTTTGCATATTATATAAAGCCATGTGGCACAACTTACCTACATAAAAAATCGTTCTATTTTTAAAGATTGATTTCCTAGTTTTATAGCAACAACATAGAAGCAGTAATTATCTATTTGGGTGGGGAATAGTCATAGGGCGGATTTATTTATTATTAACAGATTTGATCTGTTTTAATATAGGTTAGGTCTTATCCTTCATAGTTATTTTTTTAGAACCATCCAAAATTCACTATATTTCAATTAATAAATTCGTTCTGCAGATTGAGCCAGTCTTTTAGCTACCTCTGTATGGGAATAAGGACTTTGGTTGCAGCCCCTACTGTCACCTTCTATAGGAACGCTAATGGATGCAGCCACATTTAGGTCAGCAATCTGCCTTCGTCTTGGGGCAAATTGCTGTGAACCACACAACTGTTGCTGCGGCCGGACTGTCGACCGGCTTGACCACCGTGGCCTATCGTGTGGCAGAGGCGCAGGCAGAATTCCGCGGCATGCCGGCCTCAACGATATAATACGTCGGGCTCTTGTCAGGGCCGAAGTGCCAGCCGTTCTCGAACCGAATGGCCTGATCCGCGACGATGGCAAGAGGCCCGATGGTATGCCTTTAATTCCCTGGAGCTTGGGAAGGCCGCTTGTGTGGGACGTTACCTGTGCCGACACACTGACGCATTCTCATCTCCAGGAGTCCAAAGTTGGGGCCGGTCGCACTGCCATTTCTGCCGAAAATCCCAAACGGCTCAAATATGTAACCCTTGGAACAGATTACATATTTGCGCCGCTTGGGGTGGTGACTTTGGGCCCATGGGGGCCAAGTGCCCACAAATTATTTCAAAAAATTAAAAAACGCCTAGTCTACAAAACAGGAGACCGAAGGCTGGAGCTTACCTCGCTCAAGGGATTAATTAGCCTTTGTATCCAGCGAGGTAATGCTGCCAGCCTTCTAGGTACAATGCCCAGTGACAGTGGTCTGGTGGGGCTGGACAGGCTTTAATATAGGTTTTATTTTAATTTTAGTGTTTTTACTATTGTATATATATTTTTAAGTTAGGTTTATTTATAGGATATTTTAGTTTTTGTTAATAGATGTTAGACTTAGTTTATTTATAGTATTTAATTGTATTCCTTTGTTATATAAGAAATTTAATCATCAATATATTAATAAAAAATACATATGAATGCGCCCTATAAATATACTACACCCAATAATTTAAAATAACTTTGTATTAACAATTTGTATATTATGATTTTTATGTTTCACTAGTGTCTACCCAGTGGCTGTGCCGCAGGTCAAACTTCTAGTATGTACGGCTTGTGTAAAGAGCAGGTGTTAATACAGGTAATATTGTATAAAAAAATTATGTTATAGCTATTTTCCCCCAGAAGATTACCTTCATTTTATATTACAAAATATACCATCTTGGTATTGAAATTACAGCAAAACTGATCCAGTAGTCCTAGTAGTTTTTCTGTGAAAGCTAAACAGACAGACGGCTCAAGTTACTATCACATTTTTTATAGATGATAAATTTTTATATCTATATAAACTAGAGGAATGATTGGTCTCCCTAAACTTTTGTCCTCTATTTCAACTTATTCTAGTTTTATTTATGCATTCCCCATTTATCTATCTGTAAACTACAAAATGACATAAATTATGAAACTGACAAAATGACTGAAATGGCTGAAATAGCTGAAAGGACTGAAATGGCTAAAATGACCAAAGTAGCCAAATGATGAAGATGGCAAATCACAAAAAAAACCTGTCCTATTTTCTGGGATAACTTTTACATAAATCTATCCCATTACCCGGGATAAAAAGTAACATACCTTGTCCATCGGTATTAAAATTACATATATACTCAATTTCAGCCAAATCAGTCCAATAGTTTTTCTGTAAAAGCATAACAAACAGAGAGACAAACATATTTTTATCCCAGAAACTATCCCATTTTTCAGGATAAAACATATCCTATGTTCATCCTTATCATCGAAAAAATATATATATATACATACTAAGTTCTCATAATTTTTCCATGAAAACAGAACAGACAGACAAACAGAGCTACTTTTGCATTTATAATATTAATAGGGATTTAGTTGTTCACTGACCGGTTTCTATATCTCACTGACCATTCATATGCCTTACTATCAATTAAAATTTCACATATTATGCTCTATACAAATAATGACAAAATTTATTGTAAGATTGTAATAATAAGATAGGTACCGGCCATTAATAAAACGAGTTTGAAATATGAAGAATACTTGGTTACATTAAAAACAACAATGAAGTATTTACAAAAATAAAAATTACCTGATGTGGGAAAATCTTCCGGATGCAATTCAATATAATGCCTAAATACTGCGTCTTTTTCAGCAAAGTATTCTTCGCGTTTCTTAGTAACATACATCAAAACTGCACTCATTCCTCCACCCAATAATATATGCTTTTGAATACCTGAAAATTATCCATTCAAAAAAGAAAGTTTTAACTGCTAAACTATAACTTGATTACACTGTTTTTCGGTTTCTGTTTATTATATAATGAAGACTTACCGCTGAAAGGTGGACGCCTAGTTTGATAGTTTATAAATACCGCAGCTGATACCCCGATAGTAGTTCCAATAATTTGTGGCCAATATTGGTTAAGGAATGGCTTTTTCCTGCCTTGATCTCCTAATTTTAGGAGTTCAATTGCCGACATTTGAGAAGACATTTTTAAAAATTCCTTCCCGATCTGTATTAGAGCTGAAAAATTACAAACAACTGTCACTGTCAGAATTTTAGAATTGTCAGATTATTTTTTTTTCAAGTATAGCTTCGCAACGTTTGTATATTCAACCAGTACCAAGTAAATAAAGATCAACGAGTTCGTATGTCGATGGAAATATATTCAAATATCTTTGTCTCGACTCGAAATAAATAATATCTCAAGACACTAATCTTATTAATTTTGACGATATACCTATTTCAATAATAACAATTTAATATTAAAATATTAGATGATGGTCATTGATATATAAAAAACCCATATATCAATGATTATGGTTCATATAGCCAGAACTGAAAAGAAATAATTGTGGAAAATAATAGAGGCACCACTTTCGCAAACTTCTCTAAACTAACAACTCCAACTTTTATAATGGTGGTCACACCTGCGATAATGTCAAAGTATTGATTGTGGCCCAAATAGATCACAAATAACGCATTACACCCATCGCCACATCTGCGTGAAACGACCTATATCTGTCACGTTACCCAGAGAAGATACTACGTCAAATATCGTGCGAGGATCAGATTGCTTCATTAACGACATGCGCACATTTTTTCAACATAACCTATGATGTTTATTTTAATAATATTGACTGTAATTTTGTAAGCAGGTACCTTACTTATTATTAACATAACAATTAATTTATTAAAAGAAGCTAAACGAACCTTTACAAACCCGCCATGTCGGCTGTTCTTTGGTAAATATCGTCATATTATAACGAAAAGATTTTTGCTGTAAATTCCGCTAGATATCGTTGATAAACTATAAAAATGACTTCTCGTTTGAAACGTAGCATTGTTATTTCTCCTTTTGTATGGCATTACTTTGGATTTGATTTTGGACTTTGATCAGCGTTAAAATTGAAATACCATGGATAAATTCGCTTTGTTATAATCCACTGACCTTGACTACAGATAGTATAGAAAAGTAGTCTTTTCTAGCTAGTGCTAGAAGGCAAAAAAATTGTTCATGTTATCGACGTTATAGTAAGTTTATACACACAGTTTACAAAAATACTACCCAAAGACCTTTATTTTAATGTTACTTGACGTTAAAGCGTATGGTCATTTTATTATTCATACAAATTCCAGGAAATGAAACATAATAGGTGTTATTGGACGCAGAAGACGTGGAAGGCAACGACACACCTTCCATGATCAAATCGATCGTGTACTAGCAGAAGGTGATGTCAGGAGCCTTAAGAACAGAAGAGCGTGCATGACAAGAGTTATGAATGTCAAAGAAGCAAGTGAGGTGTGTAAGAATAAGCCTAAATGGCGCCCTGTTGCTCGTGCCTACCCCGCAAGGGAACTGGCGTGAAGTTATGTATGTATGTATGTATGTAAATTCCAGGAAATGAAACATAATAGGTGTTATTTAATTATATTTACATACATACATACACATACACAACTTCACGCCAGTTCCCTTGCGGGGTAGGCACGAACAACAATTTAATTATATTTGATTTCATTAAATATTCATCTAAATATTCTATCTCGCTAATTGCTTCTACACCCACGTCTATATCCATGTCTTGGTTAGAGCTGGACGCGACAACATTTCGTTGACTCGGATTAAGAAGTACTGCTATTTTCATAATCGAAATTTACTACTAATCACTCAAACAGAGTAAGTTGGCACGAATTTTGCCAATCGTTTTTAGTGATATGTCGAAATACACACTCAGCTGCTTCCTATAATGACAGAAAATCATAATCAATTTGAATCTTCATACGATATAATTCGACCAAAATTCAAAGTTAAAGAAATTATTAGGTAAATTTATTCAAACCATATCGTACATTTATGTTAATCGATGCCATATTGTGATAACATTCTCGCATGTGTATCCCCGGTACAAACAAATACTATACCTATTTCACATTTTGCCAGGTGGTAGGGCATTGGCCAGGCATTGGCAGGGCACTGGTCTAGAGTATGCCGCCATAACAACCTTGAATTGTGTTCCGGCAATAGTGACCAGGTTCCATTCTCCCGTAAGAGAGCAGCAGCACATTTGTAAGCACCTTTGGTGTTGCAAATGTTCATGGGCGATGGTAACCTCTTTCCATCAAGTGGGCCGTCTGCCTGTCTGCTGAATGAACTCGTGCAATAAAAAAATAGGTTTATGGCTTGGCAGCTAGGCCTTTAAGCCAGATCTTAGATTACAATATAGTTTCTTCATTTTCTTAAGCCTATGTATAGCTCAGCTCAACTATAGGTTATCAACTAAAGCCATTCAACGGAGTTCTTGTGACAATTCGAAAGGCTGTTACTGGAACTGTTCTTTCACTGGAACAGAAACAGGTGGAACAGGTGGTCTCTTATTTTACCTCTTACAGATCACCCTTATGCACAAGTGCACAAGCGTAACAGGGTGTCCAGATTCAATTTACGGAACCCATTCTGGTAAAAATAGTTCCCAAAACGATACTATTTCAAAAATTCTTATTTCAGATGAAAAAATTGGACAAGTGCGTATCGCGCACTTGTCACGCACAGTAGAATAGTTTTCGTTATTGCGTTTGAATTTTATTTTTAGGATTACGGCTTCAATGCTGTCAACATTGATCCATCATTTTCTATTGTTTGTAGTAAGAAGCTTACACACTCGTGTGTAAGCTTCTTGGTTTGTAGTGGCACTGGCAATGGAAACCCTTTTTTCTTTCTTTTAACTAGCAACATTTTTTACTAGTCTAGTATGTGCATCTGGTTTGACATATGATGTAAACGCTAAACGAATTTTTGGCGGAAACTGAAAGGAGATGTGCTGTGCAGTTTTATTTTCTAAAAATGTGTAAAATTACTCTAAAATGAACAATAGTTGTAGGATATTGACAGTTTTTGAGTAGTAATTATGTGTTTTTGCGAGAAATGTGAACTATATAGCCAAATGTGGCCTTTCGAGTCTTCACAAGAACTCCGTTTAATGACGTACATTGTTGCCTACAATACAACGGCGTCTGGCTTAAAGGCCTAGTTGCCAAGCCTTAAACTTAAAAAAAAAAATTAAAATCTTTGAGGTTATTGTTTATTTTAGTATTTCTACTTTTAGTTTTATCCTGTTCAGCAACTTCATTAGGCAATTTGAACTTTCTTATTCTTTAACCTACTTTTATTTCAAAGCAAATCAACTTGGAGGTATTAAAAATTTAATCATAATCAGAGATCATATATATATAATAATCGCCATGGTAAGTTTTATTACTCTACTGAAAGTAATTTATATACCTTATATACATTTAAATAATTAAATTGACTAAAGTTAAATCTTTGCTTCTTTCTCATTTAATATTTTAGGGAAAACAAAAGAAAACAAGGAAAATAGTGGAGAAAAAATTCGCTAAAGTGAAGAAATTAATCAATCTAAAAGACAGCAGGATAAAGCCTTCTGAAAGAGCACCTGCGAAAAAGAAGCGAATTGATCCGCATGAATTAAAAATAAGAGAAGTCCCTCAAAGCAGTTCAGCTTTGTTCTTTCAATACAACACACAGTTGGGACCTCCATATCACATTCTAATTGATACAAACTTCATTAATTTTTCTATTAAGAATAAGTTAGATATTGTTCAGAATATGATGGATTGTTTGTATGCTAAATGTATCCCTTATATAACTGACTGTGTTTTGGGTGAATTAGAGAAACTAGGTAGAAAATACAGAGTTGCACTTAGGATAATCAAAGACCCTCGATTTGAACGAATAACTTGTTTGCATCAAGGAACATATGCTGATGACTGTATTGTTCAAAGAGTGACACAACACAAATGTTATATTGTAGCAACCAATGACAAAGATTTGAAAAGAAGAATAAGAAAAATACCAGGTGTACCAATTATGTATGTGGCTCAGCATAAGTATACTATTGAGAGGATGCCTGATGCATATGGAGCTCCAAAGGGGGCTATTTAGTTTTACATATTTCTATATATTATTTTTGTTTTTTAATTATACACAAAACTAATATTGTTTTTGGTATTTATCTCTGGCATCTGCTATAGACCTCACAAGTGTGAAAAACAGTTAAGAATAAGTGGTAATGTTGTGTGTTGTGATTTTGCATGAAGGGTTTCTATATATACTACTAGTTTACCCCATGGCTATTCTATGGGTCAAACTCAGTAGATTAGCTCGATCTTACATAAAAATGTAAGTGGGTTTTCTATCACAAACAAAACCACAGGTAAAATCTAATAAATATATAAACCTTTCTTTGAAAAATTACATAACTGATCGTGAAATCACTTAAGTCTTTTGTGTGGTTTAAGAAAAGTTAAGAGTTATACATAGACAAGCATAAAGTGACTTCATTTTATACTACATAAAACATGACAGTTATTTTTTTATAGATTTGTAATTATAACTATAGGAAGAAAATACCTAATGGTTGTTCTTATCCATATTGAGTTAATAAAAATAAGTAATTTAGAAAAACTTGTAATTTGTCACTTATTGCTTTCTAGCTATAATGTTACATATGCAATGTAGAAGTGGGACTACAAGTATTCTCACCTCAATATAATCACTTACAATATAATATACCTACAATAGAGCTTTAATGCAGCGGGACTAATTTGGATGTGAGAATATTTTAAGAAATTTTGAGCACCAACTTGCATTCAAGTTTTTTGATAAATCCAAAATGTTACTGACCTTAATAAGTTTCTTTTCATATCTATAATTTAATTACTATTATCCCGCAGCCAAATTTCTTTACCATATTTCTACTGCGACTACCTGTTTATAACACTACAGTGTTATGTACACTAATCAAGGGAAACTACTTAAGAAATGCACATTTCTGTTACTATTCAAATGCATCATTAGAATGAGATGAGGTGTTTTAAGCCAATAAATTACCAGGATTTGTGTTAAAATAAAACATTTAGAAATGTGAATACATAATTTATGTTTACTACCTACACTAAATTACATCACAAATCACAATAACTTAAACTTAATTTTTTTCAATACAATCAAATTTTAAAGTCATTTAACTTGCTCTAAACACATTAGCTTGTAAAACCATTTTTCTTTAAATAGTTAACACATAAAAATACTATATTGTGGCATTCAATGCACTTGGTGAACCAACAACATCAATAATTTCTCCAACGGCAGGTTTCGCTTCATTATCAGTATGCGTACTGCAGATAGAAGACGGTATTGTGAGTGTCTGAAACAAAAAAGCAAGGAAATAAGATTTTGTGGCAACTCAAAAGTCATATTAAACTAAACAATCTAGATTATTTTTAAATAAACACAATTCTCACATAAAACTATTTTACATAAACATTTTCAGTTTTCTAGAAAAACAATTGCACAACAAAGCTTCACTGTTCAAATTCTTGCTAAAATAATTTAAACAAAACATTACCCGCAAAACACATATTTAATTTGCTTAGCTTGGGAATGTACAATGTGTGTATGAAAATATACCTACCTTTCCAGGGTTAAGTGCTTCATACTGATGCCTTAATGCTTGCAGTTCATATTCACAAGAATCAAGTGCATTTTTCAGGTCCAGAACTAATGCTAGATCCGACCGCAATTCATTAAAACCTTTGCATATTGCCTCCGTCGGCATTGGTGCCACATCTGAAATGTACCAAATGGTTGCTTTTAATCATAATTTTATATTTCACTCACAAAGATTACACAATTGTTCACATTTTGGCAAAAACTGAACCTTATAAAAAATTAAATGCATTTAGCTGTCTATGTATGTGACAACTATTTTCTCTAACTAGATTTATTATATGCATGTTAGGAGCCAGTACACACGGCGCGTTGCGTCTCCGTTGGGTCGACGAAGCGCTGCCGCTGCGTCATTTTACATACTAATAATCATAGTGTACATACGGTGCGCTGCTTCGACGCAACGCACACACGACGGAACTGCAGACCCCGAGACGAAGCGGGCGGGGTGTACACATTGTGAAGACGGAACGGCAGCACTCGGTTGCTTGTGCGTTGAATTTTTTTTTATTGCAGGAGTTCAGCAGACAGACAGACGGCCCGTTTGATGAAAAGCGGTTACCATCGCCTATGGACATTTGCAACACAAAAGGTGCTACAAATGCGCTGCTGCTCTCTTAAGGGAGACTGGACCCTGGTCACTAATGCCGGAACACAACTCAAGGTTGTTATGGCGACATACTTTAGACCAGGGGCGGTAGCCATCCAGTCGGGCAAATGCCCTACCACCTGGCTGTGGGTTGTTTAGTCGCCTCTTACGACAGGCCGCCCGGCCGCAGGAAATTGTATTCTTTCTCCGTTCCTGCACGGATAAGATATATGATGATGATAGGGAGGATACACTAAAAACTGTCCATCACTATTTCTTAATGAAATTAAGGGACAGATCCAATACCGTCTTGTGATTTTGTGTCGATTTCGGCGGTGACGTAGTAATAGGAGTAATTCCAGACGTCTTTTCCGATCCATGCTTTCTATAGACTGATGCGATGTTTTTATAAAATGCTTGCCGCAACTGTGCGTCGCCGCTGCGACGTCGGAACGTTATTACTGCGTCGTAGTAACCGCGGCGACGCAGCGCCTGTGTGGCCGGCTATGCGTCAAAATATTTGCGTTGCGTCGACGCAACGCGCCGTATGGACTGGCTCTTAGGCAGAATATGGGGTGTAAGTCGCAAGTAAGGGTCCACTTTACAAAGGATGTGAACAACAAAATTCAGTGTAAACATATGTGATGTGTTATACTTTAAATAGTTCTTGAAAAATTATGATATTTTCTTAGTCACTATTTTTATTTAGGTCCATAGATGACAAGGTATTATTCACTTCCAAAGTTCTAAAAATATGCATTTAACTTTTGAACTATGTTTTGAATTCTAAATGATAGAAATTAAGAAAATTATTGAAAATTGATTTGAAAATGATCTGATAAATAATTTTTGAGAAATGAGGTATTTTTTATTAAATGCTTTTTTATGTTTCTATATAAGCAAATGAAAAGTACAAGCATATTTGTACTTTTCATTTATTTATATCACCTCAACAGAACCTTAAACGTGTGTGAACTGAAATTTGAATATATAAAACTTGGTCATATTTTTATGCTCCAATATAAATAATGCAGTAATATTATACAAAACTAAGATATGACGGCGACTCCGTCCACACTGGACTTGAAACTCCCGAGGACACAATCTACCGCAGCATTTAAAAAGAAATTTAAGCCATTGTTTTAGTGAAAACTGTGTCGGAATAAGCTAACTTTTATGCACTCGAACAACTACAAAGCGGTCTCGGAAGAATTCCCAGGATTCCCAAGATAACATGTAGTGCAGATTTAAAGACTAAAAATATGCTGTCGCTCAGCGAAAACCGCATTGAAATCGGCCCTAGTTTTTACATTAATCTTGAACAAACTGACAATAAATCTAAAAAAAATTGCAGTGTTTTCGCCATTGTTCAAAGTGTTCCAGTTTTTTTTTTAAATAACTTCAATGTACAGATAGGGCATGTTTAGAATTTTACGATATTATAGACATCCCATGCACAATATGGTGTAATGTTCATTCATTGGAAGTCTTCGGTATTCTGAGACCCTAGCATTATTGATGAAACATTGTCAGGTTCACACACTCTACTCTACTACTATCCTTGAGTGGTTTAGTGTGCATTAAAAAGTACCAATATTCATCAAGCGCAGTTCCTGTTCAATGGCCTTGGTTTTCCTCTGGCCGACTCCAGGTGGTAGCTTCATGCGCTGTGAGCGCAGCCACACGCCCGTCCCTCGCGCCTCAGGAAACTTTATGCCAGACCACTCTACAGTCTGACAACAACAGGATTAAATTAATTTATGTTTTTATGTGAATTAGCCATATAGAACAAGAATTTATCTATTTTTAGACATTAATCCTATTAAATGATATTTTTATTTATTGCATCAGTTCAGCAGACGGCCCACCTAATGGAAAGCGGCTACCATCGTCAATGGCAATTTGTACCAAAGGTTTTACTGCTCTTTGAAGCGAGACTGGAACCTGGCCACTAATGCCGGTATCAAGGTTTTTATGGCAGCATACTCTAGACCAGGGGTGGTAGTCATCCAGGCTGACAAATACTACCCTACTACCTAGCGATTTGTGATAATGAATCTGTTACTTATTCATACAAAAATTACTGAACTGACTTTCATGAAACCTTTACACCTACAAGGCTACAGTTTATGTGTTATTAAAAAAAAAACATTTTTTTTGTTATTGCAAGAGTTCAGCAGACAGGCAGACAGCCCACTTGATGGAAAGCGGTTACCATCGCCTATGGGCATTTGCAACACCAGAGGTGCTACAAATGCCCTGCTGCTCTCTTAAGGGAGACTGGAACGAGGTCACTAATGCCGAAACACAACTCAAAGTTGTTATGGCGGCATATTCTAGACCAAGGGCGGTCTCCATCCAGTCGAGCAAATACCCTACCACCTGGCTGTGGGTTGTTTTGAATAAAAATATTAAGAATGGTAATCTCTAAAGTTAAAAATTTCATTGTTAACAAGGTCCTAAATCCTATATTTCTAAAGGGACATTTTAAGTTTTTCTTTTGCATTTTAATAATAGCAAAATACCACTAGCATTTAAACCAGAACTTTATTAATTGAAACATTAATTAATTCAATTATTAATAAATAATAATATTAATTTTGGAAAGAAACTTGTAAACTTAAGTTTTTCATAAAGATGTTCGTGGACCTGAGAAACATGCCTAATAACTAAATGTTAATTGAAATTCTAACATGCATATCTAAATCAAAACACAAGATAATGACTAATAGCGCCCTTTGGAAAGAAAGGATTTACGGGCTTGTTTGGAGTTACGTTTTTTCTGGGCGATTATCATTCCTGATGTTCTCTATGGCACGGCTAAAACATCTACATTTTGCCCTCTAACTTATGAAATAATAAAGGTCATATTCGGTTCGAGCTGAATAGTATTTTTTGGGATAATTAAAGTCATGTGAATTGTCATAGTCATGTTGTAAGCAGCAATTAGTTAGTAAATATTATAACTAACCACAGTCTCAACAGCTCGTATAGGCCTCTGTTGCGACGTTAATTTCTTCTTATGTATCTTGCGATCATGCCTCCTGGCTATATTAGCAGCGACATTAGCAGGTGTTGCGGATCCTTCATTATTTGTAGCCTGTACAAGTGGAGTAGACCCACTGTCAGCTCTTGATATCAACTTTTGCAAATCCTGCGTCTTTCTTTCTCTCTCACGCTTTCTGGCTTCGATTTTCTTTAATTCAGTAAGCAACATTTGCTCCTCATCAATCTGGATAAAATAGCAAAACAGAACCAAAATGAGACTCTTGTCATTATGTTTTAAGCATTGTACTATGGTAAGTAAGGCTTATAAACAGAAATTTTTATTTTATTCCACTGGACTAATCAGCTATTATATACGATTGTACTGACATATTGTATATATGAAAGATTACGTGAAATAGAATTGTAGTAACACGTCTACTTCACGTAATATTTAAAAAAATATGTTTTTCAACACATTTGCTCAAAAAATGCATTTACGAAGCCTGTAGAAAATTTCGTACCACACAATAAAACGTGCGGAAAAAGAATTCCACTAAGGAGTTTCACATGACAATATTAAATAAGTTGAATAATCGAACCTCCTTGGAAGCGCCTTTGAGCAATACATTTGTCTCACTTTTATACCATAGAGAAATAAAAGACAAAAGATGTAGTTCTACCCATTTTAATATGAGAAATATCAAAGATTGTTCTGACTTTCCGACTGATATTTATGTTGGTTTCATTATCTATTGTATTATATTCTCACAAATGTGTAGAAAAATATTGTATGACAAGTGCAGTTGTTGGTTTTAAAACTTGTCACTATGGTATGCTCTGGATTTCGTCTTGGGCTTACCTTCTTATATTCGTTTGTAAAAAACAACTTACTGCACTATATCATAAATAACTATTACCTGTTCCTGTGTGCGATCAAACAATCTGCGTAATTGTTCTTTACGTTTCCTTTCATGTTCAGCATCATAATGATAAGTCCTTTTCTCTCCATTTACCATAGTCACAGAATTTGACCATGGATTTGTTTTAACCTAAAACACAATTCTTTTAGAAATATATTTACCATACACTTTAACTTTAAGGGTCATTAAAAGGTAATCTTAAATCTGTTGTAATAGTATGTCAATCGCAATCTAGTAGTGGACTTAAACCATAAGTTTGGGCCACATAGCCTGCCCACTGCTTTCCTCAGCCAGTCCTTACTGAAGGATTAGCAGTCTGGAAAGCATTCTACTATAGTTTCTCGAATTGTGCTTCAGGACTTGACAGTTCCATTGTAATAGACCATCAAATATTACATAAATATGACACGATTATTGGTAATTCATCTTGCAAATATTGCAAGCTTAAGGGAACATAACCATACTATGTGACCTGTTCAAGGGGGAGTCTTCAATAGACCACGCTTGGTCACAGGGACGGGCGAGGGGGCTTAGGTTTTCGCCACACAGTCAATAGCTTCTAGGGAAATCTGCACTTTTTTTAACTATATTCAAATACGGTACAAAGCGTTTCGCGTTTTTTAAACTCACAAGTGGCAACACTGACGCATCCTTGCCGTCACGTGGCAAGTGCTGTATTAATAAAGACAAATATGAGCCAAATTATATTTATTTTAACTTTCTGTTTGCAAAACGTTATTTTAATCCATATTTATGAATTACTATGTGAAAACTAGAGTTGCTCTTCCGGCTGTCACGGGGGGGGGGGGATAAAAGTTGTAAAACATGGGTCACATAGTATGGGTATGTTACCTAACCTAAATCTTATTGATATCTTTAATGTGGCTTTTATCCATAAGTCTCAGTAGTTCCCTCATAGCTCACAAAGAAACTTAAACTGTTTGGACCATTGGACCAATCGTTCCCCTTTTGCTAGTACATATTTTATCTATTTATTTATTACTATTGAAATAACTATTTCTTTATACTCCTTTTGTAAATTACTATATAATTATACACATAGATACATGTACATGAGTACATAAGGTTATTTAACATACGCTTTATAACCTATCCTGGTGTTAATATCAATTTGAAAGTATGTGGTCTGAATAATAATAATAATAATAATCGGCAGACAAACACACACATTGTATATCCCTAAATTAAGCAAGTTACGCTTGTGTTATGGGCAATATACAACGGACTACTCTGGGGCCGATCCCAGACACCCAGACCATAGTAAATAACGGAGAAAATACGTTTCCGAAATTTACTATACCAGGAATCGAACCCGGAACCTCTGCGTTGCAATGAGGTACGCCGGCAAAGGCTTAGCCCGCTCAACCACAGAGGCCGTCAAATGGTTATCCTATAATTCCTTTATTAATAACTCTGGAAATGATTAGATTCTCATGTATGTAATTTAACAAAGGAACTGAGAATATATTATTATATGGTATCATTTTAATTCCAGGTGGATAGAATCATTACCACTGTATGGAGACCAAGTACATTGTAATTTGATTATAT
Organism: Dendrolimus kikuchii; assembly: GCA_019925095.2. Classification (NCBI taxonomy): domain Eukaryota; kingdom Metazoa; phylum Arthropoda; class Insecta; order Lepidoptera; family Lasiocampidae; genus Dendrolimus; species Dendrolimus kikuchii. The sequence goes on from CM034401.1 coordinate 12,459,405, forward strand.
GAGTATCTTGAAGTTTGGTAATTAGAATAAAGATATCTTTTATCTTCAAAAATTTATGTTTCTTAGGGGTATTTTTATGGTATCATTTCAATAAAAGTTGTGAAGTTGAGTCTATTATAAAAAAAAAAATTGAACTAACTTTACTCAAAGTAGCACAAATTCCATAATATCTCTCTTTTAAATCCTCAACACTGCGGTCTCTAAATGCAGCACGGTCCCATCTGTCATGTATCACAATGAAGCGTAAATCAAAACGCTGACATAAGTCCATCAGGTGATCAGTCTCTGCTTGACTCCAATCTTCAGATTTCAAGTACTGGTTGTATTCTGATTCAGAGTATGATGGAATGGATACTAGCTAGAAAAATCAATATTTAATATAATAAATGTGGAAAACAAGTTCTTGTTGAGTTGATGCATCTTTAAAGACTTTTTAATAAAATAAGTAAAATGTATAATAAAAGTCAGGGTAATATAGTAAAGGATAGCATTGTGAGGATGCACATTATCATTATTTATAAGTGAAACCTACCAATCTGCCTTTAATAAGCAGATATGCTAACCATTTCCCTACAATGAGAAGGTCTAAGCCCAGCAGTGAGCTGTTTGCTTACACTAGTTTATATTAATAAAATACCATATTGTGAAAACTGTAAGGTTTGCCTATAGTTCATTAATAATAGACAGAGTCTAGTAACTTAAAGGAGTAAATGGAACATGATGACACAATAATGTAAATCTCAATTATTTCATGCTAGAGATTTCCGCACAAATATGCTGAAGCTGAAAACCTATTAAGTAGCTCCATTTTACATACATAAAACATAATTGGGTTTTATATAAAATATAAACAAAAAAATATTTTTATATAAGAGCTAGTATATATAACTAGTCTGGCCATAAATACTGTTACATAAAAACTTTTCTTTTTTTCAACCTTTTAATTATTTGTAATTTGGAACACATATATTATTTTAAAAACTTATTTCGATTTTGCGCCATATCACATATTTTTTCGTGTTCATTATCAAACTACAATATGGAATGAGGTGTTAAAGAAAATAGGATTGCAGTGATCGCCTTGCACAAAGTGGGTATGGAGCCGTCGGTCATTTTCCAGACACTTCAAAAGGTTGGCATCAGCCGTATGTTTGTATATTGTATTATCAACAGATATAACAACACTTCATCTGTCGAAGACCAGAAAAGATCGAGTGGCAGCGTGCTGTTAGAACTATAAAGGCTGTAAATGCTGTTAAAGCCAGAATTCGTCGAAACCCCATTAGGAAGCAAAAAATCTTATAGCCAAAAATGAAGATTCCTGCTAGGACTCTGTTACGTATTATAAAACAAGACCTGAAGGTCGGTGCTTATCGTCGATATACAGGACATGCCCTAAATCAGTCTTTACAATTAAAGAAATTAGATCAATCAAAATGCCTTCTGTCGCGATATGCAGGTGAAAGGCACAGAAATCTCCTCTTTACCGACAAAAAAATGTTCACGATTGAAGAACACTACAACAAGCATAATGATAAAGTGAACACTCACAGTTCTAAAGGAAGCTGCTTTAAGTGGTCAGAAAGGTAGAAGTGGTCATTATCCTGCATCAGTGATAGTATGGTGGGGTGTGTCTTATCAAGGAGTCACAAAACTACATTTTCGTGAAAAAGGAGTGAAAACTTCAGCCAAAGTGTATCAAGATACAGTCTCGGATCATGTTGTGAAACCTCTCAGCAATACACTTTTTAAAAATATACAGTGGACTTTCCAGCAGGACTCTACACCTGGTCACAAAGCACGAACTATCCAAGGTTCCGGACTTTATAAGAGCTGAAGACTGGCCCTCATCTAGCCCAGACCTCAACCCTTTAGACTTCAAATTATAGTCAGTTTTAGAGGACATGGCCTGCTCTAAACGACAGGATGATATTGAGTCTCTTAAAAAATCTTTGGAGCAAGCAGTGGTGAAATTTCCCTTGGAAACAGTGCATAAATTCATAGATTCATGGCCAAACAGATTAAAGGCCTATAAAAGCCAAAGGTGGCCATTTCGAATAGACTTTTTGCTGAGACTTTAATAAATATGTAGGTATAAATTTTAATACTACATTACTTCATTTAAAAAAAAATGCATTTGCATTTGTAACAGAACTTATGGCTGAACTAGGTATATATAAATCTTCCTTGAAAAATTAACTACCTAATGGTGAAAACCCCTAAAAATCCTTTGCAGGGTTCACAAGGAGTTATCAGATATACAGACAGACAAATGCGGAAAGCAACTTTGTTCTATACTATATAAAAATTAAAGTAATGAAAATTAATCTTAAATTTTAATATGTACCCACAGCTATTAAATAGAGTTCATTTTATTTAATATAGTAAAAATTCATAACCTTTATTACCTTATTGAATTGTGCAAAAGGATATTCCTTTGATTCATCAGACACCCTTTTCCAGTGATGAAATACTGCATTATCCTTTCTCGCTGGATTAGTAAATGGTGCCCATACCCATTTTCTCACTTTGCGCATACCAAGCTTTGCTTTAGTTTGTTTATATGCCTTACCTGCAACATTAAATTATAATTTCTCTTGGTTTCTCATGAAATCAATAACAGCAGTAAAGTATTCAAATCAATAACTTATTCGTTCCACTCAATTACAATGTCATAACAGTCTTATAGCTATAGTAACAATGTAAGCACTTTATCCTATTGTTGAGTAATACACTTTCCATGAATTTCCATAAAGCACCCATGAAAATATATAAATCTGCAATCTCATTGTAATTCTGGTAATTAGTATTTCTAACATAAAAGCGAAAATGACTGTTGTATTTATTACTATAGGAAAACTAAGTTGATGTAACATGTTCTGCATGTAGATTTCTCACTTCAAACACCCAGATCCTGACAAAAATAGGTGGGGCTTCTTTCGTTAAGACACAAGCAAGACTGAAGGCGCCTGTATCTACCTAACAGTGAAGTGTTTATAAAATATTATCAACTTGAAATCATGACTTCATAAGAAACTAAAAAAAAAACAATTTATTTACCAGTGTCAGTGGGCAACAAGGGAGGCAGTTCTTTGTTGTCATTATAAAGTAAGGCGAACACCTCCCTATGCATGCCTTCAGGCCTCTTCACAGCTCTAGCAGTTACATATTTTTTCTTTATCTTATCTCCGTGAATAATAGAGTCTCTGCTAATTTCAGATGCTCCCGGTTGTTCTATGTCTAATATATCTAATGACAGTATGAAAAATATAGGCAGATTTTTATATATATCGTAGATTACGATCTAAATATGTCAAAAATAAATTGTTTTAATTAAAATAATAAATATTAATTTATATTTTTGAGAAATAAAATCGTTACATTGCAGCCATTAGTCACGTGACAATGAACGCCAATCAGAGCGCGTGACGTCATAGTGTGCAAAACACAACAAGTTGATAATGAATTCTCAGTGAAAATTCATCGTTTTCCAGTAATTTTGCTGTAAAATAATAGTATTTCCATTGTTATACACTGTGTTCATACCACTACAACAACCAGTTATAATAAATGCAAGTTTTATAAAAGCAAATACCAGTAGGTAATTTGCCAAAAATCGACGTTGTTATGCTGGGTGCCTTTTTCGCAACTAACACCAATTTGTGCTCTTAAAACTTCTGTGTAAGTATATAACATCACAAACTACTATGGATACTACGTATTATAACATTAAACAATAGCACTTAGTGTTAAAATTGTGATTAAGATATGGCAAAGTATTATTTTTTAATAATTATTTTTGAGGTTATGATAATTTTAATATTCGTAAATGTTGATGCTAATGGTGAAATTTCTTTTGTAGATCATCGCGAGTATGTTATGGAGATGACGCCATAAGTTATGTGCATTTGAAACGTGATTGCAAACTCCTGTATTGTAAAGTGTAAAATATACCCAGATCATAAAGTGCTATCGAAATTATCGTCATCGCAGGAGTGAAGAACCAGTATGCACTTCTGCGGACTGTTATTGGAAAAAATCGAAGCTGTCACAACTGTGAACCAGTTTAAAATATGTAGTAGTAACCCTAGTTTACCATCAAATTCAAATGTACTTATAAGTTTTTAGAAGAAGGACGAAAAATGAAACTTGAGGATTGTGCATTATTTAAATATCAACATAATTCTGTTCTCAGTGATACAGCCAGCACTTTAATGTATCAACTTGTTTTAAAATATAATGAAAAATGTGAGTCATTTTTAAGAAATACAGTAATATCAGATGCTGTCATTAAAAAATTTAAGTGGAAACAAGGGAGTAATTTAAAAGCAGTCTTTGGCATGAATTAAGATATGGATGGATAACAGCATCACAGGCTTTTGAAGTAAGTAGATGCAAGACCCACAGTCAGAGAAAATTTGGAGCTGAAACTTCATAAAAAAAATTAAGAAATGTGGTCTCATATTAAGTCAACAATATCCAATGACTGCTGGTTCACCGGATGGTACATGTGAAAATTGCATAGTAGAAATTAAGTGTCTCTACAGTACAAACCATATTCAAACTATATTAAAGATGGGAAGCCTACAAACAAATATACTCAATTACAAATATGAATATATTTGACTGCTGTGGAAACATGTATATTTTGTGTAACGGATCTAGATTTTTCTAATAGTAAAAAATTTAAACTTTCTGTGTAGCAATCAGTTATGAATATGTTAGTGATCTTATTACTGACAACTTGTTACCATTTTGGAAATGCCATGTGTATCCATTACTTTATCAAAACATATAAAGTAACCACTAGGTAGGTTCTGATCTCATCATTTTATAATAAAATAAAACACAAAATGATTTTGGAGTTTCATTTAATGAGGCAATCTTATAAATTAACTAAACTACCATGCTCTAGGGCTAGGGTAACTAGGTTAGTTCATGACTACTTAAGGCCGGTTCCTATATCTTACTATTCACTCACCCAACCATCAGTTGAATTTTGACATTATTTGTATGAAGCTTATGTCAAATTTTAAGCGATGGTAAGGTAAATGAACTCTATAAGATATAGGAACCAGCCATTAGTGGACTTATCATCTATAAAGTAAAATTGTTCATGGAAAGGATATTTATTTACATATTTTTTATTTGCATGAAAGATTTGATCTGGATGTGTTGAGTGGAATGGTGACAGTGAGGACTCTGTGTGAGTAACGGATGAAGTATATAAAGACAGTGTCACAGTGACTTCTTCCATTATTAATTTCTTTGAAACTGCTTATACTGGATCCAAATGGCCTTAATGATTTCACAGAATATTTCACTTAAAATGGAAATGAAGAAACTGATTTTTGTGAAGACTACTAGTGATCCTGCCTGGTCCACAGTCTGGCTTAGCTTAATACTGGATTGAGTAGCTTTACTTCTATATTTATGTGTCATCAGTACTTAAAGATTTATTTGCTGTTTTAAGACCTTGTAAACCTTCTTCCTGGGGTAAAACTGAAAATAAATTGACAATATTATTATTAGATTGTTTCAAGAAAATTAATATTGGATCTACTCACTATTAATGTAAGAACCTGTGGTTGTGTTGGAAGTATTTTCAAGAATTAAACTAGCACCACTGGTAATACAGTACTACTTTCAACTGATTTATTTACACACTTTCTTAATAGCATCATCTTTTGTTCTTTATTGTTATATATGGTCGATTTAGACTGCTACAAGTTCACTTTCTTCTATCTGGCTTACAATCAAATTCACTAGGTAAACAGCTTGGTTTCAAACGTAAGTGTGATATAGATCCCATTATTTGATATTATACGTAATTTTCCATATCATTTAGTAACGTAGAATTATAAATAGGGCTGATAAACACTTACATCAAAATGATCTTCACAAAAATGTGGCCACTTTCTCCTTATTTGTTTACCCGTTAGACATGTAAAAAAACAGTTTCTATGGTGTTTTTATCGTTGTACTGATACATCGCGGCACTATATAGTGCTTGTAATAATTAGTATTCATTTTTTATGATGTATTTTTTAAACTTTTGATAACACTTCAACCAAACAGATGTTTGTTTTGCACACCGTGACGTCATGCGAGACGCCATGACAGCTTGACGCGTTTTCGTTACGAAATGTCAAAATATTTATAAAATTCCTAAATAAAATATGTTAATGTTGTTTTTTTACTGAAATATTAATATTTTGGCTAAAATAGACCATAAGGCACAATATAAACCTGATTCTCAAAAAGTGTCAATAATAGACGGAATTTTTTTACTTGTCCATTGAGATATTACATGATCTAAGCGAGAGTCATATGTTATTACAAAATCAAGAACAATTTTGAAGGCTTTACTCGTCACTTTTCAATTTCTAATCTGGGAAAATATTTACTAGTGCAGTGAAATTTTAGGAGTGGCCAACATACATGCATCTCAGGGGACGCAAAATAATAGTGTATTATAAATAAGGGTGGAGGGTGTTGTTATTAGATCCTAAGAACACATGATTCTTAATGATTATTTTATCCCAAAGTGAAATTTTGGATGGGATATAGTTATAGGGCAGTTTTATTTATTATGATCAGATCCGAACTTTTAAATATTATAGGTTTGCTTCCCTCCCGCCTTAGCCTTCGTGGTTATTTTTTTTGATAACAACCCAAAATCCACTTTTTATCTCAAATAATAAATAAAAGTGCCCTTATACCGCAACCGGTGATATAGCTTAGTAACACTCAAGGAAAATTGGTTTGAATGTGATTCATCGAGTTGTATTTTTCTTTAAGTGTTTTAAAGGGTCGTGTAGCAAAATGACAAACGTAATGGTCGTTAGTAATTTCCACGAAATCTTTAACTGCGTGGGCTTGCACTTACCTGCTTTACTAGTTTTATTAAATGTCTAAATTTTAAGTTCTATAGTTTATAATGATATTTAATTTCTTCATTCCTTTCATTTTATTCCTCATAGCCCCGCCAAAACTCAGATTTTTAGCAAATAAGGAAATTAAACACATTCAGTCATTGTTAATAATTTTAATAAATAAAGTGTTACATATTAAATTATAGATCTTATAAAAATATAGGTAGTCAATTTCATTGACAATTAAACGAAATATCTCGTGAAACAATAAAATAGTAACTGCAAGTAGGAAGCACCGAATTATCAAATGATTTTAACTACACATATTAATATAACAAAATAACAACAGTAATTCTAAAAACCATAATAATTCAATATAATAAACTATAACAATAGCATGAGCTATCCATACTATAAAAATAAAGTACCTATATGAAGTTTCTAACATCAATGATTAAAATTGTTATTAAATATCTAATTCATTATATACTAAAGAATACTGTTTTCAAAGTTAAAATTGGCTTCGATATAATGTTACTGTTACTTAATTGGTTACACATTTAATAAGTGATTATTAAAGGCACAGTGGTAGTTGCTACTACGTAATGGACGCAAATCAATAGTATAATTAAATTATCAAAATTTTCATATGTATAATACAGACTTCTTCTGAATTTCATATGATCACTTAGCACACAATTAGATGCCTGTCAAAATACTATTTTATTAGCAAAAAGATCAATAGGTTTTTAAGCTTAGATAATACGTGATGTGCGTTTGATTATAAAGTAAAGACTAAATGGGTAGTACTGATACACAATGAGATTAAAAAGTGGCGATGCGTCATCTCTATTCACTCCTCGCAGGAACACTTAACATACGCTGATAAAAAAAAAAATCAGATTAGCGTTTTTTTTTTCATAGCTTCAGTGGAGATCCTGTCTATCCTTTGAATTAGATGCGTTCTTTTTTTGTTATCATTGATGTTATTTGTTGATTGTGCTTGTTAATATTTTTATTAACTCGTTATTGTTATAATTATAGCAGTTTATTTTTTATTGTTACATATTCTGTTGATAATGAATCGTAAACGCGGGAAAGTGTTATATTTAGTTAAATACAATTGTTCACTATTGATACCGTCTATGCTACAGTACGGCTACAATGGGCAGTCATTTTTTAATCTATTCTGTAGTCATATGGATAATCTCTATTTTATTCCTTCTATATGTAGGCAGAGTCCGCGCCACAAAAGAAGTCCCATGTAAAGTAAAGGAACTACAAGTGGCGGCTTCTTTATTTTATAGAATTTTGTTCGTAAAGTAGCCCGGAAATAAGTTTTCAGCTTAATTATGGAATAGTTTGTATCTATTATTCAGTCCTACATTGATTTACAGATCAGCAAATAAACGCTCTGGCAGGATTAAGGGCGGCGATTGCAGAGCCGCGTCTGTGATACGCACTCTAGTACCTACTTCAAGATGTCATATTGTTCAATCTGTTACAACGGCAGGCAAAAGAATTAACCTACACAACATTGTCAAATGTTTTAATAGTCATTATCAAGTCAACGAAACTGTAGGTTATTTGATTGATCCACTCACACGCCCCACTAATAAGTTCTTATAGCACTTGAAACAGTCGTATTATATATATATTTATTGTTAGAAATATTTAATATAACCAGTATCACACAGAAAATTTTTAACAACATTTGTACGTCATTTCAAAATAAAACGACACAATAAAAGATTGTCCGTTAAGTAACCTAAAACTCTCGGGAGTAGATACTTTTCTTAAGCCGCGTACCCATCTGCGCTGCGAGCAGTAACTGTAACCGGGCGGATAAAGTACCGTGCTCTAATGACGCTGACATTGATGTTCACTTTGTCGGCTCGCTTCGAGCACGTGAGCTACGTATAGTTCGCGGCACGAATCTTGAGCAGTCAGCGGAACAGTAGGGATCGCTTTGTGCATTGATCGTAGCCAATGTAATGAGATTTATCGACAATATTACGTTTTTGTCTTTTTACTCGAAAGGGACAATACCTCATATGTACAATCGTGGTATTTGAAGGTTCGCCAGTTTTCAAATTGATTCATTCACTTTCTGCGAGCACATGTTACTTAAAGATTGTTTAGAGATGTACAACTTTTTTATTGGTTTTAACATTTATAATAAGCGTAATGATTATATCCTATTTGTTTCTGATGATTAAAACTATTGTTAATCTAAGGGTCTATCATTGTCAATATTGCAATTTTCTTTTCTCACGTTTCTATATTTTGTAAATGTAACAAAAAGTTATATTTATTAAAATGTTGGCGGTTGTGTTTTTTGTACTCGTGCAACAAAAGACGACTTTAAAGGTGACGAACCGTTTCATACCACGAATGTCCTTCGGAAAAGGATCGAAATTTCCCTGGTCGTAGGACAAAGTGACCGCTCAAGAATCGTGCCGGGAACTATGCACACTATGATTTTTGGTTACAGTAACTGCAACGGCTACGGCTTGCAGGGGAGTACGCGGTTTTATTCACATTTATTCTGGGACAATACTTGAACGCCAATAGACACTTGAAACGGAATCTTTTAGATGTTACACAACCTATTTTGAAGCCCTGTTATGTATCTAATTCACAAATAATTATCTCAGGTGTTTGTTTGATATGAGCATTGTTCTTGAAAAACCCTATTCTAGAACTAGAAAAATATTTTTTTCACAATGTCATGTCGTAAGGCATGTCATAAAATTACGCAAGCGGAGCCGAATGGATTTTTTATATAACAAATAATAATAGATACATTACATTATATTAAACATTAGCCACAGCATTAATCAATTTCACATAAATATCAATGCCCTTCAAGAATATATCGGCTTGAAGGAACTCGTCGTGATCGTGCAAAAGCACCGGTGTGTTGTTCATAGGTGAGAAGCCAATCGCTGGTATACCTACTTCGCGTATGTACCTGATATCAGTACCACCGGGGAATATTCTGCAGTCGAGTTTTAAATTCCTGCGAATTTAAAAATAAATTTTTCGTAAATTTTCAAGCATTTCTAATGCCTAATGATAACTGTCACCGATTTAGTAGGTAGTAGAAGATAAATCAATTTGCGATGTATTTAGATTCAAATACATATAAAATTATAATAAAAACTACGTTTTAACGGTTTTAAGCGCGGTAATTTTAAAACCGTTAAAACGTAGTTTTATTATGTATACAAGTCGCGAAAACATAAGAAAATATCATATAAAATTAATTTAGAAAAAAATATACCTATGTATCTGTACGCAGCTGTTAATTATACAGGTACTACTCAACAGTCAGCTGTATGAACTATTTATATGAGCTATAGTTGAGCCGCCTTATGGCCGGTTCCTACACGTTTATATGAACGGTCGGTAATAGTAATAATAGGCTACATTTGGTATAATATCAAATTGATTTTAGACGTTACGTGACTCATTGACAATCACACGCCATATAAATTTGGAATCGATATACGAAGTCACACATTGTATACACGAGACAAATTAACAAAATTGTTTTTTTTTTTTAAAGAAAGAATAATATTCAAGAATTTCTCTCCAAATGCCGGTAAGTTAACTCGCTTATAAACTATTACAACTGGAAATCAGGCTTTTGGGTAATGCGGCAAGTAGTAAGTCAATATTAATAGTATCACTTACAAATCATTTGCGGCATGTTTGAATGCCACCCAAAATGGATTTGATGAATCGAGTTTAGTGCATTCAACATTTGCATTTCTCTGTTCAAACTCAATTGTTACTCCATCACCCGCTTCCTTACACCATTCATTAATCTATAACAAAACATACACGATGTTGACGACGGCCTCTTTACATTACTTCATATTATGTTCTTTTAAATTAAATTGTAATATTTTTAAATCTGAGAATAACTCAGGTTGCTAGGTTGCAATCAACAACAAGAACAATAAATAGTGAAAACAACGTTTCAATGGTTTTAAACGCAACATTTTATTTAATTTTCAATTTGACGTATCGGAAACTGAAAAGTGTATGAAACATCGAAACAAAAATCAAATAAAATTCCGTGCTTAAAAGCATTTAAACGTAGTTTAAATAAACTATGTGTACTAGTTCTTATCCCCAAACAACTTGGGGATAAAAGGGATTTCTAGTTAAATGAACCATTGTCTGAACCGTATCTAGGAGACTCAGAGGGGAGAGGCTAAAGGTGTGAGACGGGGAAAGTTTAGAGAGAAGGTAAATGCGGAAGACAAAGGAAAAGCGGGAGAGAAAGGAAAGAGAGATGAGTTGATGTTGCCTGCCCTGGGCGGTGGTGTTCTTTTCCTCTCCGATATACTTCGAGTCTAGGTTGCCTTTATTTTTCAAATATTTACTATTTAAATTATTAGGTAAATGTTATGTTCGGGCTCCATTTGGCATAATGTTGAAGTTATTGACTGTGTCTAAATGCTTCTTATTTATAGCGTTAAAAATAATGCTGTCAAAGAATAGCTATACTAGTCGTTATTTAACGTCATTACGAATTAATAACAATATTGCATAAATAATGCAGTAAAAGTTTTATAAATATATATATTTGGTGATTGTATCATTATAATTTTAATATACATAATTTAATAATGTCATCTAATTACTTCTTTTTAACAATTATTATTTTTATATAGTTCGATATATGTGTATTTTGTTTTATTTCTATGTTTATTTTACTTCCAATTTCAAACAAAATTATATAGGTATACACTTTCTATCCTAGTTACATATATTGCAAAACTCACGTGTTTCAGCAATTTTTCTAATCCATCCTACGGTTGTCTGGAAGAAATTGCTTTCAGTGATAACTTCATGAACTGTATCTCAATGTTATTCAATAAAGTATATTCTATTTTATTCTAAACTCATTGCTACATCTGCATGAAACGGTCAATAACTATAACATTATCCCAGATGGAGCAGTAACATTTGGCTAATTTACATTCTTTGGATGTGTTTGCCTTTCTGTGCTTCAGTTATATATTAAGTTTATTTATTGTTGTTGGTGTAAATTGGTATACTTTTCATCCGTTTATTTTTACGATTAAAATCAAGGTTTTTATATAATTTGCCACTAGGGGGTCCTGCAAAATTAATGCTTGAACATAAAAAGTACATACCATTTTTTCAAATTTTTCATGGTCCACGGTAACAGCCAATCTTATATCAAATACTACTGACAATTTTTCTGGAATTACGTTAGATTGTACTCCCCCCTGAAATCAAAATTAAACAAACACATCACAAATGTTATATACTAATCACGTGTATATTCCGGGCCAAGATTATGACCGCTCTTAGTTAAACAGATGGCTGCATAATAGGCGCTTTATCATACAAAAACCATTATTGCGCAGTTTTTCAGCAGCTAGTCTAGAAAGGGCGTAAAGTATGAAAAATACACATACAAATATTCATACTTACATCGGCTCGAAAAGAGAATTAGAACTTCTTTAAAAACTGCTGAGTAAGTACACAACAAGAAACCCTACACAACTCGGTCTGGCAGGACAGTCACGTTCAAGTTACCATTTGGTTCGTAAGCCCTTCACCTGTTGCTGTGCTTGTTATTTATTGAGTTTTTTTTACTATTGTAATAATTAGTATTTTTTTAAATTCTTCTTTTTGTCTCCGCGGGAGGGGGGGGGGGGGGGCGGGGCGACGGCGGAACAAACCTTTTCGCCTACTGCCTGGTAGGCAAGATTTGATGTTTATAATTGACAACTAATATGTCTCTAAAGACAGAGAAAATTTGTCACGAAAATGTACATATTTTAATCCCTTTAAATCCTAATATATATTTGATATTGTTACTTTCGGCTATGTAAATATTATATACGAAATTACATATATTGCAAATGAACGGGTTGTTTATTCCTGCAACGATCCGTCATTAATGGTTCCACCTATGTGGTGGAATGAAAAAAAAAATATGCTGGTTTTTTTTAAATCCTGGGTACCTAACCTATTTAGTAATAAGTCTGTTACTATTAATACCAAAAGACAACTGTAATGATAGCGATGTTTGTAAGTAATAAATAAATAAATGTATTTTTTTATTAAGTTTGCCAATAACTGTTACATTGGAATGTTTAAATTTTTATTTAAGCGTCCTTTGAAACCCGAAACGGAGCTGAGAATCACAATACACACGAACTGCGAATGAAATTAATCATTTCTTTATGTATCTTGGTATTAGTAGTAACTAGACTTGTCTAAAAAGGTAAGTACCCAGATTAAAAAAAACAACAACAGTGCTTTTCATACATTTTTCATCATGCCAATTGCTATAACATACTTTCACTCCAATTTTTAAAGAAGTTCTAATCCTATTTCCCAACAGGTATAGTATAAGAAGTATAAAGTTGAATACACACATGTATTTGGGTCAAGTTGATTGAAGTTACATCTCCAATAGTAAGTTTCGGATTGCTGTCCAATATTTCCTTTTGTTCCTTTCGTAAATCCATGAATTTGTCAATTATGTATCTCAGCTGAAAACATTAAAACTTGGTCACAAACTAATTTTAATTGCCAAGACAAATGACCGGTTTGTTTTTGTTTAAAAATTTCAGTACATAAAAGTACTATGTGACTATCAGGGCGTGCCATTTGTAGCTCACAACGCCCAGAATGCTCCGTTAGCCGTTCCACTAAGCGACCGCGATCGTTGTGGTCGTGGCGAAAACGTCACTAATGACGTCTTCATTTTCAATCATACAACGCTCATGACGACCCATGTCAATAGGTGGGTCGTAGAGCCGTTCCACTTGGGTTTACGATTGTAACGCCAGCAAGCAAGTGGAACGGGATAAATCGTGGTCGTTGTGAGTCCCTAATGGAACGTAGCCTATATGGTTGTAAGCATTCTATATAGATTCCGCCCCGCCAAAAAAGTCCCACAGACGCGGCTCTGTAATCACCGTACTAAATACTGCCAGAGTAATTATTGGCTAATCCGTAAATCGATTTAGATAATTTATAAGTAGTAAATACAAAAGATTCCATAGGTAAAGTTGTAAATTGATTTCCTGGGTACTTTACGAGCAAAACTTATTTATGTTAAAAATTCTATCAAATGGCGGAGCCGCCACTTTCAGTTCCTTTTTTCCGTTGGGCTTTTTTATGGCGTGGACTTTATAGGACATATTGGTTTTTTTTGTTTTATGGTCTGGTAGCAAAGACGTTTAGGCCAAGATTTATTTGAAATTTTTACACTTGTTCGGCCCAGACATAATGATAACACTATGAATGACATCAAACAACATAATTTTTATAATAATTGGAAAGTTACATTTCACTAAACAGTCCAGGTTATATATAGCGTACTCAAGACAATAACTAGTCTTGCTTTAGACATTAGTAATCTTTAATTTAAAACAAACAACTCATTACAATTATTACACTTACTACAACTTATTGGGCAGATTAATGCGAATTAGATTAGATTGGATTAGAGTCATGGTGGCGTAATGGCTAGCGCATCCCAGACTCAAAGGGCGCGGGTTCGAATCCTGGCCGGAACGCATGCATCGCTTATGCAGTTTTCTGACCTAATATGCATATTGTTACAATGAGCACGTACTAACAACAGTGAAACCTGCACATCGCGATAACCGATGCGTCAAACTTGCTAAGCCACCTTGGACAAGCGTATACTGTCCATTCTCCAATAGTGGGAGGCTCGAGCTCAGCAGTGGGAAGTTTATGACCTGTTATTATTATTATATATGCGAATTAAAAATAAAGCCACCTTCAACTCCGTGAGAATAATTCTATTTATTTACGAATAATAAGATTGTTCTACCTTTTCTCCAGCCGTGTTAGGTAGAAGTAGTGATCCATGACCAGGTTGTCCCGTGCAATGAACATGAATTTCTGTAAAGATTTTTTTATATACATATATTCTTTTCATTAATAATAATTACTTTATCACAAATAAATATATTATTAAACATTTTCAATTCCTATTAGGTAGTTGTATTCAACATATTTATCATGGGTATGAAAGAAGAATACTATGAACAAGAAGTAAAAAAATAACAGAAAAGCTTTTAAATCTTACATGACTAAATCCCACGACAAATTCGTTTTATAATTAAATTCAGACAAAATCTGAAAAGAAACTTGGACTTTAACACTCGAATAGACAAACCTTGGATGCCTACTATGTATGAAATATAATAGAAAATTAATTATAAATATATTATTATTTAGGTCATTTATACTTCTTTATTACTTCATGCTTAAAAATAAAAAACACCATAGGAGGGTGAAAAATAGTTGACGACCTATTCGCATACCTACCAAACGGACAAAAAAAAAACATTAAAATCGGTTCAGCCGTTTCGGAGGAGTTCGACCACAAACACTCTGACACGAGATTTTTATATTATTGTTACGAGTTTAGCGAGACTCGAATTAAAATGCCATTGGAATTATTATAGAGTTTATTAGAACTATACAAACACGTATAACACAGGTACAAATAAAACCGAAAACAACAAATTCAAACGTAATGTAGAAGGTCGTAATTCAATAAAACGCGCAGTGTGTCACTAATAGATTACCGAATGTACACACGTCTCGCCTTGATTGTGGTTTTCGCTCGACTGCCCCCTCCCTCAATCAGGCCATCGTTTTATACTGCACAAATGCAATATGCCCGTATTGTAGTCGACGTAATCCGAAACACCTGGCTAATGAGTCGGCCGCAAGCGGCCATAAATGAGTACAATAAAACAATGGACTGTTCTCTAGAAACGTATGCCAATAA
Source organism: Dendrolimus kikuchii (assembly GCA_019925095.2). NCBI lineage: Eukaryota > Metazoa > Arthropoda > Insecta > Lepidoptera > Lasiocampidae > Dendrolimus > Dendrolimus kikuchii. The sequence continues at coordinate 12,475,110 of CM034401.1, forward strand.
GTAAGTAAACAAAAGACGATCACAAAAGAATTACAATTAGTTCAAATTTCGATAGGTAATAAAATGTGTTTCTTTCAGATATGCAGGGGGATTCTGTTTTTGTCGGGGCCTGAGTTGTAACATTATATTAGATACTTACGCCATATACTTCTTTCACCGTTAAACAAAACAAACTCTTCATTAGGCGAAGCCATGCCTTCATCAAGACCAAAACCAATGTTAAGAGATTTAAATTCAGGAGATTTAATAAATTCACCCATTCCATCATCGCCTCCAATTTCTTCGTCTAAAACACCAAACAGTATATAAAAATAATTTGCGAATTTTTAAATTTATGTATACGAAAAGAACAGAACAGAATGTGTTGGTTGTTATAACAATATGAAAATGTATATATATACCAGGCACAAATGACACGTGGATGGTGCGTTTTAGCTGTACACCGGATTGTTTCAATATTCTTATAGCTTCCAAGTACTGTATGCCAACGCATTTCATATCCTGAGAACCCCGAGCGTAAATTTTTCCATCTTGATCAATATGACCACTAAAAGGAGGGTATGTCCAGCTGTTCTGAAATTTCATTTTCAAATTAAGTACAGGTTAGTCCTCGAGGTACGTCGTTTTTTCTATTTATATCTTAAGGTAACTTTTTTGACGCGCGTCATCAGCGTCCGCGGGTTTTTCCAGGCTACGGAGCGTAAAGGATTCCATACATATTTTGTGTTTAATTACTATTAGTCGATTGATCGATGGATTTTGTTCTTTAATAATTTTATAAACAATTATTTTAAGAACTTTCTTAAAGAACAAAGCATTAATGTACCAAATGAAGTTTCATTTAAACATAAACAGATCTTACAGAACTTAACTCCTGGGCTTTATTTGAAAATGTATAATAGAAAATGATTCAATTTATGTAGCGTGTTTCGAGAACTTTAGATGCTGTAGGTAAGTACGAATACTATTTTAATGAATTTATTTATATTGTGGCAACGAATTTGTTTATGTGTGAACGATTTAGTTGGTTTAAGGAGTTTCAGAAAAAAGTAGAATATTCCAGAAGAAAAAGACAAGGACAGATGCATTTTAGAAAGAGATAGATGATGAACAAAAGATTAACGAAATGAATATCGAAATTCTAGAATAGAAGGCTCAGAAAGGAAAAGAGAGATAGATAGATGTTTAGAAAGAGACAGACAGTAAATAAAAGAATAAAAAAGAAGATCAAAGTTATGGGTTCCATAAGATTCTTCCGAGTATATAAGCAGAGTAAGCCGCGCCTACGGAGTAGTTCAGTGTAAAACAGCGAAGCGACAAGTGCAATACGAGAGTTGGAAGAGAAGTTTAATGGAAGTTAGTGACAAGTTTAGAGAGTTGGAAGAAGAGTTTAGTAGAAGACTGTGACGAGTTTCGTGGAAAGTTTAGTGGGCAGTTGAGTAAAGGAGTTTAGCATAGTTTAAAAAGAGATGAAGAAGCGAGCTACGCGCGGTAATTTCGGAGGTGATCACCGCAGCAGCAGGAGGTGGTCTGTGCAATATCGGCGACGGTATTGTGACTGAAACAACTTATGGTTGGGACAGTGCGTAGTTAGTTGTGCGTGTAGGGGCAACTCTGCGGAGAAGAATCACGTACGGCTGCGTAAGTTAATAAAAGCATTTAGTTAAAAACAAACTGGTGTTTCCTTCCAATCTGAAGTGCGTACCCCCGCTCGTACGTAAGGTAAGAGAACAAGCAAACATATTATGTTTCTTTATTCGATCTTGATGGCTTTGGAGAAGAACTTATTGTTATTAATTCGTTTTGTGTGTTAGACAGCACGCAATAACGTAGTTTTTTTTATCCCAGAAAAGGTATAATTTCTACCGCATTTGGAACTGATATTGAAGCCAATGAATCTTTTAAACAAATGGAGTTAAAATATAAAATAAAATCACAGTCGGCATGACTGTGATTTTTTAGCAAGAAAATTTTATTATTATGATATAAAAATTCTATTAAAAAATCTCTCTAATAGTTCAACTACGAACAGAAATGTAAAAAAAAATATATATTTGAGCTTGTAAATATTCAAAAATATCTCCAACGAAAATTAGTTTGAATATTCATTCGTTTTTGATTGATGGAGTGTTTTCGATAAAATGCCTTTTTATGATGCCACAGTTAAAGCATGACAGTGGACTTTTGTCAACTCTACGAAACCTTTCATGACTGTGCGCATAGTAATCGAAAGTCTAAAAGCTGAAATTGCTCCACTTAATCCTAGTCTTAACTTTTCCATCAATGTAATGTTATTTTGGTTTTATCATTTTGATAAGATAATTTTGACTTTTAACATCAATATTATCATTTATGGTATTATACGATGTTTCCTTAATGACATGTAACATATTGTTTGTTCATTTATTCTATATATCATCTAACAGTTTGATTATGTTATTACAACTCATTGAAATAAAAATAAAGTGGTTACTTTATGATTATCAATAACCCGTTATATTAAAGTTTTTTAGTAAATTTCTTAGGTTCATGTTTTACGGTTTCCTTCCTTCCTTTCAATATAGATAAAGCAAGCTAAGTGATTTATTTATCTATACTATAACAAATCTGTAAATGGTTCGAGTTTGTACAATGCGTCTAAATGTCTGGAAAAAATCAGGGGGGTTAATTCGGGCCAATGAATGAGAGGAATGGCGACGAATTGTGAAGCTTGCCACCACCCCTGTCATGAGGACCACGACCACTCTGCCAAGAGTGTGACGACGGAGAATTCGGGTCAATAGATTCCCAAAATACCATTTTTTGAATTTTTATCTGTTGTCTGTCATAAACAACATGTCATTCGTTGTGTTACTTCAAATCAGGTTGTCTTCGACCCACCTCTATGTTTTGTTGGACATTTGTTTAGACTATATGGAGTCAGTTTCTTTGTCATTATTATATGTAAAAAACTGAATTAAGTTTTTATGTAAGTAAAGCTACTGTCTGATTTTTGACACACATCGTAGCTGCCCGCCGCGGGGCAAACTCTAGTGTAATCATAATATCAATACATTTAATTCCATTGAATGTCGTCCTTTCCGAATTTCGTTTTTTCGAATTGATCAATTTGGTTGAATCTTGTAATTCAGCCCTTAAGAAAATAAAACAAGAGATATATTTTTAATCATCGTCAAAAAAAAAATTACTTACTTCAAATACAGGCACCACATCCATATGCGAATTTAGCAAAATGCTTGGAAGCGTTTGATCCTTGCCCAGCCATGTTAACACCACCACAGGCTTACGTGGTTTAACCTCATATACCTTTATAGGAAGACCTAGTTCTTTTGCTTGTTTCTTTAAAAAGTTTACGCAGTCATCTGGAAAGAAATTAACTAGCCATTTTAAACCGTAATATAATTGTGCAAATGTCACACGTCACAAAAAGTTCTAAAATAAACTAAAATTAGTTACATATAAAAGAGCCATGCCAATATACCACTATATTTTCCTTTTTAAAATTACTTGCAGTCCGTAAATACGATTATAATATTTTTAAATAATATTTAGTGTTATTCGACTCGTCAAAGTCGTGTAATTGTACATACGTACGTATCAATGGTCTCACAATTTGAAATGCTGAATACCGCGCGAAGTGGATAAAAAAAAAGTGGAAGGCGGAACCTGGGCTCGAAGCAGATACTGTGAACGCAACTGGGATTTGTTTTAGGATATGAGGGTACTGTATAGCAGCTCATAAACATCCCATTGCTGGATTCTGGGACTTTCCCATTTCAGAGAAATAGACGGTAAACCACGACACATTTGTCCAAGACGGGTTAGTAAAATTCACATATCTTTTATCTCGGTTGAAAGTTTTTGTCATGTTTCATTCATCATCAATATGTGGCAATTATTATACTAATTGCACATTATTATAGTTCCCAATAAAAAAAAACGTTTAAAATACCGACTTCAAAAAGTAAAACGTTAGAAATAAGTTATATAATAATACTTTTTGTTTTAAAGAAATCTTTGTTTTTTATTTATTCTATCTAAAATTGAATCGACTCTTTCGAGCTGATAGGGCGAAAATGAACGACGAAAGGGCATTTGAGAAATAAGGCCTCTGCTCCCCACCGCGTTTCCCCCGCAGTGGACTGTCCTCAAACGGATTTTCCCTTGTTAAAATAAGTTTACAATAATAACAATAGTTTTTATTTTAAGTAATAGACCCATAGTGATTTACAATATGTGAAGATATTAAAATAAAATCAAAATTACAAATTTACGAAATAAATTACAGCGTCATTCTTATTCTGATTTAGGTGTACAGATAGCGATTTCCTGAACATAGTTTCTCCTAGATTTTACAAGATAACTTTCATACATACATACATAATTATTGTTGTTTGTTGTTGGTTGTTTAATTCCTGTCCAAACGGAAGCAATTTGGGTTCTCATTATGGCGAAGCAGTTAGCTACTCTCGCATCAAAAAACACTTATATAACACATTTACAACCTTATACATAATATATTTTTGTGCTGTACCTAGTGTAACATTTTTGAATGACTTGCTAGGTTTTGAAATTAAACAGTTGAATTATAGTAGCATAACTACGCCGTTGCGGCCCGTGGCAAATTCAAAACGTTTATTCAATTGTGTTTATTGCTAAATGGCTTTTATTGCGGATATTCCGACACTAATATAAAATATTCTACATCCTAAATCGTCCCTTGAGAACGTGATCCGCAATGGGTAAAAAGATATTTTACACTAACAAAATTACTATCGCCTGCCACTTTTTTTGCTTGTCTTGGGTTTACAATCATATCTTCGGAAACTCTATAAGATATGAAAGTCAAACATAAGAAAATATTAATTAAAGTAGCGATTTTATGTATTTTAATAAATAAATTTTTGATTAATATCAGATGAATCTTTCCCCCAACTTATTCGAAGTACATTTCAGACAAACAAAGTTTCGAAAAATAGTTATTTATATTTAGGCATCATATATTTTATTTATTTACTAGCGGTCTCGGTAGACTTTGTCCTGCCTTGAAAAATAAAAAATCTGTGACCGGAACCTAATGCATCCTACCTGTTCGAGTTGTGAATCTAAACCATCCTAGGACCCACTCAAATACACAAAAACAAAATCGGTCCTGGAGATTAGGAGGATCCTAAAACCCGATCCCAGCGTCACTTACGGGATCCACTTGTGAATCCAAAGTTCTAAACCATCCGGGGACCCAAACACACAGGAAAAATATTTTTATTTATATAGATATGGGTACCTATGTCTTATATAATTGACCAGGATATGCCCACGACTTCGTCCACGCTTGATTTGAAATTCCCGCGGAATTTCCCGAACACAAAGTACCGCGCAACGTTAGAAAAGAATTTAAGCTATCGTTTAAGCGGTGTCGGAATAAGCTAATTTTTATGCACCCGAACAACTAAAACCCGCTCGCGAGAATTTTTCTGCGGGATTCCCGGAATAAAAAATATCACACATTTTATTACATAAAATTTGCTATCGATCAGTGAAAAAATCACATTTGAATTAGACTTTTTTTAATCTGGCCATTTTAAATCCTTCTTAGGGAAATTCCTGCGGAATTCACAGGGTGAAAAAAACCGCTCATTATAAGTCTACAAATTTACTGTCGATCAGCCAAAACCGCATTGAAATCAGCCCAATAGTTTTTACGTAAATCCCGAACAAACCGACAACTAGACAAGACATCTAAAAAGCATTGCATCGTTTTCTCCATCGTCTATGTAGTGTATTCCAGATGGTTTTTTTTTTAATTTTTTGACATTTTTAGAATTTTACAATAATTGATTTCTTTTGTTTTTAGGTCATTGGCAACTTTTAAACCTCATTTTATTACAACTATACTTAAAATCGAAACGTGTTTACGACTTTGCGGCCACGTTTAACGTTTCATACACGGGCTGGAAAATTTTATACGTATATAAGGTAAACTAATACTTACAATAAAAATGGTTCAGAAAAGTTATATTGATCTTTAGAGATTACTGAAATGTTGAATGTGCGTGACCAGTTTTAGAAATTGTGTATATTAACAGACATTTTATCTATGTATCTATAAACATCTGTTGGGGGGATCGAGTCTGTACAATATATTATTATATCGAACTATAAAAAGAGATAAAAACCAAGGGAACTAACTCAGACCAGAAGATTACCAAAAATAAATTTTTACAATATTGTTTTTTTTCTAGTTCACTTTTTCTTATTATAAGCAAGTTATGATTGCTTGTAAAATACTGTACGTAACAGTTGTGAGCAAACTGAATAAATTAAAACCGGAGTTGAGCTGTAATGTCTTTGTTTTTGCTTCAATATTTGTTGAAGAGTGTAGACATAATTTGCTTTTATCTAGTTAATATACTAGTATATACATCAAATATGTGTATATTGTCTCCTCAATTTACAGTGAGCTAATAAAAGTATAGACTTACCATAATTTATGTCAGGTTGAACGCTTGGTATTTTCAAATATTCAATAAAATTAGCTATAGCTTGATTATCCTTATATTTAGTGGTCATGTTGAGCGTACGGCGCGGCGGTCTAGGTCGTAATGATATGTTTTAGGCTACATCAGAGGGGGAAACGCTGATAACTGTGCCGTCAAACGACCTGTAATGTGAGTGTTTATTCAGTCATCGTAATGATTGTTTGTTATCACATACATTTACATAATTTTATTTACAAGATACTAATTAATTCTTATTCTTTGCTATGGATTTCCACATGGCTTCACTCACAGACATTTGGTATTTGTACCTTTTGGAAAGCATCCTAATGTCAGGATAAAAGTAGCTTATGTAATAACTTATGTTCATCTTCATTAAGGACTGTCGACAAATTACGTCACACGAATTTCAGGATTTTGTGACCCCTCCCTCGTTCTTGTAACAGCTGGCTACATTCGTAAGACTCCTTCCTCCCTAGTGTGACTTTACAGATTGTGCAATTTTACATCAAGAAGTTGTTAAATTAAAACAGCAGTTCCGTATTATTTTTTAATAATTAAAACACTGTGGTCGTACAGATAGAGTTGGAAGTTTTTCGTTAATAGTTCAAATTTCGTGTTTTAAAGTGGGTGTGTAAGACAGTAGACACGGTTAAAATAAAATAATCGCCGTTTAACCATAAAGTTTTAGCGATTAATTTATTTTAACCATCGGCTAAATGTCTATGCACACCAGCCTATATATATTAGATCTTGAAATGTGACGTCACGAAGTTTAGGATCACTCCCACCTCTTATCACAGTATGTCACACTTCGTCGTCCCCCGTCCCCCTCTTAACGTGTCACGTAATTTGTGAACGGCTTCTTATTAAATATTTTTAGGCAATGATTGCGTGGAAAGCCACAACTGATTAATTACAGGTGAATTTTCAAACTTCAACAAGAACTCTGTTGATTGGCTTCATTACAAACTCTCAGAAAATAGCTAGCTCACTAATGCCCGGTTCCTATATATTACTAACCATTCACTTACATCAGTTAAAATTTGACATAAGCTCCATATATCTTATGTTAAAATTCAACCTATGGCAAGTGAATGAATAGTAAGATATAGGCACTGGCCATTAATAGATTTGCAATTTCTGTTACATAAACTTTACTCCAATATTAAATGCTTTTTTGAAATATTATAATTTTTAAGTAGATAAAAATATTACATGATAAATGTGAAAAATTGTAAGATGTCAGTCAGAACACAGTTTCAATGAAAATTTATATGATAAGAAAGAAAAGTTACTATATATTAACTAATAAGATTTATAAATCCCTAAATATGGTCATCAATTATTTTTCCTTGTGCCCTATTGATGGCCTTGAGTGAATACCAATGGTCAGGACTCTATGTACTGTAAGGACTAAAATCTTTAAACCTTTTTAGTCATCATTTATATTAAGAAATATAATTATTTGAATACAAAAACGTGGAATGCCTCGCAAAACAATCGATATCAGAATTGTATCAGGCCGCGCACGGAACACATGGTTGTACAAGTCTCTTGATTGATAATATAAATACATCTTCACTGAACCAGTCTCTTTATTGAAGATTGCGGTCAGCTCATTTACCGCTGGCCACTACACAGTGTAGGTCACAGTCGGCTGCTACAGTACTTTCAATAGTGAATGTAAGATGCTTCTATTTAGGAAATATTCTTTGACATACAATATTTTATAAGAGAAAATCTTACTTTATAACTAATAGCTGTTAAATATAGAAATATGTAAAGTACTATTCATTAATTAAGAAAACTTGTTTATTTTAGACCCACATGGCCCCTTGGTAATATGTATTGTATGGGGTGCATCATAATCTATTTCAATGCCAATCATCATGTTTCAATATACATATGTCAATCAAAGATTATCTATATATTAATATGTGATGCAAAATGCTGTTGTACCCCTTTTTACGAAAATTGTGCAGATGAAGGAGTATGACATTTCGCACTTAGTTTATTTAGAGAAGAAGCGACAAATGCTAATATTTTATAAAAATACTGTATTATCCAGCAAATTGGATATAAATACTATTGAATTGGCTTATAAAACAATAGACAACCTTATTATGTATAGTATGGAAGAAGAATACTAGTTACAGTACAACTTTCAGGCTTACCCCTTCTACAACCCCTATAGTCTGGAGTTTTTGAAATATTAATATTTTGGTAAACACAACCTCACTTATTTTCTCACTAATATTCCACTTCTAGGTCCAAAGTTGAGCAATCCAATCAAAGTCCAAAAGAAAGCTAGTAGTCAATGTAAAAAGAATCAACATTGAAAAACCAGTGTTAAGTTGTCGAAAAATCAAGTCACACACAATTTGTACTTTGTTTTGCTAAAAAGTATATGAACGGGTCACAAAATTTTAGGACAACTAGCAAGATTCAAAAGTCTATTAAAGTCCATAAATGTCCCATAAAAGTCCACTTAATCACTTCGGTCAAATGTGCAATATTAGAGATAAAGTAAGTCAGTGTTTACAAAAAAAAATAATTCAATAATAAGTCTGGGCTATAGCCCAGACTTATTATTGACTCCCTATAGGGAGTTGCAGTAGGGGCAGCAGCCATAGGGGCAAATATGTCCTAAACAAATAATTAATCAGGGGTTTCAGCAACAAGCTTTTCAAATAATTTGTCATAGAATAATAAATACACCCATATTTTTTTATTTGTCATAGTATTATAAATACACCCATATTTTTTTTATCATATTTAAATAATAGACGATTATACATTATACTGAAGTTAAAGTACTGTTTTGATAAGATTACATTATAAACATATACAAAAATACATGTAAAAGCTCTGAAATTTGGTAAGGTCTCATAACTTTAATTTTTTTAAAATAATTAATATACTCACAACAATTCGGGCACACACATAAACATATATCTATCTCGTTCTTACTCAGCACTGTAACTCGCAGGAAAACAATATAACAGTATTTCAGTGCGTACATAAAGTGGAACATGAATATACGTAAATACCTAATGAGGCCGAAAATCCGCCATGTTTAGTGCACCAAATGTCATTATCAGTCAGTGCACCCGGTACTTGTCTTGTCAAAAAGTCGTGGTATAAATCAAAATAACTAATTATCTTTCAATATTTTGCTTGTGATTTAAAATAATTGAAGCCAAATATAAATAATTACGTCGCAGATATGTCCGTGTGCAGTGTAATAGGGTGCGGCATAAGAAAAACACCAAATCAGTCATCTTTAACCATACACAGGTACGCTGTAAATAACATTAAAAATATTGCTTATTGTTAATGTTTCCGGGAAAATAAAGGAAGATTTTCATTATAATTAGCAAGGTTCTTATGTGCAGTTATAGGTCATGAATGGATTTAAGGTAAATTTGCATAAAGGCGGAACCCGAAAATTATGCGTTTTTTTTATATACAAGATTATAATTATGGTTTGCTATGGTACAATAACGAAATTAAAATTGTCGGAAAGCCTTCATTTAGGCACATAATTAATAAACAATACAATTACCTTAGAATATACAGAGACTGCCTACTATGCTAATATTATTATTGTAAAGTAATAGGGCACGTTGCTAAACACTTATGATTTTGAGCACAAACACATAAGTTAACGTAAAAACAATCAATATCTTACTTTATTAAATTTTAAAGCACATTTTATTAGGTTAAAAACTACAAAACACTTCCCAGATAAAACCGCCATGCTACATAAAGAAAACTGCTAAAGACAAATCTTTTTGTTGTAATTTAGTTCATCAGAGTGGCAGGCAAAGGAAATAAATCCATACAGCGTTGTCTGATGTATTCTTAATAAAAAATAGGCTGTTTGGATTTATTTCCTTTGCTTGCCACTCTTTAGGTTGGGTTAGCTTCACACTAGAGCTCAAATATGCAATGCCAATGTTAGCAACACAAAAAATAGGTTGTGAGGAGCAGTTGAAGGTTGCGACCAATGAGAAGGTCAGTGGGTTAGGTTAGGTTAGCTTCAGACCAAAGCCGCAGGCAGAATCGACTTTAACCATAATTAATGGTAAGCAATCGGTTCTGCCACTTTGCTACTTGTTAGGCAAAAACACTAAATCCATACAGCATGAATATCAATATTTTTCAATCAATCTGAAGATCATTGATTGACATGAAAGTATGGAATTTTAGATTTTTCACATTATTGTGTAAGATAATTAATATATTTTTGTAGTTTGTATATATAATTAGCGAGAACATGCAATATAATGGTAGACAAACAAAGGTGGAGGTCGAAGGTGTAACCAGTGACAAGGACAGTGGGTTAGGTTAGGTTATCTTTAGACCAAAGCCCACGAGCCGAGCGAGCGAAGCGAGCGTGCCGCGGCAGCGGCCGGCGAATGGCAGAACCGACTGGTTTCCATTTATTCGTTGATAATTTCAATAAAAGTTAAAGTCGGTTCTGCCACTCGCCGGTCGCTACCGCGGCACGCCCGCTTCGCTCGCTCGGCTCGTGGGCTTTGGTCTAAAGATAACCTAACCTAACCCACTGTCCTTGCCATAACCTTCGAACACCCCTCACACCTATATATTGTTTGTCTAACATTAGTATTGCATGTTGTCGGTAATTATATATACAAACTACAAAAATATAATAATGATCTTAATCACAATAATGTGAAAAATCTAAAATCCCGTATTTTTATGTCATTCAAAGATGTTCAGTTTGATTGAATAATATTGATATTCATGCTGTACGGATTTAGTTCCTTTGCCTGACATTTAGCAAAGTGAGGTAAAAACTTTGTCTCTCAATATTATTAATCTGAGGTTTTACTTACAAATTACAAAATGTCGTGATTTTTTAGCAATGCCGTAATATTTGATTTTATAATTGTTAATTATTTTGATCATGTCATATATGTTACATTTGCAGACTAATCCCAAAATTAAAATAATTGTGTTTTTATTATAATTAGTAGGTAAGTCGTCACGCTAAAATTGAACATTATTTCTAGCGATATAATGCACGTATTTCGTACCTAATTAATTGTATTGTTTATTAATTTTTTGCCTAAATGATGGCTTACCGATGATTTTAGTGTCGTTATTGTACCATAGAAAACCATATGTAAAGTCTTTGAATACAAAAAATGCGTAATTTTCAGGTTCCGCCTTTATGCAATTTTACCAAAGTTAATTTATTAGCTGGGGTTGTACATTATTTATCGACTTTGATATCGATATAATATGATTGCTTATATAAAATTTCTTATTTTATCATGCTACCCCGCTTAAAACACAAAAATAATAATTAAAACATATTTTATAGGATCCCAAGAAATGAGCGTATAAAGAAAAAGTGGTTGGAAGCCATTGGAATGGAAAATATAAAGCCAAATGCAAAATATATTTATATTTGCTCGCTACATTTTGATGATAAATGTTTCAACAAAACTCTGGATGTGACTCGACTACGAGATGATGCCGTGCCCTTCAAATTTGTAAGAGTAAGTTAATACTGTATATACTCTATAGTTAGTATTGATATACTTTTTTTAAATTATATACATATTTTAATACATACATATTATTTTATAACAAAACGTGCTATAAAAGGATCAAAATTAATATACAAGTTTTGTATGGTGGGACGATGATCAGCAGGATAGTCGTTGGACTGCCGGCTTATTATATCATTCCTGCTCCGTCTTCGCAGTCGAAGGCCTAAATATGTCTTCTCGTGCCTCTCACCCTCATGGAGACTGCTCGTATAATTGAAATTTGTACTTTCACTTTTAGCCTTTGGTATACTTGTTGCTGCTACATTATTACTGATATGCTAGTTACGACTAGTTGTAGTCTATGTCATTCTCATTCTATATAACTATTTTAGAAAATCTTATGGGTTTTGTGGCTGTGATTCCATCCAAGAAATGTATTTGCCCAATTTGAATGATAATGTCATAATTTAAGCAAATTTTAGGAAAAAAATACTGTGGACACAATTATTCTAAACTAATATTTCAATATTTTGCAGCGACATGCCAGCCAACATAAAACTGGCATATTAAAAGAAAACCAGTTGGAAACAATTCCTGTTTTGGCCGGTCCTGACACCTCTACCTTGGTATTAGCTGCACATTTAAGGACTCTGCTGTTCTTTAGCTTCAAGAGATGTTAGATTTTGTATATACAGACTCTTTATAGTGAAGCTATTGAACCTACTTAGATAAAAGTAATATGCTTTGACATCTTTAGAGGAATAAACCAAAACTGATGGTGTCACTTCTTTGAATTTTGTATTCCATGTAAAACATCTAAGGTACAAATAAAACTCATATTATAAACTTATGCCTTTATTAGTTTTACTTTAATAAAAACTATTGTAAATTCGTTAATTTTTTTAATAATTAAGTGATTTTAGAGCGGAAGTCATAAGGAATGACGTTTGTAATTAAATAAATGTTCTGTAGGTGTTTTGTTTTTTTTATCACGCGGCCCTTAATAAGTTTAAAATTTGAATCACTCTCACTTATGGTGCAGCGCACCTATCTTGAGGTGAGTTGCGGTAATGTGTTACGGACTTTAGAGTCAGCAACACAATTAAAATAGATTGTAATAGAGAGGTAAGTAGTTTAGACTACTTACCTCTCTATTACAATCTAATTAATCTGTTTTGGATATCAAAATAACAGTACGTGTTTTTCATAGGAAAAACACGTACTCTTATTTTGATATCCAAAACAGCATAGCTAGCTAGCATGCTAACGTTTTATCGCCGACATAAAGCTTCCATCCCTTTCCGGCATATACGCAAGTGCGAGCGAGACGGCAACATACGAAACGAAGATAAAATTTAGCATGCTAGAGATGGGCAGATGGCACTGTACTACGCCATATGTTTATGTTTTGTGGTCACTGTGTTGTCAAACGACAACTTTATCAAATCAGTGTAGCAACTTTTAAAAATCGTCATATCGTTTACTTGTTAAATTTGAAACACGAACTTGTCTTAGATTTCACACATCTAAATCAAAGTATCTTTGCACATAACAATATACTTACTTCCTATTTAAGTATAAATTCTACAAATAATTAATACTCAATAATATTGAAAATAAAATGAGCCAAGGACGTTTATCGATAAAACCTAATAACATTAAAATCTTCTGGGCAGCACTAAAACCGCCATGTTTAGTGGCCAGATGACGTCACAGTGGCACGCATTTTTTATTGACGTTTCATTTCCATAGGTTTCCTACTTCAGTGGTTTTGATTTGTAAATTTTTTAATACTTTTTTACGATGACAATGACAACTAATTTTTTAAGTGGCATATTAAAAAAAACAGCAGAAATTCTCATGTAGCTTTAAGTCTGCCATACAGGACAGTGAATGGGCCCAATAACCGTTTTTGTTTATTTTTACTATTATAGTAGGCAATGAGACATTTATACACCTTTATTTAATTTATATGGGTTTAATTCCTTTGCCTACTATTGAGCTAAAATAAAAAGAAAGATTGACATCATGACGTTTAAAGGTGCACTACACTCGCATAAAGTTCTCGCCAGAATCTCACGAGAATACAAGAAGTTCTCGTGAGAATATGGAAGAGTACATAGTTCTCAGTATAGTTCTAGTGCTGAACGACACAAAGTTGGACGTAGGTGTTAACACCTACGTCCATCTTTGTGTCGTCTCCTCCTGTCTCATAGAAAGATATCACAGCATCAATGCTGTGATATCTTTTTTGATAGGGTATTTTTGCATATTAAAATTGAGACTGACCTCTAAAAATCACAAAACTAAAAAATAAACATTTTCTCTATGTATTTGGTATTAATTTCTACATACATATTATCACGTCTATTTAAAATGGTGTTAGGCAGAGACTATGGGTCTCCACTTGTGACGATTCTGACAAACGTCTTTCGTTTCATCCACTTCCATTAACCTCTTAATATATATACACGCTCATTTGAGATGCTTTTTCCTGATCTCTCTTTAACGCTTCTGACATTTGATCATGGTGTGTACAACTCGGTCTACCAGCAGTATCTCTGTTATTCATAATACTGTCATATACTTGTTTTGTGAATCTACTTATATCCTTCCATAATCAAATTGATCGTGTACTAGCAGAAGGTGATGTTAGGAGCCTTAAGAACAGACGAGCGTGCATGACAAGAGTTATGAATGTCAAAGAAGCAAGTGAGATGTGTAAGAATAAGCCTAAATGGCGCTCTGTTGTTCGTGCCTACCCCGCAAGGGAACTGGCGTGAAGTTATGTATGTATGTACGTATGTACTTATATACATTCTCTCTACATGTCCAAACCACCTTAACATTCTTTTTTCAACTCTTGTCATTATATCTTCTTTCCAAATTTTTATGTTCCTTTTAATGTAACTATGAATATAATATTAGTTATCTCATAGAATTTCGGAGTATATATTTTAACAGTTTTAGTTCTATTTGACATCAATTTCAAAATTATATAATTATTATGTCTAAAATAAAACAATAAATAACAAAGTTACAGAAAAAACACAAATGTCATAGTTATATGAAGTAAAATAACAAGTGAATATTAATTTATTGTAGAAAAGGTTTATACCTATTTTGTTTTTAACTTTTGTGTTTTTTTTAATTACTGGTTTTTTAACCAGGATTAATAAAATAATTATATATGTATGAAAACCACATTTATATAGTAGAGTGGAGATATATATATATATATATATATATATATATATATACATATGTAGGTATCGTATTTGTTATTATAAAATAACTATATGACGGAAGTAGTCAATAACCGGATAGAGTATTCTTTCATGTAGTAATCGGAAGTCGTTTAACCGGATGTCAACGTAGAAGTATTTATGATTAAGCTAACGGATATCGGAAATGGAGTAACCGGATGTTGGAAGTTAATACGTATGGCGGAAGTTGGTTTTATAAAGGAAGCGTAACTGAAGTGGCACCACAGGCCACAGCATTACCGGGTGGTGTCACTGCGGCGCGCTACGAGGACCTTTTAAATACGCGGTGTTCGGGCAGAGGAGGGGCAGTCTTCAACCGACAGTCTACAATGGCAGTCTTCAACCGGCAGTCTTAAATCGACAGTCTACGAGTCTACAACCAAGTCTACGACGAACAGTCTGCATTGACAGGCTAGGCCGAGGAGCACATAATATATTGTGGTAGATAATTACTGCTTGATAATCGCAGTATTCTTGGAGGGCAAATTGCTGCTCGACATCTGACAAGCGTGGATGCAACTCTTGGAGTTGTCCTAATATTTTTGTGTATTATTGTGCAATATTTAATATCGTAGTTGTGGTAATTCTAGTGTAATAAACTCTGATTATAATATTTCAGATTATTATTGTGTTATTCTCGGAGCGTCATTCGTTCGCTTCCGGCGTGAACCCGACCGACCGATATATATATATATATATATATATATATGTATATATATATATATATATATATATATATATATATATATATATATATCATTGGCATAATAAATACGTTTAATAACTGAATATATATTCAGTTATTAAAAGAATCGAATGTGTAAATATTCCTACTGTTTGTCGTTATATACTTTCATACTTTGTCTTTGATGCTCCACTTTGAGATCTATGGTATATGGGCGTATATTTTTGAAGTGAAATTTCTATATAGACGGGGTCTTAGGATTTTTCTGTCACGAAAAAGCGTCACGGCCGCGTGTTCTAATACTTACATTTTTTAAACTCGTGATATCTTTCGAATGGAATGTCTGAATTGAATAATTCAAAAAGTTATATAAAGGTATTGAAGCAGTCTTGAATATGAAGTAATCTATTTTAATAAGGATGAATACCAAGATACAAATAAAGAGCCTTTTCTAGCGGCGGCATTTTAATTAAATTTTTAAAATAAAAGAACGCTTATTGTGGCATAACTATAATAGTTAGACATATTCTTCTGCGAAATTTTTTATAAATAATGATGTGTTCTGCAAAGTTGTAGTACATTACTTTATTCTATCATCAATAGTTTTTGCAGCGCACGCGATTTTAGGTATTTTTTTACACCTTGGGTTACATTATTGGATTTTTAGTAAGGGTTCCTAATGTTTTTATAAGTATAATATAGTCTGTCACCTGGGGATAGTGTAGGTTGCCAACAGTGAAAGAATTTTTCAAATCAGTTCAGTAGTTTCGGAGCCTCTTCAATGTAGACAAACAATGTAATCTTTCCTCTTTATTGTAGTATAGATATTCATATATATTTATCCTAAAATTAATTAGATATTTGCATATTGTAAAAAGCGCAAGATTTTGCGCTGGAAGTTGTGTAATAAAATTGGGAGCTGGGTTGCCCTAAAAAGCGCAACAATATCTAGATCCGAAAGCGCTAAAGTGGCAGCCCTGGTGAGACGAGCGCCGGGGCAACGAGAAAGCGAGCCAGAATATGCCTCGTCTTCCAACGACCTCGTCCCTCTAATACCTAAAATCGCGTTCTGCGTATCGGAAAGTGCGATGTTCCGAGCCGCCATTAATGTAGGCAAACTTAAGTTTGCATCGAACTATACCTCTGCTCTCCACGTGGCTGGGAATCACTTCCTCTAGTTGTTGTCTGTGTAAAAAAATCGAAATGTGTGCTGGGACACATATTAGAAGTGAAACTTCAACGGACAAGTGGAAAAGCGAATCGCAACGGACAAGTTGAAAAACGAATGGCAATGGATGAGTGGAACTCCCATAGCTGACTTGTTTAGAGTAATATATTCCTTGCTCGTATGATTCTGTACAAAGTACTATAGATACTACGTATCGCTTCTGATACTAAATTTCTCACAGTGTGGCCAGACTTGAATTGAGGATTCGGCTAACTGCTCGGATAAAATCTACATGATACTGACTTTTTCACAAACCAATTACAAGATTATATACATATCACGTTTTTTGTATAAAATATAACTATATGTTCAAAATTAATAATTTTGCTTGTTTTATTCAATAATAACTAAAAAATTCAAGTAATGATTATATAGTAAGTATTTTTGTTTATCTAATAGTTGTCAAAAAAACCTTATCTTAATTATGTTTACCTGTATTAGCAATATTTTTATAAAGAGTTATTAAGCTTTGAGCTAAATTTAGCATGTTGTACTGGCATAAGATTTACCTGTACATTCTATGTTTATAATGACTGTTAGATATTATAGCAATGAAGAAACTCCTTGGCTTTGAAGGGTGAGCCCCGATAGGGTGGAGGAGCGAGGTGGAATCCTCCTCCGTCTCAAAGGAAGATCTTCCAGCGAGGCTAATGTTGTTCCTCGCAAGCCTAGGCCCATCTGTTATAGTTGAAATTTTGTATATATTCTTTGTATGTTTCGGGAAACGTTTGTGACATCAATTATTGCACAGCGCTCTCTATTGGCTTGTAAGTGTTCCACTACACACCCTCTTGCTGAGACTGGAAGTCGATGATAGACGAATGAAGTCAAGAATTGTTCACAGCTATCAGTGCTTCTCGTAGTATGCCAATTCATTTGTCACTTTGGCAGTCCTGTGAGTCGGACTGGATGCAGTTCTAGTGAGTCAGAACTTTGTTGGTTGTCCCAGTGAGTCGGGAGAGCAGGAGCTCGTGTGTCAGTTTCCAATGCATATGGAAAGACGGTTGGAGTGGGCGATTAGCTTCGAGCGGGTCACATGGCTGGACTGAGTTGGCTGTTGAGTGGTGGCCATCCACAGGAAGCAGCGTACAGCAGCCGTGATTTGGTTGCCGAAGTCACCTGAGTGCGTAGCCGTGGTAGTAGGGATGCAGGTACATCGTGTTGTAGATGAGCGATCTAACCCTATAGTGGCTACCAGTGATGATTGGCAGTGGAAGCTAGCAGGATATACTCGGTGTCTAAGTTATGCAGAGAGTGTGATGGTGATGGTGATGATGGTGCTTGAGGTTGAGGTTAAATTGATGTTCTATGGAGTTGGAGGCTTGAGGTTGAAGTGAAATCTTGAAGTTAATTTTTGAGACTTGATTGAAGATAGTTTGAGATCTTGAAGTTATTGAAAGTTGAATTTACTTGATTGAAGGTTGAATGAAGTTATTGAAGTGAAGGTTGCGTCTGCGTTAGTCGAGGGTCACCAGTGAAGGGTGAGCCCCGATAGGGTGGAGGAGTGAGATGGAATGCTCCTCCGTCTCAAAGGAAGATCTTCCAGCGAGGCTAATGCTGTTCCTCGCAGGCCTAGGCCCATCTGTTATAGTTGAAATTTTGTATATATTCTTTGTATGTTTCGGGAAACGTTAGTGACATCAATTATTGCACAGCGCCATCTATTGGCTTGTAAGTGTTACATTACAACTTTCATGTTTGTGTAGCTATTTTGCTAAAAAAAAAACTTATGAAATTATTATATCCGTTCGTCCATTTTTGTATAACTAACTGTTCAGCTTCATTGTCTCGTGAACAACATCGCGTGAACACGAGTTTACACGAGTAAGGCGTCCGCATTCTGTTCTGTTTGGCGTTCTCACGCGAATGTGGAGAATCCTTTACTGATTCTTGTGAATCGGGAATCGAACGTTATTTTAATTCATAGGTATTTCAAAAGTAGGAAATATTTTAATTTCTACCGTTTGCTAGTGTTATACGTAGTACGTAGTATAGTATCCATAGTATTCCTGATTCCATAGTAGTTTGTGCTAGTGTTTACTACGCGTACAGATTTAATAATTAATATTTTTTAGTGTAATCTCATTTGTAACAGTTAAATTAGGTAATTGTAGAAAAAGATGAATTTTGAGTATTATAAAGTTACATCTGAGTTAGACGCTCTAGAAGTTTTACGATATCTAAACGATCTTGGAATACACAATATTAGTGGTGAAGTTTTAAAATACTTTATAACAGGTAGGTTTTATTTATTTTACGTTTTTGCTCAATAGCAAATTTATTATTTCTTATTCTGATTTCTATTGAAGTCTAAGAAGGTATTTAGCTACAAAAAAATGTTATTTGTATCATAAAAAAATTCTATTTGCCTTGCATAAAATGTGATATTATCCGCAGCAAAAATAATTACATAAAATAGTGAGTAGCTTAGTACCAAACCATTGAGATATAACATGTCGTTTTATATATATAAACCTTCAATACTTTAGTTTCTTGTTCAATTCACTACAATTAAAGAAATTAAGTCAATATAGTGTAGATAGCTGCACAGCAAAACATGAAGAAAAGTTGCAGCCAACCTGATTTGAAGTACCTAATGCTTAATGAATGACATGTGGGCATCATATTTGTTATTTAATTGTAGCAATGGTTGTCTGCCTCAATTCCAGGGTCATTTTTTTACTAATCCATCTATTCCATGGAAACAATGTGATTTATCAGGATAAAAAGTATCCTAAGTTTTGACTCGGGTTATAAGTCAGCTCTGGGTCGAGTTTAATTCATATATGTTCAGTAGTTTCCAGAAAAGATGCGACAGGTGCACCATCTGTTTTGTTATTTTCATCTATTCCATGGAAACTACATCATTTATTGGGATAAAAGTATTCTAAGTTATGTCCTGGGATGTAAGCTACTTTTATGTCGAATTTCATTTAAATCTGTTCAGTAGTTTTCACATGATGCTCTAGCAGACAGATGGACAGAAAGACAGACAAAAATGCATTGTACAAACTTGAACCATTTATAGATTTACTATAGTATAGATTCTCTATTGAAAGCATTGAAAGCATGCTTAACAAAGTTCATGACAATAGATTCCTTGTCAATATTGTAAATAAAGAATATATAAAGTTACTAGCTGCACCCGTGGCTTCACCTGCGTGGTGATGGAAAATCATTATATTTTGGTTAATTCACACTACATCTTTATAAATTATAGCCTATGTGTTATTCTGACGTGTAAGCTATATTACTGTAAAGTTTCATCAAAATCCATTCAGTAGTTTTTGCATGAAAGAGTAACAAACATACATCCATACATACATTATTACAAACTTTCACATTTGTAATATTTATAGGATTATAGGACATTTAGACATTGTTTTCCTTAGATTATTATCATATAAACAAGATTTTGGTAATGAATTACACTGTTTAATGATGTTTAAATGTCTTAAGACAATTTAAGCAGCACATCTAATGTTAGGTATTACGGTAGAAAATGTTTTATATTAATCATCTAAAGACACAACTTAACTAAAATTTTATCCAAAAATTTATCTTGTAAAGAAACAAGATATATAATTTGAATATGGAAATGTCTCATGTAGAAATTCACTTGATGCAAATGTGTGTGTTAAAATATGCTAAACATTTTGGTTATTTTTAAATTCAAACCATTTCAGATCTCAAGAAATTAATAAAATATGACCTAGAAAATAGAAATGAAAAGGTAAATGTGCATGATTATGAGGTTCAGTGGTCTGAGAGGTTGCACAGTGCAAGCACTTTTTCATCCAGGGTCAGGTCTAGAACTCAAGAAACACCTGAGATTTGTACAAAGGAGTGTGTGAAGTCCAGGAAACCTTTTATATTGAGAAATACACAATCGGCACCAAATATTGGTGTTAGCAAACATGATGATGTTAAAAAGCCAGAAAGAAAAGCATGTTCGTGTATAATTGAAAAGAAAAATGAGGTGAAAGTCAAGGAAAAAAATGTATGCAGTTCTAATAATTGTAAGTTCTATCATACTTTTAGCACAAACTGAACCAGTTCATTTTGGAAAACTTTTATATTTTATAAATATATTTACAGATTTTTACACTCTGCTTTGAAAAATTACATTTGATATCTAGCAGAAATTCCCATGCAGATGTTCTTTGATAATTTTTTAATCAAAATCAAGGTGTGACCATTTTTTAGTCTTAAAAAATACTTCCTCCTCTAACTTTTGAATCATGACATGAAAATTGATAAAAGTCATGGTATAGGAGGCTTTAAATTATTTTTCAAAGATGGAAATTGGATTAAACATTATCTATTAATAAGTTTTTTAGTTCCATAGTGAACTCAACTCTTAATTGTGCATGGAATGACACATTTAACCAATTTATTTTATTGACTATAGTTGCTATATCTTTTTAATCTACTATCTCCCTCGCTAATATTATAGTTTTCTTTGGAACTTGAGCTGCTATTCAGGTTTAGTCCCAATATAGCTAGTAAAGTAATACCTAAGACATGTAGTACTACTTTCTTTAGATCCCTTAAATTACAACTCAAAATGCTCTATATAATATAAAATATTCTAACTCAATTGATTATCATTGGAAACTTGGAACCTCTAAGTTAGATAACAAAGATAAAATAAAAACCTTATCTTAGGCCATACAGAGCTTTAATAAAGGATGACAATTTTAATTTCAGTAATTAAAGTACCCAGACGTCTACCGCAAAAGAAATGTGATCCAGTCTCATTATATCATTACTATACATCACTCTGGTCTAAATTCAAACCCAATGTTCCCGGTGAGAATGATTGGGCAGAATTAAGATGGCAAGTTAGACAGAAAATGGCTGGTAGTGATCCTAAGCAAACAGTTACTAAGGTAAGATCAGTTCCTTTATATTAAAGCAATCTAAAAGATTTATTACTGTAAGAAGTGCTAAATTTTATGATCGCACTTCTTGAAAATAAGTTATCGTATAAGTATAGAGACATCATTTTATACGAAGTTGCTGTTGCACCTAATTTTGAGAAAACAATAGGTTTTTTGTGGAACTATACATATTTTTTATTTGTATCGCCCAGAAATCAATAGACAAAGATTTAATTAAATTGAAGGTATGTCCTGTTCTATAGTTGTAATAACTTGCCATGCGTTTTAATATAGTGGTATTAGTGAATCGGCCCTTAGTGAAGGGCTTATTTTTAAATCGTCAGATATAAGTTATCAGTCGAATAAATTATAACCTGAGTGAATTCAAAAGTAAATCCATTCAACTGTTTTAATAATGCAACTGAGATTTTTAATTCTTCCATGTTATACTTTATTCTATGAATAACTTATCTGGTGAGTGCAAAATCAATTTTAATGTAATTATTATGGGTTTTAAAGTTACATTTGCATGTCTAATAAGTATTTATCTAGGAATGCTTAACTTAAAATTGTGAAAATTATACTATGAAAAGAAGAATTCAAAGAGATTTAATTTTTGTATATTTTAATTAAGATATACATATATTACAAATGTAGTTATTTCTTAAAAATTTCTATAGTTCTTAAATTATCTTCAAAACTCAGATATATTTTTAAAATACATTATATGAAAATAAATATGGGTTATGGTTTTTATTTCAGGTACCTCATGCTCACGAGGGTCAAAAAAAATTGTCAAAATGACATTGATTTTACAAATTACCAATTTAGAAGGTATCATGTGATTGCCATTCAGTCTATCATAACTGAGATTTGTACTTAAATAGTTACTTTTCTGGCAATGATATTTTGTACTAATGTTTTAAAACTTTCAATTATTTATTACTATATCCCAGTGAACCAAAAATTTTAAGTCTTAAAATAATATTTATAAATGTCATTTACAACAAAAAATTTCTAATTTGGTACATATGTATGTTGCTTACTATAAACTGGATGTTTGATGAATTTGAATAGACATAGTAAAGTGATGACAAATTTATACTTTTTGGAAAACCTAGTAATAAAATAACTTCTATTTCTGAGATGTTTCAAAACTTTAAATTATTAATGATGCAAATATAAATCACTTGTAATTTACATATACTTTTAGTATTAAAATACAGTACATGTAATTAGAACAATAATTTAATTTATACAAAATAAAATATTTTAAATTGTATTAATGTATGAGTACAGTAGATTCATACAAATACTGATCATATTAAAAGTATAAGAATGAATACTTCAAAGAGTGTAATTATTGACTCATCACATCATTGGTGCCTATTTTGTCCAAGGAATCAGTTTTGTAATCCAATAAAGTAATATAGCTAACCTTTTGGGCAGCTTACTCATAGAGGAATGTGATTTAGGCTTAGTATTTTAAGTCCTGATAGATTGTAGTTAAAATATGGAACTAATATAAGTGCGTCCTACCCATCATGACATATGGTGCCGAGACATGGACACTGACAGCGGGACTGGTCCACAAATTCAAAGTCGCTCAACGGGCTATGGAGCGAGCTATGTTAGGTGTTTCTCTTATGGATAAAATCAGAAATGAGGACATCCGTAAGAGAACGAAGGTAACTGACATAGCTCGTAAAATTAGCAAGTTGAAGTGGCAGTGGGCCGGTCACGTCTGTCGCAGGACCGACGGCCGATGGAGCAAACGAGTCCTGGAGTGGAGACCACGTCTCGGCAAACGTAGCGTAGGACGCCCTCCAGCCCGGTGGTCTGACGACCTGCGCAAGATCGCCGGCAGGGGCTGGATGAGGAAGACGGGAGACCGGGATATGTGGCGCGTACTTGGGGAGGCCTACGTCCAGCAGTGGACTGAGAGTGGCTGAAGAAGAAGAAGAAGAAGATAAATCTATGTCCTTAGGGTATTGTGATACTTTGATATATATATTTTTTTTATTGCAGGAGATCAGCAGACAGGCAGACGGCCCACTTGTTGGAAAGCGGTTACCATCGCCTATGAACATTTGCAACACCAAAGTTGCTACAAATGCGCTGCTGCTCTCTTAAGGGAGACTGGAACCTGGTCACTAATGACGGAACACAACTCAAGGTTGTTATGGCGACATACTTTAGACCAGGGGTGGTAGCCATCCAGTCGGGCAAATGCCCTACCACCTGGCTGTGGGTTGTTAAGTCGTCTCTTACGACAGGCCGCCCGGCCGCAGGGAATTGTATTCTTTCTCCTCCCTGCACGGATAAAATTAACCTTATATTTGTTATTTAGCAAAACATTTATTTGTTCTTTTGTCCTAATTTGAAGTTTTGGCAACTTTAATAGCCTGGCTTCATAAAAGCCACTAAAACTGCCGTTAATAACATAAAAATAAAATAACATTGTGATTATTGGATTAGTTCTAAAAAGTTAAATTTTCATAACATAGTATAAACAGTTAAAATTAGTTCATCTTTAGGAGTTAGCATATGGACCTTAATATTTACAACTACTGTTATAATTTTAAGTATATCAATTCTATGGATGATTGATGTAACTTGAAATAAGTGTTAAGTATAAGTTCAATTTAAATCTTACAATTGGTAAGGTATATGTGATGTGTTTAGTGCCAATGTAGTCTGTACCTGAATGGTTTAATGTCTTAAATATCAATTAAATCCCTGTTAATATTATAAATGCAAAAGTAACTCTTGTCTGTTTGTTGCTCTTTTACAGAAAAACGACTGGGCTGAAACTCAGTATATATATATATATATTTTCGATGCTGAGGATGAACATAGTTATCATACTTTTTATCCTGAAAAATGGGATAGTTTCTGGGATAAAAATACATTTGTATGTTTGTTATGCTTGTATAGAAAAACTATTGGGCCGATTAGGTTGAAATTCGGTATATATATCATTTTAATACTGAGGGTGGACAACGAATACTTTTCATCTCGGATTATGGGACTAGATTTATGTAAAGGTGATCCCAGAAAGTTTTTTAAGTGATTTGTCATTTTCATAATAGTCATTTATGTAGTTTACAGATAAATGGATGGGGGATATAGATAAATAAAAGTAGAACAGGTTGAAATAGAGGTTAAAAGTTTTTATGGGAGACTAATCATTTGTCAAGTCTATAGATATAAAAATTTATCATCTATATAAAATGTGATAATAACTTGATCCGTCTGTTAAATTTTCACGGAAAAACTACTATGAGTACTGGATTGGTTTGCTGTAATTTTAATAAAATGGACAAAAATATTTTTCATGCCGGGAGATGGGATAGTTTGCGATATAAAATGAAGTGAATCTTCTGGGGGCAAATCGCACTAACATAAAAATTTAATAAAATGTATTAACGCCGGCTCTTTTAAACAATAGGTAGGTACACACTAGTTAGACCCGTAGTGCACCCAGCGGGGTAAACTCGTGTGGATTATACAAGTTACTCTATTATGTAACATTCAGGGTTAACTAGAAGTTTTTATATATGAAAAAAGAAAATTTTGTCTACATTAAAGTTTTGATTATATATATACTATTTGATTAATTCCAGATATTGTGTTCACAGCTAATCTAGAAAGGCCATTAAGCTTATTGTGTGCTATAGTTTAATAATATAGAAATTATCTTAAGACGATTAATTTAGGCAATTAAAATTCATTCAATATGGACGAAATCACTTATATATGTTAAGATGGATAATAAATGTATTTTTTTATATATTAAAATAAAGATAAAATTAATTTTATAAAATAAAACATCAAGTTCCTATATATACTATTTAATTTTATTAACACATTTTTACACTTGATCTACCTTGAATGCACATTCTTTATCCCTTGTGTCAGAGTGGAGATGAGTGAGGATTCTCTCTTCAATTCGCTCTGCTGCAACTTGTGTTAAAACCAAAGTATCATGTTTTAACATAGAATAAACATTGAGCCCATACACGGGCATGATATTCACATGTTGTAAACTGTCTGTAGCTGCTATTATGTTTCTTGGAGCAAAATCGGTACTGGAAGGATTAATATGTATTTTAAATTAATATTAAATATGGCAGGATATTTTTATAACATAAATCATTATAGTATTAAATTTAACCTAGTTGTAAAGAGTATCGCTGTTTGTTCCTACTTTATATGGTTTAACATCTAATTTTCTAGATTAAGTAGTTTTCAGCATCAAAGGGAAAACACTGACTATTATCATGAAACAATAAGATTATATCATCTAAGCATGAGACAAAGTGTAAACAAAGAATAACAGTATTTCTCAAACTTTATTTTTCTTTAATTAAATGTAAGGTGACTACTAATATCACAATTATTTGTTATATAACACAAAGAAAATAATAAATAAATAACTAAAAACATAACACAAGGAGAAACATAACGAAAGTAACAGGGGAATAACAAGAAATAAACGAAATTGTCCTAGAAACCAGTCACATACAACAAGCTAACCAATAGTAAAGATGGCTGATATAATCCGATTGATGACAAAATGACATATTAAAATGTGAAATGTTTGCACTAAGTCTACACTATAATTCTGTAGCTTTAAAAAATTGTCAAATTTGAGAATAATATATTTTTTAGGTGGTTTCTAATTTATATTATCGCCTATGGATGTTTGCAACATGCACTAGGAGTGTTGCCAACGCATTGCCAGCCTCTTAAAAATGTTATAATGCCCTTCTTAAAGGACCTCATTTTGTAGCGCAGAGGGAAAACCACAGCAGGAAGTTCTCTACAAATCACTGTTATACACAGAATAAATGTTCTAGAGAATAGTTATGTAGTTGAGTGTGGGAGCTCCAGGAAATAGGGATCAGTGAAAATTGCATTGAAATGAACCCAGTAGTTTTTATGTGAATCCTGAACAAACAGATAAATCTAAAAAAATGCAATGTGTTCTCCACATTTTCTATTTTAGTTGTCTTTTTTAAATAGCTTCAATATACGCACACAGTATTTTTAAAATTTCATAATATTCTAGTTAATAATAATGACCATGAAAAATCTTTTTTATGGTTTATTTTCAACTTGTCTCAGTTCCTTCACTGAATAGGTATAGGATTGATAAATGCCCGGTAAATAAATAACTGAAAAGCTCCTTAAGGGAGTTTCCACACCAGTCAGCAGTGATTCTGTGCTGTATGTCAGCACAGCCCATGCAATTGACAGCATTGAGCCCATACAATTGACATCACTGACACCATTGTAAGTATAAAGATTTTTTGACTTGTTTTTGCTGAATTTAAGCTAACTGGTATGGTGATTCTATCATCCTACATTTTCAGACGATGATATTATTTTCTTTTTGCATTTGTAAGTAAAAAAGCATAGACTTAACATTGTGTTATTTAAATGATTAATCAATTAATATTGAAAAAGAAGGTTTGTTTTCAATGTCATATTTAAAAAAACAAAATTTGCCGCGAGTAAGCCTTCACAACTAAATAAGCTCCACAGAAGAATAAGAAGGTTCAATAATAGTAGATATAAGGTGCAAGTAACAATCTAAGCAAAGGTTTAAATACTAGTATTGTTATTTCTAGTATTTATTGTTCACACAATCATACAAATATCAAAGTGGGTTCATTTGTCTACTTGCTCTTAACTGCCTTGACTATGATGTTCATGAAATTTAAAACAGATATTTCTGTGTTAGTGAAGATAGATACATTAGAGTACTTTATCTCCTGGAAATTGTAAATTCCCAAGATCCTTAATAAGGAAATTTATTATAATCAAAGTTGCAGACTTCAAAAATGTTAAATAATTGAATTTATCTATTTCGAATCTTCATGTGAGACTTGTTTATTTAGTTGTATCTAATCTAATACCGAGAAAAATATTTTTTTTTAAATAACACAAACTTACTCATCCACTATTAAAACTGAGGGGCCCCAGTTTCTTTTTTCAATAAGCTCTTCTAAATATTCTGGATCATCTGTAGGAAGTTCCAAGTCTTTGACAACATGTAAATCATCTTGGGCAAGTTTTACAGATAATGTGGATGTCAAACCATGTATTCGCAGATGAAAGGGTAACATGAAAAAGTGCGTTTTTCCGGAACGTGGGCCGTGAGCAATACCACCTCCACGAAAAAGTGGAGATCTTATCGAGCCGTGGCGGGCTCTGCCCAATCCTTTCTGGGGCCACGGTTTCCTACCTCCACCACGCACTTCAGCTCTCGTCTTCGTGTGTGCCCAAGAAACCCACCGGTACTTTTTTTGCCAAATAACATTGCGTTGTATAATATCAAGACGGGGTTGAGCTGCATAAACTAATGGGTGAAGTTCAAATAACCCCAATTTTTTCTCTTCAACTGTGTCTAAATTTTCAATCCATACTTCTCGAGGTTTTGTATATTGGGGAGGAAATGTCCATTCTCTTTTAATTACGCTGAGATTTGAGGCAGCTGGTACCGATGAAAAAACTCTCGAGGTAGCAGAAATGTGCAATTTTTTAATAGCATTCAGTAGTGTGAGAGACATTGTACACTATTTAACACTTGGCTTTGTAAGAGAGAATGTTAGCATACTTTTCTAAGTTTAAAAAAATTAAATTATAATATATTAATTAAATAAAAGATTTTTATTCAAATTTTTCTGGGGACAGATAAAAATTATAGCTTTTAGTTTAGGTTATGTTGTCAACAGAACACTAGTACTTTCTAACGAGTGTTGTCAAAATGTTAATCAAGAATCAAGATGACACTGATGAGTAGTAGTAGTTGTTGTATTCGCCACAAAGGCAGGCAAAGGAATCTTTAGTCCATACAGCCAATTCTGATGTTTAAGTCTTCGTATAATAGTCGCGCAGTTGTATTGTAGGCTACAACTAACGCCATTCAACGGAGTTCTTGTGAAAACTCGAAAGGCCACGTTTGACTATAAAGTTCACATTTCTCACAAAGACACATAATTACTACTCAAAAACTATCAACATCCTACAACTATTGTTCATTTTAGAGTAATGTTACACATGTTTAGAAAATAAAACTGCACAGCACAACATCTTTCAGTTCCCGCCAAAAACTCTGACACTTAACAGTATTGGTTGGTTGTTGTTTTTTAGTTTCACACTATAATACACAAAGATGATAAATTCATACAGCCGTCTGATATGTCATAAATTAATTTTAAAAATAATTTAATATTACTTTGACAGCTAGATACAAAATAATGAAGTTCTTGGTGCTAATCGGAAAATAGAATGTCACTAAACAGCTCCCTTTTTTTATTACTTGAACCCAGTAGATATAATGGCAGTCATAATGACAAACAATAAATATTCTGCATTTATTTATTATATTCTTACGGTCTTATTCATATTGAGTTATTTTAAATTTGTAGGCTTTTTTAAGGGTCGTAAAGAAGTCTCTAAACTTACTCTAAGTCAATATAAATAAGACCGTTAAGGTTCTCATAACTTCCTTATTATATTTATGCAAGATAAAAATCTTTACGCGTCGTGTACATTATGGCCATTCCCGCGAAGCAAGTAAGAAAGTGGTGACGGAAGTGGGTAACGAGCTTATCAAATGTTCAAATAAGTTGTATTTACGTACTACAACAGCCCTTTTCATTTGCAACTTTTCTGCATGCTGCCCGTGGACAAGGGGATAAGGTAAACGTCGGATTTGAAACTTTTTTTTTAAATATTGTACTTTGCACGATTTGTATATCTGCAGCAGTATTAGGCCATTGATTCTAAATGGGAGTTTTTGGCGGGAACTGAAAGGGGACGTTGTGCTGTGCAGTTTTATTTTCTAAAAATGTGTAAAATTACTCTAAAATGAACAATAGTTGTAGGTTATTGACAGTTTTTGAGTAGTAATTATGTGTTTTTGCGAGAAATGTGAACTATATAGCCAAATGTGGCCTTTCCGAGTCTTCACAAGAACTCCGTTTGAATGGCGTCGATTGTAGCCTACAATACAACGGCGTCTGGCTTAAAGGCCTAGTTGACAAGCCTTAAACTTAAAAAAAAATTATCCTAAATACTTATTTTAAAAATAATGTTCAAGTTAATAGGCGCCAGACGAAAGCCGGATCCATAAAATAAGTAGAAGGATCGAGCAAAGTTTAGGTCTTGACTGAAAATTGTGATTATAATACGTTCCTAAGTAATAAAACAATTGCCCTCCGTCACATCCCTATTAATATTATAAATGCGAAAGTAACTCTGTCTGTCTGTCTGTCTGTCTGTCTGTCTGTCTGTCTGTCTGTCTGTCTGTCTGTCTGTCTGTCTGTTCCGTTTTCACGTAAAAACTACTGGACCGATTTGGCTGAAACTCAGTATATATATATTTTCGATGCCGAGAATGAACATAGGATACTTTTTATCCCGGAAAATGGGATAGTTTCCGGGATAAAAGTATATTTGTCTCTCTGTTTGTTATCCTTCTACGGAAAGACTTTTGGACCGATTTGGCTGATACTCGGTACATATTTAATTTGAATACCGAGGGTGGACATGGGATATTTTTCATCCCGGATAATGGGATAGATTTTGGGATAGATTTATGTAAAGATTATCCCAAAAGTGGGACAGGCTTTGGTTGGTTTGTGATTTGCCATTTTCATCATTTTGGTTATTTTGTCCTTTTTGCCCTTTTGAACATTTGCCCTTTTGCCCTTTTGCCCTTTTGCCCTTGGGCCCGTTTGCCCTTTTGCCCTTTTGCCCATTTGCCCTTTTGCCCTTTTGCCCTTTTGCCCTTCTGCTCTTAAGCCCTTAAGCCCTTTTGCCCTTTTGCCCTTTTGACTTTTGCCCTTTTGCCCTTTTGCCCTTTTGCCCCTTTGCCCCTTTGCCCCTTTGCCCCTTTGCCCTTTTGCCCTTTTGCCCTTTTGCCCCTTTGCCCCTTTGCCCTTTTGCCCTTTTGCCCTTTTGCCCTTTTGCCCTTTTGCCCTTTTGCCCATTTGCCCTTTTGCCCTTTTGCCCTTTTGCCCTTTTGCCCTTTTGCCCTTTTGCCCTTTTGCCCTTTTGCCCTTTTGCCCTTTTGCCCTTTTGCCCTTTTGCCCTTTTGCCCTTTTGCCCTTTTGCCCTTTTGCCCTTTTGCCCTTTTGCCCTTTTGCCCTTTTGCCCTTTTGCCCTTTTGCCCTTTTGCCCTTTTGCCCTTTTGCCCTTTTGCCCTTTTGCCCTTTTGCCCTTTTGCCCTTTTGCCCTTTTGCCCTTTTGCCCTTTTGCCCTTTTGCCCTTTTGCCCTTTTGCCCTTTTGCCCTTTTGCCCTTTTGCCCTTTTGCCCTTTTGCCCTTTTGCCCTTTTGCCCTTTTGCCCTTTTGCCCTTTTGCCCTTTTGCCCTTTTGCCCTTTTGCCCTTTTGCCCTTTTGCCCTTTTGCCCTTTTGCCCTTTTGCCCTTTTGCCCTTTTGCCCTTTTGCCCTTTTGCCCTTTTGCCCTTTTGCCCTTTTGCCCTTTTGCCCTTTTGCCCTTTTGCCCTTTTGCCCTTTTGCCCTTTTGCCCTTTTGCCCTTTTGCCCTTTTGCCCTTTTGCCCTTTTGCCCTTTTGCCCTTTTGCCCTTTTGCCCTTTTGCCCTTTTGCCCTTTTGCCCTTTTGCCCTTTTGCTCTTTTGCTCTTTTGCTCTTCGACTCTTTTTTGTCCTTTTTGTCCATGTTGCTCTTTTTGTCGTTTCTGCTGATGTTGTCCCTTTTGTCATTTTTGTAGTTTTCATTGACGGGGGATAGATAAATAACACTAGGACTGTTTGTAATAGAGGATGAAAGTTTGGATGAGACCAATCATTTCTCAAGTTCATAGACATAAAAATACATCGTCTATAAAAATGCGATAGTAACTCGATATGTCTTTCTGTTAAGTTTTCGGAAAACACTGGGAATACTGGATCGTTTTTATTGTAATTTTGTTTAAATGTAGTTTTAATGCCGAAAATGGACATATATACTCATGCCAAGAGATCGGCTTGAGAATATATCAAGCATCGAGTTTGCGATATAAAATGAAGTGAATTTTTCGGGGGCAAATGGCACTAACATAAAAATGGTGTACATTGTAACCTGTATTAACGCCTGCTCTTTAAACAAGAAGTAGGAACTAGAGGTTAACCCGCGGCGCAGCCGCGGGGTAAACTCTAGTCTATGATAAAGCTTAAATAAGAGACTTTTTGCTTCTACGGACTCCTTTACTGTGCGTGAATTGAAACGTACTGGGTCGAGTTTTGAAAGAATATGGTTCCTAAGTTCGCATAGAGATCATTGCATAGGTACTTCTTAACACGAGGAGTCTGGTAGTCTATATAGATTAGATATTTACTCCAGAAGAACGTTAGTAAGTATAAGTTACTTCCTATAGTCCTTTTTCCAATATAAATTGTAATAATAATAATCACTCGCAGGGGGGTTTTGTGGCAAAGCCCTAAGTGAGTAGCGAGCAACACTTCGTGTCCAACTCTGGGGATCAAGGCAAGGCCCCCAGCTCCTTGCTTGCCTTAGCCAGTCGGCACGAAGTGGAAATCGAAGTGGCTTTGCTGAACCTGCAGCCCATCTCTCGATGCCCCTTAGCCACTCATATCCATGTTACCCCTCGCCAAGTACGGTATTTTTTTTGTGGCCTATGCAGGGAGGAGCGAGTCATCGTCTACCCATTTTATCCACGTTCCCTGAACATTGCGACGGGTAGACGCCATTGTCCCCATGGGCCCAGATCCCTAGTTTCACTAGCAGTTCATTCCAATAACATTTTGTTCTCATTTCCTACAATAGTTCCATACTGGCCGGGGCTTGTCCTTGGGTGTATTACTATATATATATATACATACATACATACATACATAACTTCACGCCAGTTCCCTTGCGGGGTAGGCACGAACAACAGAGTGCCATTTAGGCTATATATATATATATATATATATATATATATATATTATTGCAGGATATCAGCAGACAGGCAGACGGCCCACTTGATGGAAAGCGGTTACCAACGCCTATGGACATTTGCAACACCAAAGTTGCTACAAATGCGCTGCTGCTCTCTTAAGGGAAACTGGAACCTGATCACTAATGCCGGAACACAACTCAAGGTTGTTATGGCGACATACTTTAGACCAGGGGTGGTAGCCATCCAGTCGGGCAAATGCCCTACCACCTAACTAAATGGTAATATGGCGTAGACAGGATTTATTCGCCGGCCAGTGTCATGCCACATTTAGATATATATTTGTCAAGGTGCTTCTACGCGTTGGCCATCTCATGGTCCGACGCAAGCCCTCCCAAAGTGCGGGCCATTTTTATAGCGTAGCCATGGCGTGGTCTTCAAGGTCATAAAAATAATTAAGATTTTTCTTTTAACCTCTTTTCATACATACCTTCAAAACATGAGTTAAGATATTAAATCAAGCATTAAGCTTGATATATCAATACCATTATTCATAATGCTATTGTGTACATATAAATAATCTTATACACACAGTTTGTTACATATATACAACAAGGTTACATAAATCTGGTTGTGTACAAAGGTATTTCAGCTGTTACTTTTAGCGTGGCCTGTAATTCTTCGAATTAAATTTATTTGGGCTGAACTCGAAATCCAATTGACAAATGGCATGCCCATTAGTGTCTACTACCAAGTTTGGGCTTCTTCAATTTGGTTTTTGACACGTATTACGAATTTACAATATATTCCAAAACAATATTCATAATAAAGTATGCGTTTTAATGCCTTACTACCATCTTACTTTCGAAATTTCGTCAAA
The DNA here is from genome assembly GCA_019925095.2 of Dendrolimus kikuchii. Classification (NCBI taxonomy): domain Eukaryota; kingdom Metazoa; phylum Arthropoda; class Insecta; order Lepidoptera; family Lasiocampidae; genus Dendrolimus; species Dendrolimus kikuchii. Next base: position 12,508,992 of record CM034401.1, read on the forward strand.
GAAATGATTTTACTTACTGTTTAAACAGTAATTATAGTCTATTTCAAATAGGACGGCATGGCTGACACATGCATAAAACGTAATTTGTAGCATTGTCATAAACTTTCATACGAAATAAATTAATATTAATATTACTTCTGTGAAAATATAATGAATTTTGTTACTATTAAATAATAATCTAATACTTACAATCACGATGTTATGTCTATTTACAGTAATTTCTCTCATACTTCTCATACCGTTCTATCTATATTAATATTATAAAGAGGTAAAATTTGTGAGTTTGTGACGTTGTAGGGGGTAGTCTCTGGATCTACTAAACCGATTTAAAGAATTCTTTTACTGTTGGAAAGTACGTTAACAGGGAGTGTCATAGGCTATATAACATAACGCTATATACCACGGGAGCGGGACAGAGAGCAGGCGAATCTGCGCCGGGCCGCTAGTTTGAAATAATTTAATAACCTATTTGACTCATTAGAACTATGACGTCACAACGCATGCGTTACATTCATATAAAATTAAGGAGGATGTGAAGTTTTTCTTCTTTAAGAACCATAAAGAAGCCTTCAAACTTAATCTAACTCAATATGAATAAGACCGTAATTTGTTATCTTGCCTTCAGAAGTGTGACAGAATTATTGATAAATTAGATAATAATCGTAATATAATTAACTTATTATTATTTCTCTCCTTTACATTTTCTAGATAAGTATCCATTTTTGGCTTAGATTTACTAATCTCTATTATTTTTAAATTTAGACCATACGGAAATACTTTAGGATAGTTTTTAATAATAAATAATAAACTGTGTGTGTCATACGCAGTAGAAGTGAAGCAAAGTATGACCAGAGGACCTCTCCTCTTCTCCCCCTCTAGGGATTCTAAATTTCGTGATGTCATATTTCATATATCTTTGTAATATATTTAAGCTTTCAGGGTTGGGACCCTGGGGCCGTGGAGGCCTGAAGTTACATTACCTCTATGGAGACCTCGTGACCAAAAGGCTGGCTTACACCTAGGACAACGCATCAGTGTTGCCATCCAACGTGGAAATGTGGCCAGTATTTTGAGCACTGTCCCCGCCGAGAGCGATCTGGAGTCTATTTTTTAATTATAAATTTTATTATTTTGTAAGTATTTAATTTATAAATTAATATAAACTATAGTATAGTAATATTTATACTATAGTTTATATTAATTTATTTAGAATTTAGTTTTTTTAATAGTTTTTAAGTTAATAAAACTGTTTTATTATGTATACAAGTCGCGAAAACTTAAGAAAATATTAAGTTTTTAAGTTAGTTAAGTTAATAGTATCATTATGTTTATTCCGGAAAATTATAACTTTAAGCTTTAAAACACGAAATATGAAGTATTAACGAAAAACTTCAAAACATTTCCAACTCTATCTGTATGAACATAGTGTTTAAATTATTAAATATAATGTATAATCTCATTCTCTGGCAAGCTTAATCCTCTAGATTTATGTGATTATCTCTTTTTAATGTCGCTTTTTCGTTTCATCGACTTTCAAATCACAACGATTCTGAAAAAGTTTCACTTCAGTAATTAAACTACGTTTGTCCAATGTGTATTGGCTGGTTTCATAAATCATTGATCTCGATTTGCAGCTACCTTCTTAATGTTTCGCTACCCTGTCAGATTGTGGTAACTAGTTTTGCACATTAATTTGGAACAACCTAATAAAAATATCATTTAACGCAAAAATGGCTACGAATCCTAAAAAGAAGAAAAAGAGATACATATCTTCTTCTATGGCCGGAACAAAAACTTTTTACTCTACAAAATGACAAAACAGCAACGAGTTGCATCTCAATGTGTGCCACATCTACTCTTAGTAGTTTAATACCAATAATGTCGTATTGTCACGTACCAAAGCCCATTTCCAACGACATTCATATGATTTCTTAATAAAGTGCGAGCCAGCCCCAAGCCAGGCGCCCATATCAATAAGTGGGTGGGAATTTAATGAAATTCCTTGAAGAATTCCTCGTCAAGACTTAGGTGGGCACCTAAATTCCGATTTTACTCAACATTAAAGACGTAAAATGTGTTCATTACCTTTAATTTACATTTTTATTATCTAAATCCAATATCCATTAAAATAATGTCATTTCAGCTCATAAACGTCCTATAAGTTCCCCGGTCCTGCAAATTGCCGAGGAACGAATTGTATACCCATCACGCTCGTGTATGGCGGATTGGTGGATTTCATACATCGTAGATCACAATATTCCAGTTTGCTATCGATGTTGTCCTATTCTTATACATCTCCATTATCGAAAGTATATACCTATATAATATAAGTACGTTACAATTTATAAATAAACAGGTATATATACTTTTCTCTGAACAATACTTATGTAGAGGAGTGCCCGTATTTTTTTTATTAGAGGAGTGCAGCTGACAGGCAGACGCCCCACTTGATGGAAAGCGGTTGCCATCGCCTATGGACATTTGCAACACCAAAGATGCTACAAATGCGCTGCTGTTCTCTTAAGGGAAGCCTGGGACGTGGTATAGGGTTGGAGAACCGAGATGGAATACTCCTCCGTCTCATAGGAAGATCTTCGTCTTCCAGCGAGGCTAACGTTGCTACTCGCAGGTCTAGGCCTGCCTGTGTCTGCTATAGTTGAAAATTTGTATATATTGTTTGTATGTTTCGGGAAACATTTGTGACATTAATTATTGCACAGCGCCATCTATTTGCTTGTAAGTGTTCCACTCTACTTAGTTAAGAGTTCTGAGTGTTCTTTTATATCTTACCTATTTGTTATATATACCTATACGAGTATTTTATTAAAAATATTTTGATAATTAAATATGTATGTAGGTAATTTCAATCTATTTTGTAATTGTTTTAGCCATAAATATAATTATATAAATTAGTAACTGAAGTACTAATTTTGTATTTCGTATACATAATTGATGGAGGTGTGTGGCTGTATTTGACATCGATACAGGTGAGTTCGATTTATTGTTACGATTCTGAAGCTACTTATCCGTGCAGGAACGGAGAAAGAATAGAATTTCCTGCTGCCGGGCGGCTTGTCGTAAGAGGCGACAAAACAACCCACATACAGGTAGTAGGGCATTTGCCCGTTTGGATGGCTAATACTCCAAGTCTGGAGTATGCCGCCATAACAACCTTGAGTTTTGTTCCGGCTTTAGCGGCCAGGTTCCCGTCTCCCTTTAGAGAGTGGCGGCACATTGGTAGCACCTACATGTGCTACTAATGTCCAGAAGCGATGGTAACCACTTTCCATCAGGTGTGCCATCTGCCTGTCTGCTGATCTCATGCATTAAAAAAAACTAAAATACAGTCCACTCAGGGGGTGTTGTTTTGTTGTAGGAAAAAATATAGTAGCCTATTTCTTTGGAAGATCAAGTAATTATCCAAAAAATCCATTAGGAAATCAGAAACACAGTTACTGCAGAATGATACGCAAGCAACTGCTTGCCACTTGACATGGAAAAGTTCGTGAGGGACGCCCTCGTAGCAGAATCATCGGTCACCAGGATAATGCCTTAGCACACACTGCGAGACACATAACCGTTTATGGGACGACGTGTATTGTTATCCTGGGTGATCCGCCTTACAGCCCAGATCTCGCACTATGTGATTTTTTTATTTCCGAAAATAAAGGAAAATCTTCGAGGAAAGCAGTTTGCGAACGCCGATGAGGCAGTGGCCAGTGGCAGCTTACGAAAAAGCCATCGAAGAGACCCCCAAAAACGAGTGAACTAGGTGCTTCTCTCAGTGGTTCCATCGAATCTTTAATGTGGAAGGACAGCACCTTTAAAAACAATAATAATATAATTTACTTGCTAGTTTACGTCGTTAGTGATTTTCTGAAAAACATCAATGTGACCCTCATATATTAGTATATGAGCTTGCTATTATTATATTTCTGTCGGGCGCTCTGATATTACTAACATGATTTTATTTTTTGACATACATACATATATACGTACATAACTTCACGCCAGTTCCCTTGCGGGGTAGGCACGAACAACAAAGCGCCATTTAGGCTTATTCTTACACACCTCACTTGCTTCTTTGACATTCATAACTCTTGTCATGCACGCTCGTCTGTTCTTAAGGCTCCTGACATCACCTTCTGCTAGTACACGATCAATTTGATCATGGAAGGTGTGTCGTGGCCTTCCACGACTTCTGCATCCATCCACTTTTATTTTTTGAGTAATATGTTTACCAGTATCTTTTGTGTTTACATGTGTATTTTCTACTGGCTAAATAGTTATGTATCTATCTGTATGTTTTTCTTGTAACCGCTCTTATACGGCCGCATTCGGCCGCTTTCGCCACGCACGTGGGTACACATATTTTTTTAATATTTAGCCTTAAGGAGTAAACTCCAGTCATCTGTCGGAGCGGACACACATAAGTTATTTCGTAATATGTCCATTTATGTAGTGTCAAGACCGTAGTAATTTATTATTTAAATAAAAAAATAAGTATTTCGTTCGTAAAATAAAAGAACTCGATATAAAACAGACCAAAGTTCTACTGGTGTAAAATATAATAAGGTAGCTAGATAGTTGCTTGTAAACCGTGGTTAGTAGGGCTGTTTTGTGTTCAGTCGGCAAATACAATTAAATTACCCAATATCTACCGCCTGTCGAAGCCTGTCCATAAACTGTTTGCGAGATAGACAATAGATTTCACTTTAGTGTGTATTGAAGATATTTTCCCTTGTTTCTTAAACACATATTTCGTATTGAATATTAGATTACTCTGTAAACAAGAAAGGTGAAGAAACAATGGGAAATCGAGTACTTTGATAAGTAGTGTAATCTGAATATTGAGCTAGATATGTACGTATCTCGTACTTGTATGGAAATAATTTTAAATAAAAAGTTATTTTTTTAGAGGTTCGCATAATTTGTTATTAGGGTTATTGTATGTATTGTATTTGTAAATTTAACGTACCTATGTCAATTTATGTAGAGTAGATTTTTTTTAAATAATTGAAATATCTGCTATAGACAAAACCATGATATCTATCTATAATATTATAAAATTCTAAAAATGTCATGTCTGTACAGTCAAGATATTTTAAAAAACAACAACTGGAATAAACAATATGAATGGAGAATAAGGTGCATTTTTTTAGATTTCTTGTCTGTTTGATTGGGATTCATGTAAAATCTACTTGGCCGATTTTGATGCGGCTTTCGCTGATCGACAGAAAATTCTTAGACTTAAAATCTGCGTCTTTTTATCCAGGGAAGCCCGCGGGATTTTTCTGAGAATGATTCAAAATGGCCAGATTAAGAAAATCGAATTCCAATACGAGGTTTTTCACTGTCTGATAGAAAATTTTATGTATTAAAATATGTGATATGTTTTATCGCGGGAATCCCGCTGGAGTTTTCCTGGGGGCGGTTTGTAGTTTATCGGGTGCGTAAAAATTAGCTTATTCCGACACAGTTTTCACTAAAACGGTAGCTTATATTCTTTTTTAAATGCTGTGGTACATTGTGTCCCAGGAATCCCACGGGAATTCAAAGTCAGACTTGGACAAGTCGCATATCCTAGTAAAACATATTAATCTTAGGAAATAATAAAAAAAAAATATATATATTAGTTTTGTGTGTTTAGAATTTAGATGGTTAACTTAAGCATTTTGTTATTATTATTAAACATTATTGAACATTTTGACTAAGACATTTAAAAAGACATGATTAAATAGTGTATGTAATTAATTACAAATATCGTGTATGGTGGACCGGTTGGTTGGTTTGGCTGGTTTTTTTTAGGCAATGGTTTTTTTTTAGGCATAACAATGTAATATGTATATTAACGCTTATTTTCTATTAATCAAGTTAAATTATAGTCCCGAGAATAGCGTGTCATTATCAACTCTATTGTTGAATGGTTGAGGCGGATTATGGCAATGATTAGGCAAGAAGATTTTGGAGATTAATGTTAAGTTTTGCGGGTAGGCTGGCAGCTTTTGACATGACAAATGACCCTACGAAATGCTCTATTAAGGCTTACGTCGTACTGCCTTTACCATGTCAGCTGTAACCAAAAACACTTGTCCTATAAAACATATTTGTAAAATATAAATACCTAAGGTTCTTGTGGTCTGATCTCGGTAATTTTAAGTGTCTAAAAGTCATGTATGCGCCCCATACATTACTTTTAGGCACTTAAAATTACCGAGAGTTAGTTGGTACATAAAATATACATTTGGCAACGAAATTTGGGTTAAGCTTTATGATAGAACAATATGATAGATATAGGATACGCTTTTTATTCTTAAGATGTCGTTACAATACGCCGCTTTATCCTAAGTCGCCGTGTCAGCGAACCATTATTTATTTCTATCCTTGGCGGTGGTGTATCGACTAATTATTCTGTGTTCATTGCGCTGTATGTATTAATAGATGCATCTACCTTCACATATACATATGTGGCGTTTTTTCGACGCATCTATTAATGTTTAGTATTGACAACACTCTAGCTAGGGTCGGCCATTTTGGGCGCATTCGTTCTCAAGGAGAGGTTTAAGACTCAACAAGGGTCAATGCAAAAACTAATATTTAACTAGTTTTGTATAACAAAAAGCATTGTGTATGAAAATAAAAATACAGTGTACTTTCTGTCAAACCGAGTATTTAATTTTAATGGTTTTTTACATCACCCCAACAATCGAACAACGAAACATGTCGTCTGTAAAGCTCCTAAACTCTAACGGTCTATTATTAATAGAGAGTTAGAGAAGAAGTTTGAACGCTTCTTTATGGTTCTCTAAGAAGCGTTCAAATTTACACTAACTTTCTATGAACAAGACCGTATATACTAGATGACACCACACGCTTTCTGTTGATTTTTGACGTTTTATTATTTAAATGTTCCTTTTTTTAGTGTGCTCTGACTCCACGATGCAATTGTGTGCATCAACGATTTTAAACTTCTACGGTACCTAATAAAAATCTAAAATCAAAATTACACTAAATTAGAATTACATGCATATAAGAATCACATCCCAATATACATGCAACAGCGGCTTCTATTCTTTTTTTTATTGCAGGAGATCAGCAGATAGGCAGACGGCCTACTTGATGGAAAGCGGTTACCATCGCCTATGGACATTTGCAACACTAAAGTTTCTACAAATGCGCTCCTGCTCTCTTAAGGGAAACTGGAACTTGGTCACTAATGCCGGAACACAACTCAAGGTTGTTTTGACGACATAATCTAGACCAGGGGTGGTAGCCATCCAGACGGCAAATGCCCTACCACCTGGCTGTGGATTGGTAAGTCGCCTCTTACGACAGGCCGCCCGGCCGCAGGAAATTGTATTCTTTCTCCGTTCCTGCACGGATAAACAGATTCTATTTTTAACGTAAGTTCAATATTCAATTTCCTATCTACGATCACACATGAAAGCGAAACATAATGTATAATCTCACTCTACGACACAAAGAAGCTAAAGAGTTAGTTAATGTAGAAGAAGGATATATGGTGCAGATGTTTTCCAGAGTTTATTATGTTTTTATGAATTAGTTTAGAATACAGAAGTATATTTTCAACTTTCTACACTAAAAGTGACTGATTTTCATAGTGTGTTACGACCCTTAAAGACTAAGTCGATGCCTTTTCTCAAAGTTTCACCGCTTGCTTGTATAACAGATAGGTTCTAGGAACTGTCATTTACTCAGTAAGGAGTTCCGTTGTCACGGCGGAATTTTGATCTGTCAAATACACGCAGAAAGGATTATATTCAATTTTGTGGTGGACAGATTAACAAGAGCAATTAGAACCACTTTTAATACGATAAATCACGATAATTTTTTTATAATTCTAATTGTTATCATATCCGAATAATTTTGGTTTTATTTACTTAGTATAGAACTAGCATCCATAGTAAGAAACCCTAAAAATATGAAATATGTCTATTATGTTGTCAAGTTGAAAGTTGAAGTATAATTACTTTTTTTTAACAAAAACAAAACCGACTTCACACTGAAAAGCAAAAAATACATATTTAACAGACTTCTTTTTACAAAATCTAGAAATCGGTGCCAAGTAAAACATAAAAGAACAACAAGAAAACAAAATATAGTAATTTTTATGTTTTAATTGACACTGACTTCTAGATGCTGTAGAAAGAAGTCTGTTGAATATTTATTATTGGTTTTTAGTGTGAAGTCGGTTTTTTTTGTTAAAAATATTTTTTTTAGTTGCGCAAATACTTCAATACCTTTAGAAATAATATATTAATCAGCTGTAGAAATTGTACACCTGGCACGCGTATACAAATTTACCATGGCACTCTTCGGTATATATATATGCTCTTCAACAAGGTTTGCTCTCGATTTTTTTTATTGCTTAAGCACAACAGACAGGCTGACGGCCTAACTGTGATGGAAAGTGGTTACCGTCGCCTATGGACATTAGCAATACCGGAAGTGCTGCCAATGTGCTGCCGGTCTTGAAGTAGAAACTGGAATACCTAGCCACTAATGCCGGAACCCAACTTTAAGTTGTTATGGCGGCATACTCCAGACCAGAAGTGGTAGCCATCCAGTCAGGTAAAAGCCCTACTACCTGGCTGTGGGTTTTCTTGTCGCCCATTACGATAGGCCGCTCGAGCGCAGGAATTATTATTCTTGTTCCGTTCCCGCACGGATAGGTTTCTGCACGATTTCCTTGCGATAAACAAATCAGATCCTGTATTGGTGAACATGTAACCGCCTCGGGAGTATACATACTTACGAATAAAGAAAATAAAATCAAAATCGATGCCCAATTAATGAAGATATGGTTTACCATGCATATAAAAAATTAAGGACCTGTAGAAAATGTAATAGCTACACGCGTATACAAGATTTTTTCCAAGAATTTAGGCGCACCACTTTCTTTAATAAGGGTTTCGCTCGATAGTCCTGGGATACGATCCACTCATCATATCCTGACATGGTTACGATGGGAGTAATTCGGGAGCATAACCTTTCGATTAAAAGAACAATTTTGAAAATCGGTCTACAATTAACAGAGAAATCGAGTAACGAACATACAAAAAAAATAACATAGAGACGAATTGAGAACCTCCTCCTTTTTGAAGTCGGTAAAAAATTTGAATGGAACAAAGTGTAAGTGTATCTCAAAGTCCTTTGTTTTAGAGTATTTACCTAATATTTTATAATAATTTGCGAAGCGACGTTCCTTTTTACACTTTAAACAATAATTTTGCTCTATTTAATTTCTTTAAATGATGATGTCATGATTTATAATGCTCGTATATAATCTAACTATAGCAGGTTTCGCTCTCTTCTTAGATGATAAACAGTACTTCAGTTGACTTGACTGTATGATGCATTGAATATGAATGGTTGAATTTTATAGCTATTAAAAACTTTACCGTTGTAATATACCCCTTTTAGGGATTTCGTAGCCAGTTTGAAAAAAAGTAGCTCTTATGTAATCGTTATGCCTGTCCGTCTGTTCGCACTTCTTTTATTGTGTTATATCACTTTTCTCAAAAACTACAAGTGCATATAGATGAAATTTGGCAGGAACCTGTCAGGCATGCTGAAGTCATTATCTTGATTACAGCTATTAAGGCCGGTTTGATCGGTGCGATACCACGCTCCATGAGCGTGATTTGTACGATGAGTGAGAGTTCCAATGGGTGGCCCATTCCTCTGCCCCTATCCTCCTATTCCATCTTTCCTAGCCCTTCCTATCCCAATCGCCTATCCCATTGTAAAGGCGGGTAACGTGCTGGCTTCGCCCCTAGAGTGTTGCAAACGTCTATAGGCGACGGTAACCACTTTCATTACCTAGGTGAGCCGTTTGCTTGATTGCCAGCTTCGCAATCTATGTATAATATTATAAAATGTAAAACATGCCGTGTTTAACATTGAAGCTAAAAACAACTGGAATACACAATATAAACGACGGAAAACACGATGCATTTTTAGATTTCTTGTCTGTTAAAAACTACTGGGCCGACTTCGATGCGCTTTTCATTGATCGACAGAAAATTCTTAGATTTATAATCTGCGCTACTTTTTATCCCTGGAATCCAGCAGCAATTTCAAGTCAAGAGTGGACGTGTTTGCGGGCAAAAAATAAATAAAATAAAATGAATATAAGGTCATTTTCTCAATTCGGCATGGTTAGCATTTGGTGTTCCGTAATGATTGATTACCGTGACTGGAGGGTAGGTAGTTTAGGCGCAATTGTGGTCGGGGATCCCCCGCGTAGAGTCAATGATCGATGTGCGTTTGGAAGCGGAGCCAATTATCATAATCCATAATGATAGGGTCTCGGGTAAAAGCTGACGCGTGCATTCAGCTATGTATTGTAGCACCAGCCAGGGCAAGGGGGGGGGGGCAACTCAAAGGACGGCAAATTCAAACTTCGCAGACAAATACACAATTCATCATTAACGCAACTTCGACCACTGAGACGTCCAGTGCTTTAAGCATATAAATTACAAAAAAATATAGGCGAGCGCGGGCGGCATTTCTCAGTTTTTGCCCCCCCTCGAAAAAATTCAAGATCCGGGGCTAGTACCAGCCCATCATCGGGCCACCACTGGACTCGGGTCTCCCCATTTCAACGGATATGCTCATTAGGGCAGAAAACTGTCTCATTGTAAGTGGTGAATGTTTCACGGTTTAAATTCGAATTTGTATGATTTGAAACGCAACTGTGTTAGTCACTAATGGCCGGTTCCTATATTTTAAATTTGATTCTCTTGCCTTACCATCGGTTGTATTTTGACATTACTTGTATGGAGCTTAAGTCAAATTTTACCCGACAGTAAGGTAAATGAACGGTCGGTATATGAGAAACTTAACTGTTTTATTTTAAGTAGAGTTCTTATACGTGCAGGGAAAAAATACTAATTCATGCAGCTGGGTGTTTTGTCGTAAAAGGCGATGAAACAACTCATTGCCGAGTAATAAGGCAGTTGTCAGTCTGGATCGATGGTTTTCATCCCTGCTCTAGGGCTGCTGCCATAACAATCCTGAGTTCTGTTCTGGCATCAGTTTTGAGGTTCCAGTCCCTCCTTCGAGGCCGGCAGTACGTTTTGGTCTTGCTTAATGTCTATAGTCAACGGTAATGGCTCTTTATCAGGTGACCCGTCTGATGTGCTCCAGAAATAAAGAACTAATAATGCGAGTGAAAAAGCGTGTCATGCGCTAATTTATAAACTTTATCTATTTAATTTTAATGTCATTTATTTAAAGAAAAAGTCCAACAATAATTTAATTTAAAGAAGTCACGTCAAGTTTTGCAGAATAAATAAAACGCTTTGAAACGAAGCAAACCGCGACAACGGGTCACTGATCCCAGAAAGATACAATTATCCCAGATTGTGTGTCTGGAATCGTAAGATCTTGAAGGAAAACAAGATAGGAGTTGCTTTGTGCAGGTACTATTCGTCATATTGTTGTCGGAAGAGGTATTCAAATGATTGTATTTCTATCACTACTTGAGAGTTATCGTTGTGGTTTCTGTTACCCTTTCAATATTGTGAGTAAAGTGTGGTCGATTTATTAGAATTCAATTATTTTAAACCGGGTTTCTTTATTTTTTCATCCATGGATTTACTTTACTTTTGGTAGAAAACTGACATTAGGACATACCTATATATATATATATATATATGTATATATATGTATATATATATATGTATATATATATATATATATATATATATATATATATATATACTGAGTTTCAGCCAAATCGGACTCTTAGTTCTTCCGTGAAAACGAAAGAGACAGACAGACAGAGTTGCTTTCGCATTTGTAATATTGATAGGGATATAGGGATGACAAATTTGATCCAGTAGTATAGCAAATCGCATAGTAAGATTAGGACCCGGCTGTTTTCAGTGGTTAATGTACATTTATACAAAATATAATTCACTTTATCCCTTTCAGATTGATTGACAGAATGATTAAGCACATAACTAATTTAATTTAATGAAGTTAATAAAGAATAAAAAATTAAGACTAATATTGCAAAAATACATCAAGTAACAAGTAGGTAGTTTTATTATTTATTCCCTGAAGACAAGTACTAGTCTGATGGACAATGGTCACCGTTCTTTAAAGATATTTGCAAACATCAATGGACTTATGGCATTATGTACCAGCGTTGAAGATATTTTATAAGACCCTACTTACAACAACAACACTATATCGTAGCGCAAAGGAAAAGTTCAGTAAGAAGTTCCCTCTAGACCGTATATTAGAAGAATTTTGACAGTGTAGGAATATTAAAGTATTTAGTTTTAATCTAACCACATTTTGCGTACTTTAAACCTAACACATTTATTATTACAGCTTTTTTCTTTCTAAAAAGAAAAGAATGGATAATATGATATAGAACTATTTGTTCTTTTTCTACAAAACCTTTAGTAGCTAAAACATAAAATGGCCTGGACTGTTGAAAACCACAGTAACAGCCGCTTATGTATTGTCGGTTTCATCTATATACTTACATATAAAAATCAATTGCTTTTCGTTAGTCTCACTAAAACTCGACAAGGGCTGGACTGATATGGCTAATTTTGATTTTGATTTATTTGTGGAAGTCCAGGGAAGGTTTAAAAGGTGAGTAAATATGAAAAAATATAGTAAAAACAACAATTTACTACAATTACTTTCCCTTATCTGTGGAGTGACGCTCGCGGACCGCGTTCGTAATACCGGGGTAAGAAAGAGAGTTGGTCTGAAAGAGAGTGTCCGGGTGAAGGTAAGGAAAGGAATGCTCCGGTGGTTCGGGCATATGGAAAGAATGCATGACGTAAGAATGACTAAACAGATATACAATGCAAAAGTGGATGGATGCAGAAGTCGTGGAAGGCCACGACACACCTTCCATGATCAAATTGATCGTGTACTAGCAGGTGATGTCAGGAGCCTTAAGAACAGACGAGCGTGCATGACAAGAGTTATGAATATCAAAGAAGCAAGTGAGGTGTGTAAGAATAAGCCTGAATGGCGCTATGTTGTTCGTACCTACCCCGCAAGGGAACTAGCGTGAAGTTATGTATGTATGTATGTATGTACTTTCCCTTAGAAACTATTCTTTAACTGTCAAACCTTTGATGTTCGTCCCGTTGTTCAGAAATCAACGTTTTTCATTTATTGATTTTGAGGCGGTACGAAGTTTGCCGGGTCAGCTAATAATTAATAATTAGAAAAAATATATACCTACTATTAACAAAAAATATTGCCAGCTTACTTATCCTCTAAGGGCTATCTTAGAAAGTTCAGAGGTTTGTTGATTTTTCCCCGTGAGATTAAAACGCATTACGAAGATTACTTGAAAATAATGAGCATTGTATGTAAAAACAAATGAGCACGCAAAAATATTTTATTTATAATATTATATTGATGTTAACCCGGCACTAGTCACGCTAAGTTAAATCAAATAACATTGGCAAATATTTATTAAAATAATATCCTATTGTTTGTTATAAATAAGAAAATTTGTGGTGATCGATGGATGTATGTCATACAAAAACTATCGAACAGATTTTGATAAAACTTTACAGTAATATAGCTTATACATCAGAATAATACATTTGTATATGTAATATTCTGGTTTTTGTGTCATCACAGTTTATTATAGGTATTTACTTGGTAGTAGTTGAAAAGCTAATGTTTGTCTGTTTGTACGTCAGACAATAGAATATATAATTTATTTGAATATATTATTCTTAAGCTGCCAGGTATTCTCAGTGTATCATCACGTAGGTCGGACACTGGTGTATAGAAAAACCCACCCTCCAGGTGTGCCCCGCTTGGGCAGAGCAACCCCGAGAGCTCGTCATCTCTACCGGACCTGACCTCTTGCTTCCGGTTGTGATTCGTGCCATAGTCGGGATCCCCCCCCGCCTTCGGATGGGACGCCGTTTCCTCCTTTTGCGAACGAGTCATGCTTGCTAAGGAGGAGGTGGAGCGGGGGCGTGAGCGTTTGTCCTTGTTCCACTTCCGCCAAAGGAGGTCGCGTCGGCGCCGGAGGGCAAGCCTAAGGCTTTAGCCATCGTGAGCTGGTGGCGCATGCGTGAGGAAAGAAGTCGTTGACGATTTCACGTAGCAGTTGAGATTTCTGTATGTCTTTAGTTTAATGTTAAATTAATTAAGCAATAATTACATAGAGAGTACAACATACGTTGTCTTATTTTGTACTCTCCTCCAGCGGTTGAGCTTAGCTCCCATGGCTATGGAGCCATGGGCTCTCGCCTGTGGTCAGTGAAGTATGTGTATTGAAATTTGAACGAGAGATGGGGTTACCATAACTAAAAACCATTGTTTAGCATTAAATCATAAACACTGATAGTAAAGCAAATGAACGGCCGGTAAGATATAGGAACCAGCCATGTTAAGCTCATGGCCTCAGTAACCTACGGTATAAATGTCTAAACAGTAAACTGCAAAAATAAGTAATTTATGTCATATTATTATACATCTATCACTGTTGCTATTTTCTTAGTACATGATATATTTACTTGAGCTCATGTAGAAATATAATACGGAAAATTAATTAACTGTATCAACAGAACCTAGATGAAATGAGGAATTACAAGAATGATATGTGCAGCGAGTTCTTCGTAATTCCATAGCTGAACAATAAAAGGAGTATTATTCATACACAATAATACATTTACAATTGAATATTTCATATTATTTATTGTCTTCACCGCCACTGTTATCTAAATATTTTCTTTAGATTAGGGGGTTGCCTGGAAGAGATCGCTTTAAGCGATAAGGCCGCCCTTTGTTCAACGTTTATTGTACCTAGTTTAAGAACGCAGTTTCAATTTTAGGTGAACAATAAAGTGTTTTCATTCATTCATTCATACATTAATAAAAGCTTCACATGTTTTTTATGTATTGCCTACCTATGTTAATGGAGCTTGTACTTTACTTTTATAGTGTAAGGATTAAGGACAGATATCTATTTCATATTAAAAATTGTGGTTATAAAAACCGTAAAACCACATTGTGGTTAATTTTAATTTAATCCTATTTCATTATTGTAAAACCAAAATAAAATCCCAAGCAGCATTCCCACGCGTTGACTATACAGCGTCCCAAAGAGATATTCAGGGGTAAAATTGCAATCTTTGAAAGTATTGTAACGGTTCGTACTTTAAGAATATTGACTAATTTTAAGGGATTAAAATTTCAAGCGTTTGTTTGCGCCTTAGTATGGATCATATCGCACTTCTATTTTTTCTTGGTCAATAAATCTTTTATACCTTCTCTAACTCGTCAGATACAACTTCTAGATGACAAAACTTTTTAATCTACCACTGCAATACGCCACTAGGACTGTGCGGAACAAATAAACGCAGAGGATGTGTTGTTAGTTCATTACAGTTTATGAACTTGCGAGTTCTAGTTGCAACTAGAATTTTCGTTTGAGTTCATTGCTAAAGATGAATTTTAATTTTATATTTTACCGCTATACATTTCTTAAAGGGTTTTATTAATACGAAAGGTTATCGAATCATTATCAAGCGTTTCTTGAAAGAAGTAATAAAACTACCCAAGTACGATTCGGCCCGGGTAGGTACAGGTACACAATACGCGGTGAAGGACCTGGTAAAAGCGTATAAATGAAAGATCCCAATATTTCGTACAAACATTTTTTATATTTACTTAGGAGATGCATATTTCACCACCTGTAGTTATCTTCAATAACATATCATCATGATTCTTCTTTATAACTTTTCAATACCGCTCCAAAATGCATTACATAAGCACTGATTTTCTTTTCATCGCTCAGTATAATGACAATAGTGTGTAAAAAATAAATAATTATAAAATCAAAACCCCCCCGCAAAAAAGACAATTTAAATCTTATAGAGCTTATAAGCTCTCATTGGTTCGTTTTAAATATGATTGGGCTACGGATATTTATAATAATTATTAAAAAATTTCATATAATAGCACGAGGTCTAACACACATGGTCCGCTTTTTACGGTATATTTTTTTTAATACCAATTTATTATTCCTAATTAAATTTAATCATATAACTTATATTGATTAATTTCTTTTTATTAATGTAGATATTACTATTTCGCGCAAAAAATCCACCATTTTGTTTTTTCTAACATCTATCTAAGGACATTTGAGTTTTTAAGACGAATATAATGATATCTTAACTGTTCATATCCATCAAGCCGTTTGAAGATACTAGGTAATAAAGAAATTTACAAATATACAAGGCACACGCGAAAATTATAACCCTTCCTTGGCAGTCGGGTATACACTGCTTAGATCAGATGACTTATTTTAAATGGTTAAAAATTTTCTGGTTGGAATTGGAAACATGAGCAGGAGACGCGGGTGTCTTAGTTAAACATCACGATTTTCCCACCAATAGCGCCAGGAAGATATATAATTTTTATTGTAATTTGTACACCGCTACATAAAAACTTAGACTTAGTAATAAGTACTATTCTAACTATGTACAAAAGGTGGTCTTATGGCTAAAAAGTGATCTCTTCCAGACAACCTGTGCCAGCCATAAATTAGACTGGAAACGGCGATGGTGGTATACATGATTATTAAACGATTGCTTACATTTTAAGTAAAGGAAGGTTATTGAAGAAATGTTTTTACTTTTTGGCATTGACATTGGTTTGACATAAATTAGGTTATATTACATTAGGAATTTCTATTTTACCTAACTCAATTACTTCCCATTAATTTATTTTTCTCTTTAATTTAATTTTCCTTTATTTATTTTTTAATTGTTTTATTTCCTTGGTCGTATCGGTTTTTTGCGTAATGTCCAATTAATTTATAATTTGACCTGTATAATATTCGTAAACGAATAATTTTTATTTCAAGAGCTAGCTAGTTTTTCATCTCTTAAACAGAGTGAAATGACATATAGAAAAATCTACACCATCTAAATCCATTCCAAAAATTTCTATTTTGTTTCATGAAAAACCACGCGGCGAATCCTTTTCAACTTGATTAATATGCCGCATAAACTCAAATTACGCATATATAAACAAATAATATTTCATACTATATACGTCGCCGTATAAGCTACAATAAAGCTTTAAGGCTAACATAAAGGTTATACTGCGCCATAGCAATCCGAAAAATTTCAAACATTTGCATTTAAAAGGCTTTGTGCTAGTTTTTTTTAAATAACGCAAATAGCATGTATACTTACGTGTCCTTGGATTACAGAACAAGAGTACACGTTGTTAGTTTGTTGAAATGTTAACGATAATACTTTACTTAATATATATATATATAACTATTCATACGAAATAACAATATATAAATAAATAAAAAATAGACTCCAGGTCGCTGTTGGCGGGGAGCGTGCCCAAAATGCTGGCTGCTGGCATTTCCACGTTGGATAGCAACGCTTATGCGTTGCCCTAGGTGCAAGCCAGCCTTTTGGTCACGCGAGACCTCAATTATACACGTTGAGAGGTCTCGACAGAGGTGATGAGCTCCAGGCTCCCACGGCCCCAGGGTTTCAACCCCGAAAGCCACAAATATGTACCCATTACCAATGGACACATATTTGCGGTGTTTTAGGGCCTCCTGGTCTGCAGGAGCAGCACCGGCTGTCACGGCTGTGACTGGGAGATGGGAAGCTACCAAAGTATCAACACAAGTTGCGGGGCGTCCCAACTTCCATGGCACCAACGACATTCCATCTGGTCTCTTGCCATCGTCGCGGCACAGCCCATTTGGTTCGAGAGCAGCTGGTACCCCGGCGCTGACAAGAGACCAACTTTAGTATAGTTTTAGTTTATATGTAATTTAGATAGATAGAAACAGTTTTAGTATGATATATATATTGTTACAAATTAGGTTCCGACAAAAACAAGTTTCACCTGCATATCTGTTAAAACACATCTTATTACCTGTCGGCATTTGAACTAATTGTAATTCTTTTATGATCGTCTTCTTTTGTTTACTTATTGGCATACGTTTCTAGAGAACAGCCTATTGTTCTATTGTATTCGTTTACGGCCGCTTGGGGCCGAATTATTAGGCAGGTGTTGCGGATTACGTCGACTACGATACGGGCACATTTGTATTGGTGAGAGAGAGGGCAGTTCAGCGACAACTACGATTAAGGCGTGACGTATTTACAATCGGGAATCTAATAGTGACAGATTTTTCGTGTTTTATTGAATTACGACCTACTGCATTACGTTTGGATGTGTTGTGTTCGGTTATATTTGCACCTGTATTATACGTGTTTGTATAGTTCTAATAAACTTTATAGTCATTCTAACAGCATTTTAATTCGAGTCCCGCTAAACTCGTAACAATATTATAGAATAAAGTGTTATCTATCTATCTTAACATTATATTTTCCAAAGACCTATAAGCAATTCTAAGAGGTCTTAGGTAGGCTGCATAGATGTCTAGCATTATTTCCTTTACGATGTACGAAGTTGTGAAATTCTGTAAATTAATGTTGTATCAATTCAAATGAATATTCATTGTGTATCATTGGTTCGAATCAGAAATTAGTTCACTACCCACGTCTTAAGTTGCCATATTGCATAACCTTTCGATTCAAAGAAAAAAATCGAAAATCGGTTCACAATTGACAGAAAAAAAAGATACAGACGAATTGAGAACCTTCTTCTTTTTGAAGTCAGTTAATAAAATAGTCAAACACGTAATTGCAAATGAAATAAAAAAAGAGAAGATAAATAAGGGACAAATGTCCTTAAATTTATTATCCCAAAAAAAGTAGTAACTAAAAGATAAAATTTAAAGAAAATAAAATTTCTGTCAATATTGTCATAGAAAAGGCGATTTAAAGAAAAAAGGTGAAAGCGACTTTGTTTGTTTATTTGTTACGGGCAATTTGATTAATCCGGTCACTATGAATAATGACCAGTCTGTACACATAATGCCCATATCGATTGGGCAATACAAATAAAACTGCATGATTAATCACTTTTCCCGGTCAGT
This sequence comes from Dendrolimus kikuchii, assembly GCA_019925095.2. Lineage (NCBI taxonomy): Eukaryota > Metazoa > Arthropoda > Insecta > Lepidoptera > Lasiocampidae > Dendrolimus > Dendrolimus kikuchii. The sequence continues at coordinate 12,527,998 of CM034401.1, forward strand.
ATGAATAATGTCTACACTAGCTTGGGCAATATTATAAAATAGATGAACCTTAGTTTTTTTTGCCTATAAAGGCTGATTAAACTTACGTAATTTTTATTGAAAGGTAAAAAATTCATTTTCTGTACCTCTTTTTACTTTATGGCTTGGCAAACAAACTTTAGATATGTCATTATTATATATACAAAATATATTTTATAATTATAGGTATATTAATTATATATGATAGAATTACATATATTTTAAAATACGAAAGTCGTGAGGAGCGGTTGAAGGTCGCGACCAGTGACCAGAACAGTGAGTTAGTTTGCCTTAGATTCGACGATCCAGAGGAAATAAGGAGGACGTATGTATGACGTATCTAAAGTATGTCACCATAACAACCTTGAGTTGTATTCCGGCATTAGTGACCAGAATGCAGGCTCCCTCAAGAGAGCAGTAGGGCACTTGTAGCACTTTTGGTGTTGCAAATGTCGACTAGCGATGGTAACCGCTTTCCATCAAGTGGACCGTCTGCCTGACTGCTGAACTCCTGCAATAAAAAAAAGAAAAGAACTTCCCAGTGGAGGCAATGCGCCTCATTTCTGGCGTGGGAGTAGACTTAGTTGCCTCTTCTACGTCACATTTAGTCATCTCAACCAAGAGAACCTCGCCCGATTGTATGCAATAAACCATATAAATAATGCCCGATTAATCAAATTGCCCGTAACATATATGGCTTTAATATAATATAATAAAAAAAAATGAGTATGAACAAATTGAAATGAAAGACGGTAATGTACTTTATATCGTGTACTAGCGGAAGGTGATGTCAGGAGCCTTAAGAACAGACGAGTGTGCATGACAAGAGTTATGAATGTCAAAGAAGCAAGTGAGGTGTGTAAGAATGGGCCTAAATGGCGCTCTGTTGTTCGTGCCTACCCCGCAAGGGAACTGGCGTGAAGTTATGTTTGTATGTATGTATGTACTTTATATTACTGGGGTGAACAAATCGGAGTACTTCTATCTCGGCAATCTTAGCATACTTGCAGGAGATATATTTATATTATGTATATATACTTATATTCGAATTTTACCTTAATGAAACCGATAAAACCGTTCAATAGCAAATATGGTAAGTAATTTAAATTTGTAATTAACAAGTTTTGTTATGGCGAACATATTAAAGTAAAGATTCAATTATAATTATAAACCTAGAAATATATTCATGCGTAATTTACGATTGTTGAAATGGTTTGGACATAATAATCAATAAGTTCAAAGTCAAGGCGTATTTAAATAATATAGGGTATTCATGGCTGTAACAGATAATTAAAATCACTTTTCAAAAGGTTAAGCTGCCATTTCGTTTAATGTTTCGTTGTAATTTTGATCAGCTTTATATATAATAAATCGTGGTCACAAAATGGCACCTCAATGTCACAAAAATCAAATTAATTACGACCTTAACGCGGTGAAATGTAATTTAATTTAAACGTGAACTATGATAATTGCCCTTGGGACTTGAAAATGTTATTCCGTTGCTGTTGTTAGTGGTAAAATAATTAGTATACAAAAATACTTATATTCTTTACATTTTGATTATTTTCTACAGGTAAGCATAAACATATATAAGCGCAGACAAGATTAATTTGTTCCGTAGCATTAAATTAATCGTTAATCCAATAGTCTTGGGAAAGGGTTCCGCGAAAGAAGCTTGTTCTAACAGAACAAACAGATGAGTAACCCCGTTATATACAACTAGCGCAGTCATACTCTCTATCTCTAGTCAGTCGTCTCGTAGTCCGTTCACTGACGCACGTTTGCTACGTAGCCGCTACGAAAACCAGCTACGGTACGCGCTACGAAAAATACAGAATGTCCTTAAAAATCATATTATAATAAATATTAATTTAATGGGTTGAATTAAATAATTAGTGAATGTATTTTTAAAGCAACTTTGTAAATAAGAAGCTTGTGTTTTGCATGTGTTAGTAATTTTTGAACTAAGCTCTTACAAACGATGTTCACTTATAAACTAATATTAAAATGTTCTATTCTGCTTCTGGTTTCGCAAGGTATGTAAGTTATTAACAATTTTCAAAATATTTTTTATTAGTAGAATTCTGTGACAATGTAACCATGCCAGCTTAATACCCTTATAATAATAGTCTTAAAAATATAACTATATTTGAATTCAGATAAATGGTTTAATCACTTTGTATATTTTGGAGGCGCTGCAGTAGAGAGGGGCTGTAACAAAATAATATGAAAACGTGATATTTTGTTGTATCTTATAATTTTTTTAGCCACGACATAACATAGCAGATAAACTGCAAGACAGTCCCTGATGTAACTAGGATTATATTTTACTGAAATCGGCATTTACGTAATTTAAACAAATATCTATCCACGTCGCGTCCGCCAGATCCCAGTATAAAGGGTAGGCCCAGGAACTAGCTTAACGTCGTGACGGATGTGCGTACTAATGTTCTTACGATGAGGGATGCTGTACGCTGTGCGATATGGAGAACAGATGTAGGAAACGGCCCTGAGCTCTGAAACGGATACGTTGAACGCATTAGGGATTTATCGCTAGGATAATAGTGATGAAGTGCTTTGATAAACATTTCAAATTTAAAGTATTTAAAAATAATAGGTGCTATACTAGAAAACAATGATAGGATTTTTATTTTGGTTCTTTAGTAAAATAACCGTTTGTCACATCTACAGAACCCTTGGTTCTGCGTGAGCTGCCAAGCACTTACCTAAATTATTAATTGTTTTTCACGCAACCAACCAGAAATCTTTAATTTTCGAGGAATGTAGTTATGTATCTACTTCCTGAACCAAACAATGTCCACTGGTAGACGTAGGCTTCCCCAAGTCTGCGTCACATAATTGTAGGTTTCGCGACTTCCTCATCTATCCCCTACCTTACGCAAGTCGTCGGTCTAGCGGGCTGAAGGGCGTCCTACGCTACGAATACCGAAACGCGGACTCCATTCCAGGACACTTTTGCTTTGTAGTTATGGATGGTCAGTATTAAATATAACGATAAGTTTTCTGTATACAATCCCTTGCATTCTAAGGGTTGTACGTGGATATATTAAAATTACAAATAAACGTTATTGACGGTGCCCTAGGCTCAGTGTTCTACTTATAGTTTTAAGGGACTATAGGTAGAATACTATATATCCAAGTTTTATATACTCTATTCTATATAATAGTTTTCTTTTCTTTTTATTGCTGGAATACAGCAGACAGGCTGAGAGCTCAACCGTGATGGAAAGTGGTTACCGTGGCTATGAAGATTTGCAACTCTTTGTAATGTGTTGCCGGAAACGTAGATGACACTGGAACCTAGCCACTAATGCCGGAACACAGCTCAACGTTGTTATGGTGGCATATTCTAGACCGGCGGTGGTGATTCAGATGGCCAAATACCATACTACAGGCTACCTGGCCGCAGGAATTAGTATTTTTTTCTCCTTTCCTGCGCAGATAAACCTTTATTTTTTTTTATTGCACGAGTGCAGCAGACAGGCAGACAGCCCACTTGATGGAAAGCGATTACCATCGCTTACGAGCATTTGCAACATCAAAGGTGCTTGCTACAAATGCGCTGATGCTCTCTTAAGGGAGAGTGGAACCTGGTCACTAATGCGGGAACACAAGTCAAGATTGTTATGGCGGCATACTCTACACCAGGGGTGGTAGACATCCAGTCGGGCAAATTCCCTACTACCTGACTGTGGGTTGTTTTGTCGTCTCTTACGACAAGCCGCCCGGCCGCAGGAAATTGTATTCTTTCTCCGTTCCTGCACGGATAAAATTTCTACAATATATTCAATTATATGGCGAGTTCTATGCAGGACCGTCTTTACACGGGGGTACAAGGGGTGCGCTGCAATCGGACGCGAAGATCTAGGGGGAGCAACTCGATCGCCATTTACCTACATCTCTACGCATGCCATGCATGATCTGCAAGTTTTACACAGATAATATTATTAAAATAATTGTCAACTTATAAATCAGGAAATGTATTCCGGTGTTTAAAAATGTACTTAACTTTACTACAAGTTACATAAATATTAATTTTATTTTTATTGTTGGCTTTGGGGGCCTCAGACTGATTTTGAAACTCTGGCGTCCTATATTGTAAAGGCGGCCCTGATTCTATGATCAGTTCAAAATTTAACGCCAGTTTATAATCAGATTACGTAAAATTATAAACTTACTTATTATTATATTCCTGCTATAAACCTCACAAATAATAATTAGGTATTAACATGTACTTTATGTTTATAATATGTTGTTTGTCAGTATCTCTGTGTGAATAATTAAGATAATAATATAATGAATGCTGGCAGTGAAGGGAATTTATTTGTCACCGCAACAGTAAATTTCTTCCTGTATTATAATATAAACATACATTAAATCAAGCGGTTTGAATTATGAACGTAATAAATATTCCAGCAGAAGATTTCCCGTCTTGGAAATTCTGAATAATTTATTTAATCAGGGTCTTCCACGCGGTTTTGCCTGTTACACTTCAGGTCCTTATCCCGGAATGTTATTATTTTAAAGGATTATATTACACGATGTAAACTTCAACACGCAGTGGTAATTGAGTCGTCAAAATCAGAAAACTCACTTGTACATTCATGTAACATACATACATATTTGTTGGTTCGGACAATATACGTTTGTTGTTACGCCTCGTTTACAATATTCTCGCTTCGATGGCAGCCAGCACGAAAGAGGCGAAAGAAGTTATCAGTGTTGTGTAGTTTATAAACGATGTACTATCAGGAGAAAGTTTCCAATACTATATTAAAAAAAGGTTTGTTAATCTGTCTATTAGTTGGCTCAGTCAGCGCTCAATGCGCTAGTCAGGGATCCGACACTCTTGTACCGATACAATTTATGAACAATGTACTCTTTATTCTTTATTGTACACAAAAAGTTATATACAAAATTATAGCATAGTGGTGATGTACAAAGGCGAGCTTAACCCTAAGAGAGTCTTCTTCCAGCAGACCTATGAATCTAGCGAGAAGGGGAGATGCAAAAGGCAGGGTTGTGTACACAAAAGATATTTAACGACATAAGATATGATATAAACCGATTAACAAAAACAAACAAATTATATACAAGATACTCTTAAGATACATACATACATACATAATGTAAAATATAGATATATAACGATAATTTTAGGTAGATATTGCTATCTCGGATCGTATGTGGCAGGGCGTTCCATAATCTAACTGCGTGGACGGAGACAGAACCACTATAAGAGTGTGTGGGAGCTTTGAGAAGAAGGGATTTTCTGCAACGTTTGTCAGAAGGTACAACAAATTCAAAACGTTGACGAAGATAGGAAGGAGAAAGAGGATTATGTAAGATTTTAAACAAAAATGTAACTACATGAATGTCGCGTCGACGACGAATTGGCAGCCACTTAAGTTGCGATCTAAATACAGAAACATGATTGAACTTTCGCAGACCAAAAATGAAGCGAATACACAAATTCTGGAGACGTTCGAGTTTATTTAGAAGTTCTTCAGAACTATTATTAGGAACTGTACTATTAGGAAACAGTTCCTTATATTGTACTAAAGAAACGTTTCGTTAATCGGCAATGTATTAGTTCACTCAGTCAGCGTTCAGCGCGTCAGTCAGCGACCCGACAGTCTTGTGTAGTTCATGAACGATGTGTTATTAGGAAACGGTTCCCTACATTGTACTAAAGAAACGTTTCGTTAATAGGTAATGTATTAGTTCACTTGGTCGGCTTGTGGCATGGCAGTCAGCCATTCGAAAGTCTTGTGTAGTTCATGAATAATCATTAGCAACAGTGATTAGATTGCTAACAAAGAACATTGAAAAGTTCTAATGGCCGAGTAGTACTAATAGTACCATTAAGGTGAACTAGTTTAGTGGTCAAATTGTACTAGAAAGGTGCGCTCACTTGGATGAACGAATAAGCGCAGGGCTAATGGGCATTGCACGTATGTGAACGCAACATACGCGAACATGGCATATTCTCGTTGCCATTTCCCTACTTTTGCCCTAAAAGTGAATTTATTAAAACGAGAAATTAGAGTTTTAATATCTAAAAGTAAAATGTACCTTAAGCTGAAATATGACGGTTCATTTATGTCTTTTAATTAGGATAAATTAACCAAAGTAGTCGATATAATCCAAAACTTGAATCAATGTCAATCAATGTCATTGTATACCATCGTGTCCTTTCAGTTCTGCGACTTTCAACATTTTCAACCAAATTGATTAAACTTGCTTGATTCGTCTGATAATAGCATTATTAAGGGTTTCAAGCGTTGCTTGATTTGGTTCATAAAAAGATTTGGAATTCAAATGTTTATGTTGGCCGAGGTTCACGCACCGTATAAACTTTTCCTAGGGGCCCTTCAGTATCTAGGGAGCGGATGAGTCATCCGCCTGTTGACGAAGTGAGTTTGCCCTGATTCCCGGAGCGCTCTCGAGCACTGATGCGCTAGGATCAGCGTGGGCGTAACTACGTTCTAAGTCTCACGCTTTTCCTACCATGAGCGCGGGGCACATGGGATAAGGGTGGTTTTATTGGAGTATTGATTAGTCGAGTCTGCACACAAGCCGGCGATTGACTCTGGTGGCTATTCGTGGCTTCACCTCTCATCGCTTTGGCCCAATCCCTAGCTAACGACCCGGTAGTGTGCGAAATAAATTTTCCCCACCTAAAAAAAAACCGTATAAAGTTTTCCTGACCTAATTAATGTGCATATGGTTACAATTACCACAAGCTAAAAAGAACATCGCGAGAAAATCTGCCAATAAAAATAATTAACAATATGTGCAAACATGGCGGTTATAATAACATCCCTTTACCTAAATTGGCGAGACGCGAGCGTAGCGGTGTGACCTTTATGAGCTGCTATTATTGTTGCTTAAAGCCGTCATATCTTCTACTTCCAAGGATTAGAACTAAGTTAGATTTGGCAGCAATGCTATGTGCTGAGGCCTTTAAGAAAAGTGTCGTAAGTAGCTTAAGAGCTGTCACATTATGTATTTAACATAGGGTCCGAGGGGTTCAAGTTTGTTTGCACGTTTCCACTGACACTGCTTTCGTACATAATCCGTACTACTAAGGCCGCAGAAAAGGATATTTGGAGTTCTATATATAAATTGAAGTTATTTTCAGGCGTCGCTGCTTGCCAAAACTTATTATTATTAGAAAATTTAATAAAATAAAATATGCATAACATGACAGCCTCTGAGGTTGAACGGGCTAAGTTTTAGCCGGCCGAACTCGTTAAAATACAGAGGCTCCGGGCCAGGGTACATTGTGTTCCGTGTTCTATTCCTGGCATGGTACATTTCGGAAACGAACTTTCTGTTATTTACTATTGTCTGGTTGTCTCGGATCGCCCCAGAGCTGTCCGTTGTATATTGCCCATAATACAAGCGTAACTTGCTTAGTTTGGGGATGTACAAAGTGACCTTGTCTGCTGATTATTAAAAAAATTGTGTGTGCAGTTCACACGCAGTAGAAGTGAAACTTCAGAGAATATACTATACATATACAGACACACAGATAATTCTTCTTTAACTTATATTACATACATACATACATAACTTCACGCCAGTTCCCTTGCGGGGTAGGCACGAACAACAGAGTGCCATTTAGGCTTATTCTTACACACCTCACTTGCCTCTTTGACATTCATAACTCTTGTCATGCAAGCTCGTCTGTTCTTAAGGCTCCTGACATCACCTTCTGCTAGTACACGATCAATTTGATCATGGAAGGTGTGTCGTGGCCTTCCACGACTTATATTAACATAAATATAATATCTTTAGCTTTCATCCGCAAATATATTGTAATTGAAAATAAACTTCTTAAGTATCAATTTCAATTTTTCATTGTTTTAGTCTAAAAATATTATCTATTATCAGTCTTATTTCGGTCCAAATTGGACCTATGTTTAATCATCGGTGTTATTGAGTCCCTAATCTGTGCTGCACACTATAAAACTCGTATCTCATTCTCTATCAAGCTTAGTCCTATGGATTATGTGTTTATCTCTTTTTAGTGCTACTTTTTCGTTTCATCAAATTTCAAATCACAGCCATTCTAAAGAAGTTTCACTTCAAAAAATTAACATAGGTTATAAACGGATACAATAAGTTAATTAAAAAATTAATACCTTGGTCATCCAGTCCATAATCCAGTATTTGGGGAACGATCCTTACCGATAGCTAAGTTACTACTATGATTTCTATCATCGGACAACCAGAAGCACCTACTTGCACATACCGTGGATATTAGATATTAATTACCATTTGTTCCAACAGTATCAATCGAGTATTATAGCAGACTTTCAGTAAATCACATCATTATTTACATTTCAGTAAATCACATTATTTAAACACTGGTGACAAATTAAAGTTACCTCTGTATCTTGGCGGCTTCAGATTTTATACTTTCTTAAGCTTTCGCGACTTGTATACATAATAAAACTACGTTTTAACGGTTTTACCGCGCTTAAAACCGTTAAAGCGTAGTTTTATTAGGCTTCAGATTTAGCTATCATAACTCAATCATTAGCACTTTGTACTGATTGGTGGGTCCCTGATGACCCTTTTGGCAGCTATCCCGGTAATGTTGAAAGTACTTATTAACAACACTGATATATTAAATCGCTATATTATTACAACTGACATACCAAAATGTCTTAACTATAAAATGATAGATTGGGGTAAATATCTGGATATTGTGGATCAATCTCTACATTTAGTAGATACTGATGTACTCAGTTTTTTGATGCTTTCTGCTCAGTTCTGCTCTATTCTTCACAATGCTATAAAATAAATTATTCTGAATTATAAACCACCATTTCAACCAAACAATAATGGTGTTATTAAGAAAAGCCATTCTAGACATAAAAGGAGTTTTCTGTATTCTAATAACGTATGTTTTATGTCTGAACAAGCTTATTTAACTTTTAAACACGACAACTTTAGAAAATTAGATACATTAAAAAAAAATGCAAGCTTTAAAGAAGCTAACTCCGAAACAAGAAAGACAGACAGCATGGAGTTCTCTTTGCGAGAATTTTAATAGATGCACTCCTTTAACAGTAATTTGGAGTTATATGAAAAAATTTAATAAGACATATACACCTTGTAGTTCCCAAACAATGATAGTTGGATATATCTGATGTTAATACTGATTTTTGCCCAAATATTCATAATAAATATCTCATAGAAACATTTAGCTTATCAGAGTTAAAATCTGCTATATATTCATGGACAGATACAACTTATGGCTTGGATGATATACCTTACGTTATGTTTAAAATGCTTAAAGAAAAACGTTTAAAGAAATTACTACTTATTTTAAATACCCTTTGATTAAATAATTTTACTGAATGGTAGTTGGTAAAACTTACTTACTTGTCCAATATTAAAACCTGGAAAAGATCCTTCTGAGCCAAATTCATTCTAATTCATACCGTCTAGCCTTAGCCTCTTATATAAGGAGAATTTTTGAACAACTTTAAAAGCAAAGATTAGAGTTGTACATTGCATGAAAGCAATTCCTTTTTGCCAAATAATCAACATGTATTTAGAAAAGGTCGTTTAGCTCAAGATTTTTTTTATCAGGTACAGGTTGATATTCAAAATTCACTTTCTAAGAAACACTTAGTTGCTTTTATTTGTTTTTGATATTGTTACGACCTTGGTGCCGACAAAGACAAATTCACACCTGCAGCCTTGTAGAAACACATTTTATTACCTTTTCGGCATTTGGACTTCTTTTGTTTAGTTTGTGTTAAAAATTTGTGATTAAAAAAATAGCTCATTGTGTATTGTAATCTTTTACGGCCTATTATTATACTGTGAACAGTGTCAGGTGTCTCGGATTTAAAAGTACAAACTAATTCTAAGAAATTCGGTCCACGCGGTCGGTCAGACATATTGCATCTGTGCAGTATAAAGCAATGCCCCAATGGAGAGATCGGAAGTCAAGCGATAACCACGAGCGAAGCAAGACTTGTGTACATTCGGTAATCTATTTAGTGACGGACTTTGCGCGTGTTATTGAATCGTCCATTACGTTTGGACTGGTTGTGTTCAGTTATATTTATACCTGTGTTATACGAGTTTGTATAGTTCTAATAAACTCTATTCCAACGGAATTTTAATTGGAGTCTTGCGACTCGTAACAATATTAAAGATGCCTTTAACAATGACAATTTGTATGTCCTTTCCACTGAGCTTTACTCAAGAGAAAGGAATTATTATCCAGTTATCCAATGTATTATTTTATTAATTATAAAAATAATACATTGGATTTAGACATTTTTAAGACAACGTATAGTATTTGTAAGGCATGACGGTAAATTATTTGGCCGAAGATTTTCCTATAGGGGTGTCTGTCAAGCGGGATGTGCTTTTATTTTTTTTTGTTATATATTCGTCGTTTAAATTTTGTTTCAGGAAACAATGTTTTAAATTTACAGTATGCCGATGACCTGGCTGTATATACTACAGAGCCAAATCTCACCTAAGTAGCTACAAATCTTAATTCATCATTACTGAACTTACAGGAGTATTTTCATTATCTCAATTTAAACATAAATAAAGATAAATCGAAGGCAGTATTTTTTGGGGAGCGTAATAGTGATACTACTATATTTCTTTATTATATAATAATTGATCATTATTTATAGATAATGAAGCAAAGTTCCTAGGGATCTTATTTACTTTCTATTTATCATGGAAAAAATATGTTGATTGTACTAAGGATATTATCAAGGGTTTATCGGGGAGCTGATCCCAAAATTCTTTTGATGTTATATAAATCTATATACAGTGCGGAGTTATTTTGAATATGGGTTTTTGTGTTTTGACTCTAATAAACTTTTGATAGATAAATTAGAAAACTATCATATTAAAGCACCGGATTTTTAAGCTGCTTTAACCATAAGTTAGGGAATTTTTCAAGGAAGGTTTATATATATATATATATATATATATACACATACATATATATATACTAGTTTTTTTTTTGCATGAGTTCAGCAGACAGGCAGACGGCCCACCTGGCGGAAAGCGGTTACCATCGCCTATGGACTTTTGCAACACCAAATGTGCTACAAATGCGCTGCTGCTCTCTTAAGGGAGACTGGAACCTGGTCATTAATGCCGTAATACAACTCAAGATTGTTATGGCGGCATACTCTAGACCAGGGGTGGTAGCCATCCAGTCGGGCAAATACTCTACCACCTGGCTGTGGGTTGTTTTGTCACCTCTTACGACAGGCCACCCAGCCGCAGAAAATTGTATTCTTTCTCCGTTCCTGCACGGATAAAAACGCTTTTGCTTGCGACTTCGCTCGTGATATATTATAAATAATCTAATTAAGTTTTTACATTAGTAAAATAGACTTACCCGCCAGGGTTCAACCCGCGGCGTGGCCGAAGGGAAAATTCTAGCAGCTTATATTTAGCTACACGCTGTTTTCGACTTTCTATAAACTAGCAAAAACATTGATGTTTATCACTTTTACAGAATCCCACGTATGGACTGGCAGCTACATGATCTAACTAAAAAAAATATATTACATTAATCTATACTAAAATTACTTAGTCTAGATTTTTTGTATAATATATAAAGCAAAGTCATGAAAATGAATTCATCTCGAAGGATGTGCAAAACTGCAGAAGTAACGTTTTAACAACCTATAATATAATCAATTTCACATTTATGTATTAGTATTTCTGTAATATTACAAGGTTTGTCTTTATATTAAACTAGTTATTATACCTATTCATAAAGATTCCAGGCTCATTGTCGTAGAAATGTAAAAATGGTATTTTTAATTTAGATTCACTTACACGTATATATAAAATTTTACTACATTAAATTTCATCCAGTTTAATTATAGTTTGGAACGCTGAACAGAATTAAGCGATAATTACACTCAGTCAGTCTACCTGCTAATTCCATTAAAGCTACATTTTAGTATATATTTTAAATATCCAGAACGACCACCATAAAAGTTATTGTTACTCGTCGCTGGTGGATTCGTTCTTGTACAGTGTTTTGGACAAGTAGAAATTTTGAACTTTACTGTTAGGAAGTGAATTTTGAATGATGCGGATACAAGTAGTTTATTAAATGTCTATAAACGGGATGGTCTGTACTTGAAGCAAAATCAGAGCATTGCCACTTAACGTGGAAAAGCAATCAGTATACAAAAGTCATCGATAGCAATTTAAGATGCATTTTTAACTTTGTTTCTTAGTAATTTTAGGAAAAATTGACCATTATAAAACTGGTGTCTGTATAATTATGTTACAGCCATTTATACCAATTTTTGACTTTGAAGAGATATTCTTTATAGCCTATACAAAGTTCTTCCTCTTTTTCTCCTGTCCTTAAGAGGAAAATTTCGGAAAATGTCTGTTAATATGTGTATACCTAAAATATAACATTTTCAATTTCAGTCAAGAGTCACGATAATGCCTTTAGCAACTATCGATTTTTTTTGTTTTATTATCTTCTAGGTTTGTATAATTTCAGTCTTAGTATAATTTCTAGCTTAAATAAAGCCCCTATATGCTGTGTATACTGAGCTCAGGGGTGATAATTATTTTGCAAAATGTATATCTTTTTAATATTTTTCAATATAAATTGTTATTGTATTTTTTTCTATATATACTTAATGTTAGTAAACCGTTTTAAATTACTTTTGTATTTAAGCAAAAGATAGGAAGATAAGTTATAAAAAGTCCATGTTTTCTTAGAATTTTAAACTTGTGACCTGGAAAATTTCTGCATAAAAGTAAGATGATAACAGAGTTAAAAGGCTTTAAATTGATTTTTTGTGTATAAGATTAGTTAAAAAGTTTTTGAGAAGTGGGGTATGTTCGATTAAAAGATGTTTTAGGGCTCGGTAAGTAAATTATATTACGTTTGTCATCTCTACATCCAAATATTTTAATCACTAGTATAAACTAGAATATATTTTATTGGTAAAAGTATGACTTTTCATAAAAGTAGGAACAAAAATTGAACATTAATTTAGCATACACGTATGAAATTAAACAGAATTAGGGTAAAAATGGTTATGTGAAGGATCAAGTGAACGATGGTTTTAAGTATGTGACAGGGTGTGTAAAAATAATTAACTAAATCAGCCTTCAACACGACGATGGTTATTTAGTGTGAGTGTTGAAATCAGGGATTTTAGTGTCACCAATCACGATTCTTGTTTTGAAAGAACAGAATACTAAATAACTTACATCAGAATTAAATACGTGGAATAATAATAATAATCGTCAGACAAACACACATTGTATATCCCCAAGCTTGTTACGCTTGTATTATGGATAATATCCAACGAAAAATTCTGAGGTCGATCCCAGATACCCAGTCTATAGTAAAGAACCACAAGTTCGTTTAAGAAATTTACATACATACATACATAACTTCACGCCAGTTCCCTTGCGGGGTAGGCACGAACAACAGAGCGCCATTTAGGCTTATTCTTACACACCTCACTTGCTTCTTTGACATTCATAACTCTTGTCATGCACGCTCGTCTGTTCTTAATGCTCCTAACATCACCTTCTGCTAGTACACGATCAATTTGATCATGGAAAGTGTGTCGTGGCCTTCCATGACTTCTGCATCCATCCACATTTCACACTAGTGCAGGGCACGATAGGGCGTCCCCTGCAGGCGACGCTCACCGATGCGCCCCCGTCGGTGTGAACTCTCGCGCATGCGGCGAAGGGGGCCGCCACCCTTCACGCAGCGCCAAACCTGGCGGGTCGAGAGGTACAGAGTGCCGTATAGGCACGTGGAATGTGAAAGAAATTTACCATGCCAGAAATCGCATCCAGAGCCTCTGCGTTGCTGTGAGGTAAGCTAGCAAAGACGTAGGTAGCTATATCGTACCGACTTGGAATTATCGCGAAAAAGTCGGATTTCATTAAATTTCTGCGATGCCATGCAACGCGTTTGATGCCCTTGGTGTTGCAAAAATACATAGGAGACGTCAACTATTTACCAACAGGTGGGCCGTCTGCCTGTTTGCTTCTTTCACCCAATTAAAAATAGACTATATAGGTATACAAGAAATTCTAATCATCATAAAAGACAATTTAAGCTACGTAGATTTTATTTCCTAAGCACTGCCTAAAATCGAATCCTTCCGCATAAACAGATTTCAGCCTTTTATTTTAATAAAGATCCTGCTTCGAACTTCGAACCGTGTAGACGGTGTAGTCAATATCTGAAACGGTGGGGAAATGAACTTTATATAAAGTTGCGATTTCCTTTCACTGTTACACAAAAGGTTCTAACAAATAGATACCTTTCGTAAAATGCAATGGGCTTTTGAAGTATCCTGTTTCAATATTATGCTGTTATAAGAGCCAGTATTATTTCCCTTTGTTAATATCTTCTCTCAGGAAACTATATCCGAATCTTCTCGTAACAACTTAGCAATTTTCTTTTGGGCAAAGCAGTTTATTTAATCAATACAATATATTACAACATCAGTTTCAAAAAATTAAATTTTATTAAAAGTAATATTTTCTAATCCATAATATTAATTATCAACTTTAGTCTGTAGTTTTATGAGGGTTAATGTTTAATATAATTACATATAAATTATTATAAAAAAAATCTCTTTTAATAATCGCTGTAATATTGTCTTGGGAGTATGTTTGTCCAAATGTACTCTTTGTGTTTGTCTTCATGACTCATTTGTTCATTGTCACCATTGACTGAAGTAGGTGCAAACATAGTTATTTACTACCTTTTCTTCTTGAAGTGAAAGCTTTATGTAAACTAGGAGAAATATATTTTATGATGTGCCCGGGCCTAAATACATAAAATAGGAGAATGAGGTAGCGTGGGATTTACAGTGACTGTGGGATACCGAATACGCTCAGTTGTTCCATAATTCATTCATGTTAGAGATGCAGTTTTGTCAGGTGTGCCAGCATCGGACTAACTTCTTCAAGCATCTTTGACACTCATTTTTGTACTTATATTGATATAGGTTATGGCTATTTTTTGGCCTAGAAAGCCATTACGCAGAATTACGTTTCTACAGTCGGAGGTTTTTAGAAGCTCTCTAGCGTATTCTCCTTTTGGTCGCCTACTTAGCGAACATTTAAATTAATGTCGCAAAAGTAGGCAATACCTATACCTAGATTTTTATTACGAATATTTGTTTGTATGAAATATTCATTAAATTGTGTAGTTGGTTAATTTAAAGCATTATCTATTTTAGTATCGTATTTAACTTTAGATGTTTCTTAAATTGACTAAGGGCTGGTTCCTATTTATTATCCAACATACATTTGCCTTGCTATCGGTTAAAATTTGACATAAGCTCCATACAAGTAATGTCAAAATTCAACTGATAGTAGGGCAAGTGAATGTATAGTAAGATATATTAACCGGCTATATAACATTTACACATTATTATACATTATGTATACATAAAGTTTATACATTAGTGTAATTGATCGTGTGTTGGTTATACAAAAATTTTCATCTATTAAAAAACAATGTATAAACCGATTTATTCTATTTACAGGTAAAGAGTGTTTAATTTAATTCTGTTTTGGATAATTGATGTATCTTGTATGTAATAATCTTTGTAATGATCCTGGCCAACACTTAAATTGTTATCAAATAAGTTTTCATTCTTGAATAAAAAAATAGCTGGGTAGCATGCCATTTTAGTTTGTGTACCTACTGCATAAATTTAGTACTATTCATAGTACAGTACTGCGAGCTTTACAAGACTGGAACTGGAAGTAAGCAAATCAATTGGAGCGCTTTATTTTTAACTATTTCGATTTTATGTAAGTATATTAAACAAAGTTTTGGTATATTCCTTCATTATATTGTTGTTTTTAGTCGATTTCTGTTTGATTTTAGCAGCACAAAAATTAATGCCTTGATTATATGGCAACATATACAGCCCTAACATACAAATTGAATTATGAGTAATACCTACATTTACATTAAATTTATTTATTTAGAACAATTTATTTACTCAAATATGGTGCAATCGTATTTGAATTAATTTCATTAAACCAAAAACACATCTGTTTAATACGAATAAATAATTGTCTTTGGTATTTCAAAATTATATGTTTGATGTTCATGTTAAAACAATTCTTACATTTAAACCCTTCGAAGCCTACCTTTGATTAAATGTTTCATTGGTGTATTAAATTTGTATTTGAGACTTTAACGATCTCTTGTTTAACGTAGTTATTATCCTTAGTAATGTCAAAACCACCCTTTTAGATGTCTGTTTATTACTTTAAGATAATATTTACATTTTTATATAATCATAAAATGTTGTATATATTATTGTAAAGGAAGAATATTAGACATTGAAAGATAATCCCCCAGTAAAACGAGAAAAAGCAACCCCCTTCTGAAGAATCACTAAATGATACAAGATGGAATTACGAATAATTGTATTGTGTTGCAAGATGTCCACTACAGTAGTCATAAGAACCATAGAGTACATTGATATCACATAGACAATCGTCATAGATAATAATATTTTTTCTTGATTAATTAATTAACTCGATTGTGTAAGTGTTTGTCGGTAGCATAGAGAATATATTTTAGTCGATTTATCAGATGATTCGATTTATAATTAAATTACCATTTTCTACCAATCAGTTAATTTTATAAGTCCACTAAATTATTGTCTAGATAATTTAGTGCATCAGTAACTAATTTTTATAATTATTTTTGTGATCCGGGCAACACTATGATGTAATTGCTAATTTTAGCAATGATGCAATGTCACTGTATTTTAGTATAAAAAAGCGTAGTAGCGTGTAGACAGTGTTCATATCCGGAATAGAGCGCGATTTGTGATGGGTCGTTTAGCACCCATGATAGACAAACGAAGCAAAATGTCCCTCAGACACAAGCTTACTTTGTATAAAACATGCATCCGCCCGATCATGACATACGCGAGTGTGGTATTCGGCCATGCCAAGCCTGCCCTTTTAGATAAATTGCAAATCGTGCAGAACAAATTCATGCGCAGAGCCGTCGGTGCTCCCCTCTATATGCGTAACGTCGACCTCCACCGCGATCTGGAGCTTCCCTCCATCAAAAACTACATTACGTCGCTCTCGCGTAAGTATTTCGATCTCGCGCCGCACCATCGAAATCCGCTCGTCGTGTCCGCGTCCGATTATAAGCCTCGGCAAAAGGCTCTCGTGCGACGACCGCGTAACGTCCTCACGGACAGGGTCGACGTTATCACAAAACGGCTGGCCCGGATCAGCCCGCCCGCGGTTAGGACGGCAGGCTGGCAGGCACGGACAGACAGACACAGACGGCGGCGTCTCAGGCGCCGCCAATCAAGATCTCTCCACGTCCCTGCGAGGGACGCTAGGAGACATAGCTCCCCCACAGGATAGACTAGGCGTGTTGCTGGGAAGTTTCTTTCGCCGTTTCTTCTCTCCCAGCCATAACACGTTGCGAAACGGCAGTAAGATAGTGTAGGCCGCCGCAAACCACCGATCCCGGCCCGCCGGAATCCTTCCCCTCGGGCTTTATATTACCCGTCGCCCGTTCTCAATTAGTGCTTTGTGTCGCCCTATGGTGGGCATCATTAAATTCATCCCCCTCTCATGGCAACAGTCCAGCCGAGGTAAAACTCCTTAGGGAGCTCCCTCGAGCAGGTTGCCCCTCCGGGCTCGAGCGCTTTTGCTTCGCGAAGGCACTTGCTCCAAAAACCCCGGTAAAGTTGTAAGGTCTTCGGACCAACTACATAAAGTCAAGTCCAATAAAAAAAAAAACAGTGTTCATTGCTTACTGTGCAGTGTGAATGGTCAGATCAAAGGGGGAGTTTTTGGCGGGAACTGAAAGGAGATGATGTGCTGTGCAGTTTTACTTTCTAAAAATGTGTAAAATTACTCTAAAATGAACAATAGTTGTAAGATATTCATAGTTTTTGAGTAGTAATTATGTGTTTTGTGAGAAATGTGAACTATAAAGTCAACTATGGCCTTTTAAGTTGTCACAAGAACTCCGTTTGAACTAGCTGATAACCTACAGTTCAGCTGTGCTACACATAGCTTTAAGAAAATGAAGAAAATACATTGAATCTAAGATTGGCTTAAAAGCATATCTGCCAAGCCATAAAATCCAAAAAAAAATCACATCAACGGCTGAACAATAAAAAAGGGGAAACTCTGGCCAAATAGTTAATATTTGGTACTTTCTTACCCAAATCTCTTCTTGCTGTTACAACTGTAAATATTACTTACTATGAGATGCTATAGGGGAAATAGGGGGTAACGGCGCTCACTGGGTAATACCACTCACAAGCATAACTTGTCAAATTCATAGCGTTGGATTACGGGACATGGGATAAAGCGTGGCGGCTATATTGCTATAGCAAATAGTAACAAGTTTTACAAATCCGTTTACAGCAAGAGAAAGATAAGTACGTCTGTTTATTTTCGGTCCCGCTAACAAAGTTATTCGCTGAACGTTGGTAACTTTAATATTTGGATTTCTTTTTTATTGTTAGTACTATTCATTTAGTTAATTATTTGGTGTATCTAGGAATAATAAATGAATACATTAGTATATATTTTAATTGTTTTTATCATACACATAGCATCTGGAGTCAATATGCTTTTATATGAGCGGTATTACCTATAGTCGGGTATTGGCGCCTAAGAACGCCTTTTTTAATTGCTTTTAAAAAAAAATGGAATAGACTATATGAACGACGGAGAAGACAATGTCATTTTTTTTAGATTTCTTGTGTTTTTCGTTTTGTGTGTTTGTTTGGGTTTCACGTAAAAACTACTGGGTCGATTTCGATGCGGCTTTCGCTGATCAACAGCTAAGTTTTACACTTAAACTCTGTGCTACTGTTTATTCTGGGAATCCTGCGGGAATTTTTCTGGGAGAGATTTAAAATAGCCAGATAAAAAAAATCGAATTCCAATATAATTTTTTTACTGATCGATAACAAATTTAATGTTATAAAATGTGTGATTTTTATCCCGGGTATCGCGCTGGAATTCTCCCGGGAGCAGTTTGTAGTTTTTCAGATGCATAACAATTAGTTTATGCCGATACAGTTCCATTAAAACGATAGGTTACATTCTTTTTTAAATTCTGCGATACTTTGTGTCCAGGGAATCCCAAGGGAATTTCAAGGCAAGCGCGGATGAAGTTACGGGTATATCCTAGTAGTTTATAAAAACAATAAGTAAGAAAAAAAAGAAACAAGAAACAGAACCCACCTTTATTTTCTCCTAAAAAAGAAATCAGAAGCAAATGAAAAAAAAAGAACAAAATACCCGTCAGCCCTGTATCATGGCAAAGGGTATTTTATCCTTTTTGAGGGGATTTTAAATAAAAACAAATGTTTGTAACCGTTTTCAATCGATCAATGGCTGTTCGTTAGTCTCGCTATAACTCAAAAACAGCTTGAA
Source organism: Dendrolimus kikuchii (assembly GCA_019925095.2). Classification (NCBI taxonomy): domain Eukaryota; kingdom Metazoa; phylum Arthropoda; class Insecta; order Lepidoptera; family Lasiocampidae; genus Dendrolimus; species Dendrolimus kikuchii. The sequence goes on from CM034401.1 coordinate 12,547,507, forward strand.
CGATTTTGATGAAATGTGTGTTTATTTAAGTGGGTCCTAGAATGGTTTAGATTCATAATTGGAACCGGTAGGTGGCGGTGCAATAGGGTTCTAGATTTTTATTTTTTCAGAGCAGAACAACGCCGCTGAGCCCATTAATGCAAAATAAATGTGATTTGATTTGATCGGAAAGAAACTTATTAATATTTTTAATTTAGGAGTGATTTCATATATATTTTAAGGCATAGAATGTTAAAAATCGAGAGATGAATCTGTCGCTATCTAGTCACGACGTATACGGGATCAGAGTTACGTACTTTAAAGGAAGAATGGAATTCCAAGAATTTTTCATCCGCATTATGTAATTCAGCAATATGTAGGAATTTTTGTTCGTCGTCAAACAGAATAACTTCTACGAAATACAGATTCGAAGTTTACTCAAATGCTATTGAACATACCGATATATTATTCTCGATAATCGTATTGAATATATGATATTTGTTATCACAAAAGATTACGAAGTTATTTTCCAGGCATATTAATTATTTATTAGAGTGAAGCTGCGTTTAAAAGTTTAGTACAAATTCAGTTGAATATTTTCTAATGAATCGAAATAGTCTGGGTAGATAATTACTAGCATTAGTAATTTAATACTATAGAATATCAGTTTGTGGTGGAAATGATAATTTTGTAGATGTGTGCAGTTATGTGGAGGGATTAGTTATGTTAAAAACTCCGCAAAAGCCTTCATGGCAATCTTTTACAAGAGAATCTATGCTAGTACGGCCATGTTGCCCGGAATAGGTATTGTTACATGGGGAACAAATGTCTCGCCACGCTGACTCTACCAGGCTCAGTAAAAGGGGTAGGCCCACGAAATATTGGCTTGAAGTAATTATTGAATTCTTTAAAAATAATGCCGCCTGTACCCTCTGCTCGCGAAGCATGACGAGTGCGAGAGTGTACCACTCGCCTCGTCTCCTTTTGTCGTCGCTCTCCGTTCCGAGTCGGTTTTTTGTGCGTGAGTCCAAGAGTCTCGCTTACCCTCGCGAGTTGACGCGCGTGCATCATTGTACATTCCCGCCTCCCGGGGCGTCTTGCAGACGTTTAACACTTGGCTTGAGCACTATTTGGAATGACGAAGCTTTATTTTTTCTGTATAGTACATTTGCACGTAATTATAAGAACTGATAGCGCATAGGGTATTAAGCTGCTGTAATTTGGAACGCGTCCATATTCTCAACGATCGCAACCCTTACTGAATAAATGAGAGTGTACAAGGTCGCACTCGTCACTCTAACTCTCGCGCGAGTGCCCTAGGTGAGACATGGCGAGAGCAATCGGGGGAGAGTGTACTTTCAGCATAAAAGATCATGAAGAATGCGTACTTAATCTAAGAAAGAATAGTAGTAGGGAAGCTCTACATACGAGTGAGTTTGAACCGACCTACGTGTAATGTAACAATGTTTTAACTATTGTATTTAAATAGAACTCGTGACTTCGTGAAAGACTTAAACACTTTTTAATAATATAAAGTTTTAATATTGTTTATGTTTTACAATATTCGAGGATTTTATAGAATAGGAGATAAGTTTTTTGAGGTTATTTTAACAAAAAGAAAACTTTTATGAAAGCCTTCGTTATTTTTCTATTCAAAGATTATTTATTGTGCACAAAGCGCTTGAGAATGTTGAGAAATTTTGCATGGCTTAAAACTATAATACAAAAGTGTGAAAATAACTTTGCCCCTTTATCGGGCTCTCAAGAAGGATCATCATGAAATTTTAAATATATATATACTAAAGTTTACCCCGCGGCTCCGCCGCGCGTCAAACCGCGTAGTGCGTACCTCTTGTTTTAAGAGCAGGCGTTAATCCCTATCCCTATTAATATTATAAATGCGAAAGTAACTCTGTCTGTCTGTCTGTCTGTCTGTCTGTCTGTCTGTCTGTCTGTCTGTCTGTCTGTCTGTCTGTCTGTCTGTCTGTCTGTCTGTCTGTCTGTCTGTCTGTCTGTCTGTTCCGTTTTCACGTAAAAACTACTGGACCGATTTGGCTGAAACTCAGTATATATATTTTTTCGATGCCGAGAATGAACATAGGATACTTTTTATCCCGGAAAATGGGATAGTTTCCGGGATAAAAATATATTTGTCTATTTGTTTGTTATGCTTTTACGGAAAAACTAATGGGCCGATTTGGCTGAAATTCGGTACGTATGTGAATTAAATACCGAGGGTGGACATGGGATACTTTTCATTTTGGCCTTTTCGGTCATTTTGGCCATTTAGGCCATTTTATTTATTTTGGTTAATTTGGAAATTTTGGTCATTTTGGCCATTTTAGTCATTTTAGTCATTTTAGCCATTTCGGTTATTTTGGCCATTTTGGTCATTTTGGCCATTTCGGTCATTTGGCCTTTTTGGTCATTTCAGTCATTTTGGCCTTTTTGGTCATTTTGGTGATTTTGGTCATTTTAGCCATTTCGGTTATTTTGGCCATTTTGGTCATTTTGGCCATTTCGGTCATTTGGCCTTTTTGGTCATTTCAGTAATTTTGGCCTTTTTGGTGATTTTCGCCATGTTAGTCATTTTGGCCTTTTTGGTCATTTTGGTAATTTTAGTGATTTTGGCCATTTTGGCCATTTTAGTAACTTTGGCCTTTTTGGCCATTTCGGTCATTTTGGCCATTTCGGTCATTTTGGCCTTTTTGACCATTTCGGTCATTTTGGCCTTTTTGGTCATTTTAGCCATTTTGGCCATGTCGATAATTTTGGCCTTTTTGGCCATTTCGGTCATTTTGGCCATTTCGGTCATTTTGGCCTTTTTGGCCATTTCGGTCATTGTGGCCTTTTTGGTCATTTTAGCCATATTGGCCATATCGGTAATTTTGGCCTTTTTGGTCATTTTGGCCATTTTAGTATTTTGGCCTTTTTGGCCATGTCGGTAATTTTGGCCTTTTTGGTCATTTTGGCCATTTTAGTATTTTGGCCTTTTTGGCCATGTCGGTAATTTTGGCCTTTTTGGTCATTTTGGCCTTTTTGGCCATTTCGCTAATTTTGGCCTTTTTGGCCTCTGGTCATTTTAGCCATTTTGGCCATGTCGGTAATTTTGGCCGTTTTGATCATTTTGGGCAAGTCGGTCATTTTGGCCTTTTTGATCATTTTGGCCATGTCGGTCATTTTGGCCTTTTTGGTCATTTTGGCTATTTCAGTCAATTGGGTAATTTTGGGCCATTTAGGCCATTTTGGTCACTGGCCATACTTTTTATCGCAAAAATAAAACTAAAATGAAAGTGTTAGTGAGAAACTAATCATTTCTCAAGTTTATAGGTATAATAAAAATTAACCCCTATCCCTATTAATATTTAATGTCCCTATTAATCCCTATTAATATTATAAATGCGAAAGTAACTCTGTCTGTCTGTCTGTTCCGTTTTTTAAGTGAATCTTTCGGGGGCAAATACATAAAAATTTAATACAATGTAACCTGTACTACTTGCTCTTTAAACAAGAGACACGAACCGCGGGGTAAACTCTAGTACAGGATATATTGTATTATGTTGTTATTTTTATGTTGGTGCTATTTGCCCTCGGAAGATTTACTTCATTTTATATCGCAAACTATCCTATCTACCGGGTTGAATAGTATCTATGTGCATTTTCGGTATTCAGACAGATAGATCGAGTGAAAGTCGCATTTTTTTAAAGATTATGAATTTTTATATCTATAAACTTGATAAATGATTGATCCCCCATACAAACTTTAATACCCTATTTCAACCCGTTCTAGTTCTATTTATACAACTAAATATTGTGTAAACTACACAAACGACCAAAACTACCAAACGTACTTAAACTGCCGAAACTACCAAATCTACCAACCAAAACTACCAAATCCACCAAGCAAAACTACCAAAACTACATAAACTACCACAATTACCATATGTACCAATCAAAACTATCACAACTACCAAAACTACATAAACTACCACAATTACCATATCTACCAATCAAAAATACCACAACTACCAAAACCACCATAACTAACAAAACTACCACAACTACAAAAACTGCCACAACTATCAAAACTACCGCAACTACCAAAACAACCGAATATACCAAATCGACCTACCAAAACTACCACAACTACCAAAATAACCGAATCTACCAACCAAAACTACCAAATCTACAAACCAAAACTACTACAAGTACCAATACTACCACTACTACCAAAATTACCACAACTACCGAAACTAACAAACCTACAAACCAAAACTACTACAACTACCAAATCTATCGAAACTACCAAATCTACAAAACAAAACTACCACAACTACCAAAACTATTACAGCTACCAAAACTACCACAACTACCAAAACTACCACAACTACCAAAACTACCACAACTACTAAAACTACCACAACTACCAAAACAACCGAAACTACCAAAACTACCAGCATAAAATACCGAAAGTAGCAAAACTACCAATCAAAACTACCACAACTACCAAAACTGCCAAACAAAACTACCAAAACTACCTAAACGACCAAATTGACCAAAATAAACAAAATGACGAAAATGGCAAACCACAAACCAAAAACCTATCCAAGTTTCCGGGATAAACTTTACATAAATCTATCCTAAAATCTATCCCAGTATCCGGGATGAAAAGTATCTCTTAGCCACCCTCGGTATTCAAATTACATATGTACCGAGTATCAGCCAAATCGGTCCAATAGTCTTTCCATAAAAGGATAACAAACAGAGAGACAAATATACTTTTATCCCGGAAACTATCCCATTTTCCGGGATAAAAAATATCCTATGTTCATTCTCGGCATCGAAAATATATATACACTGAGTTTCAGCCAAATCGGTCCAGTAGTTTTTACGTGAAAACGGAACAGACAGACAGACAGAGTTACTTTCGCATTTATAATATTAATAGGGATATACAATAAAATATTTTTATCCCGATCATGGGATAGTCTCCGTAGAATATGGATTTGAAATTTAAGCAAGCGAATTTAAAATTTAATATAATACAGCTAAAGATCTACGGAATGCATTGATCTCCGTAACTACTGCTCATATTTATTTAATTAATACATTTACACAGGATCACAAGGGTGGCCTTTATTTAGGACAACACTACCATCCAATGGCAAAATGTAGCCAGCATTTTGGGAATGTTCCCAGCAGACGTCGAGTTAGGACCTGTTTTTATAAGTTTTTTCTTTTTGTGTATATTGTTTTTATTTCTGTTTGTATTGCATATTTCAATACGTAGTTTATTTTATAGTTTCGATTTAAATTCATGTGCCGAGTATTGTTATCTATGCTAATAATAATAAGTACACCGAGTTATCTCCCAGCCACCATGTTGTGTCAACAAATGTGATCTGTTTATACATATAATCACGACATTTTATCTATCGGGGACAAACACTGAGGTATGCAGGGACTACTGAATACAATATCCAAACCAGTTCGGAGGGACTACGACTTTTTAAGATTATGAATTTTTATATCTATAAACTTGATAAATGATTGGTCCCCCATACAAACTTTAATACCCTATTTCAACCCGTTCTAGTTTTATTTATACAACTAAATATTGTGTAAACTACACAAACGACCAAAACTACCAAACGTACTAAAACTACTGAAACTACCAAATTACCAACCAAAACGACCAAATCCACCAACTAAAACTACCACAACTACTTAAACTACCACAACTATCAAAACTACCAAAACTACCACAACTATCAAAACTACCAAAACTACCACAACTACCAAAACTACCACAACTATCAAAACTACCACAACTATTAAAACTACCAAAACTACCACAACTACCAAAACTACCACAACTATCAAAACTACCGCCACTACCAAAACTACCACAACTATCAAAACTACCAAAACTACCACAACTATCAAAACTACCACAACTATCAAAACTACCAAAACTACCACAATTATCAAAACTACCAAAACTACCACAACTATCAAAACTACCAAAACTACCACAACTATCAAAACTACCAAAAATACCACAACTATCAAAACTACCAAAACTACCACAACTACCAAAACTATCAAAACTACCACAACTATCAAAACTACCAAAACTACCACAACTACCAAAACTACCACAACTACCAAAACTACCACAACTATCAAAACTACCACAACTATCAAAACTACCACAACTACCAAAACTACCACAACTATCAAAACTACCAAAACTACCACAACTACCAAAACTACCACAACTATCAAAACTACCAAAACTACCACAACTATCAAAACTACCAAAACTACCACAACTACCAAAACTACCACAACTACCAAAACTACCACAACTATCAAAACTACCACAACTACCACAACTATCAAAACTACCAAAACTATCAAAACTACCAAAACTACCACAACTATCAAAACTACCAAGACTACCACAACTACCAAAACTACCACAACTACCAAAACTACCACAACTATCAAAACTACCAAAACTACCACAATTACCAAAACTACCACAACTACCAAAACTACCACAACTATCAAAACTACCACAACTATCAAAACTACCATAACTATCAAAACTATCAAAACTACCACAACTACCAAAACTACCACAACTATCAAAACTACCACAACTACCAAAACTACCACAACTATCAAAACTATCAAAACTACCACAACTATCAAAACTACCACAACTACCAAAACTACCACAACTATCAAAACTACCACAACTACCAAAACTACCACAACTATCAAAACTATCAAAACTACCAAAACTACCACAACTATCAAAACTACCAAAACTACCACAACTATCAAAACTACCAAAACTACCACAACTATCAAAACTACCAAAACTACCACAACTATTAAAACTACCACAACTACCAAAATAACCGAATATACCAAATCGACCAACCAAAACTACCAAGTGTACAAACCAAAACTACCACAACTATCAAAACTACCACAACTACCAAAATAACCAAATCTACCAACCAAAGCTACCATAACTATCAAATCTACAAACCAAAACTACCGCAACTACCTAAACTACCACAATTACTAAATCTACCAATCAAAACTACCACAACTACCAAATCTACCGAAACTACCAAATCTACAAAACAAAACTACCACAACTACCAAAACTACCACAACTACCAAAACTACCACAACTACCAAAACTATCACGACTACCAAAACAACGGAAACTACCAAAACTACCAGCATAAACTACCAAAAATAGCAAAACTACCAACCAAAACTACCAAAACAACTAAACTAAACAAAACTACCTAAACGACCAAATTGACCAAAATAAACAAAATGACGAAAATGGCCAACCACAAATAAAAAACCTATCCTAGTTTCCGGGATAAACTTTACATAAATCTATCCCAAAATCTATCCCAGTATCCGGGATGAAAAGTATCCCTTGGCCACCCTCGGTATTCAAGTTACACATGTACCGAGTATCAGCCAAATCAGTCCAACTAGTTTTGGAAGACAGAAGAATAACTATAAAACATATAGCCGAAATCCTAAAGATATCTCTTGGTAGCGTTCAATACATTTTAATTGATTTACTGGGGGTCAAAAAAGTGTCGGCAAGATGAATGCCACGAATGTTAACCGACGAAAATAAAAAGCGACGTTTGGAAATTTCTCAGCGTAATCTCGAAATGTTCAGGCGTGATTCGGATACATTTTGCCGTCGCCTTGTTACCATGGATGAAACGTGGGTCCACCATTTCGGTCCTGAAATTAAGAGACAAAGTATGTCTTGGAAATGACCACCCTCTTCATCCATTAATACACCATACACCAGTCTAACAAGTCTGTAACCACACACTCGCTCATTCACTTGTATACACATCACACATATAAACACCACATACATGCATTTATTATATTATACATACATATACACAACCATTCACACATCTATGCATTTCCACATATATTACAAATAAATGTATAAACATTAAAATAATTTTCTTTTTTAAATTGTCTAACAAACGAGTTGTCTGGAAGTGGGCGCTAACAACTGCAACACAGTATTATACTACAGCAGTTGTTTGCGATACCAACTTGTTTCTGTACACTATGTCAATGGTTTAGAATAAATTATTTAATTCTTTAATTAAGAAATTTAGAGTTGCTGCTGCTGCTGGCAAAGTTATGGCCTCAGCGTGTTGGGATAGTGAAGGAATCCTTTTAATTGATTACATGCCAAAAGGCCAGAGAATTACTGGACCCTAAAGCATATTACACAATACATGGATATCTTAATGTTCCAAATACTGATACTGAGATTTTGTGATTATTATTATAAATTGTGTATTAATTTGTATTTAGACATTAATAGTTTTAAATTCAATTATTTTGTAAGTTGTAAAATACAGTGATTAATTGTTATAATTATGGACATCATATTTAAACCTGTATACACAAAATAAATTACTTTGACTTTGAATAAAATAACTCAAATAATGAACTAATTAAGCAGAATAGATGATAGTGAAGTATGTTTTTATCTCATGTACCTACATTTCATCTTCTGTTATTGTATCTGATTCCACTTGGACGGATTTGTGGGTGTTAGTTTACGTAGTATGGCCAGCATCGATGTTAGCAGTATTGACTGTCACGAACCCGTTTGTTTTTCGTCGTACTGAGCCAGACTCAGAGCCAGCTGTGTTTTCTCTCATTATTTAATTTACTCGCTGTTTGTAAGTATTTGTTTAGGACCAGCTGTGCAATTAGTAGCCATCGGCAGTCGAAATCAAATTTGATTATTTCCAAGGGCCGAGAAGTACTAAGTACATCAGAAACCTTTACCTGTTTTCACTATCTATAGTGGGATGTACTTATTCAATAATACAGTTAAAAATACTCACATGTAATCTCTACGTGTAATATTAATAGTATGTCGCTATATAATGCAGTTGTAAAATTACGAAAAAAGTAAACATTCGAGGTGCCCGTTATATATTTTCAACTTACAAACAATTTTTCAATACTAAGAGGTTGACTTTTTAACCGACTTCAAAATGGGGGAGGTTCTCAATTTGTCTGTATGTTCGTTACTCGATTTCTCCGTCAATTGTGAAACAATTTTCAAAATTTTTCTTTTAATCTAAAGGTTATACTCCCGAATTGATCTTATTCTCACCATGTCAGGTTCTGATGAGTGGATCCCAAGAAATTACGAGAATCTCACAAAAATAGTTAACCAACTTCTTCGTAACACGATTTCTCCGTCAATTGTGGACCGATTTTCAAATAGTTTTTTAAACTGCCGAGATGGTCCCAGAGTCGCCAAGTTATTTTATTTTTTCTTAATGTTTACATAGTCGTTAGTCAGATCTTGATAACTCGCAACCATGCGCGTAGATCGATTTTTATTTAAGTCAGTAGGTGGCCAGTTATTTTCTCTCAAAGCCGTAATAATTATGCCATCCTCCTTTAACACTTGCTTTACTGATGTATAATAGAGTTATCTATCTATCTATTGAACCATAACGTGGAAGATTAAAAAAAATACTAATGCCAATAAATTAAGAGCTTGAAAATATTGACGACGAAAACTGGTTTTGGCAAAAAAACGTACTTACTCTTTGAAATATGGGATATTTTGGATTAAATCATTTTATGGGTTTCTATATTACAAAAACTGGAAACTTTAATCGCTACTACAGAACATTAGAATTTACGTGGTCTGACAAGAATGTGTCCTATTTATTTATTTTGGTTAATAGTAAAATGTGATCTCTCTCTTCTTACTTTTGAATTATGGGTAGTAAAATCTTAAAAATTCAAGAAGCTTAAAAAATAAGTCAAACAAACATTTGTTTCAAATCAAATCATCATTTATAGCATAAAACATGGTATATAAAAAATATGGTAAGAATATTCCATAAGAACACATGATTTTGCTTCTAGGGCGTGCAAATTTTTGTGCCTATTGTTATAAATAATTATTATCTATAACAAAAAAAACAATAACAACAACCCATAAACGTCGCACTGCTGGGCTTGGGTCTCCCAGTATAGGGGCACGGACAATATGTCTGCCATCCTTGTCCAAAGCGGCTTCGCAGGTTATTTATTTTTATTAGGTATTAATTATTATCTAATAGGTATTAATGTTACATCAATATTATACAATGGCTTACAATTATAAATAATAATATTATTGATATAATTAAAGAATAACTTCTTTAAGTAATATGTCATTTTATAAAAACCAAAATTAATCCACTAGTCAGTAATAAATAAACTACATTGTATACTTTCTTAGTAATTTAAAATCTGTCATTAAAATAATCACTAACACGATATGAGTTGTCAATGAAAAATGTCCTCAATCTATATTTAAAATGATTAGAGTTTTCAATGTGAATAATATGTTTTGGTAGATGACTATAGAGCCTAGGAGCCAAACACAACAAGCTAATATTTAGCAGAGTTGTTCGACTCCTAGGACGAATTGTTCTTTGAGCTTGGCTTTCGGTTTTAAAGGCATTAAATAAATGCATATTGCTTCCAAGGAAAATTAGTTGCACTTCTTCATGTCATTTAATCGACAAATTGCTTTAATGCATCGTTTTTGTGCCTTAAATATAGTTACTCTTATGCTACTATTACCCCAGAATATAATCCTGTAAAGAAGGAGTGATGCAACATATCCATGGTAGGCTGTAGCGAATGTGCTTTGCTGGCAGTTTTTGATAACATGTGTAAGCCATTAGAGCATCTATTAATTTTCACACACAACTTTTCACAATGAGATTTGCAATTTAAACTGCAGTCAATATTTAGTCCTAGTTAGTTTTTGATCGTTAACAAGATTGAGTAGTTTTTGAGATAGGGGGTATTTTTAATTATATACCTAGGGTTAGGTATACAAATGATAAAAATAGTGACCGTTCTTTACTTCTACGAAACGTACAAGACCTACAACCGACACGCACTTGGCCTTTTTTCTATATTAAAGTGTCAACCAGTAAAGTTATAGTAGTCTAATGAATAAAACATCGAGAATTCTCCTCAAAAACGGGCCGGAAGAAAACTGGGCCGGAGCGAAGAGAAAGTACCCCCCTCTCGCGCAGTAATCCTACAATTTATTCTCGCTCGAGGCACCAAGAATTATTGAGAATAAGCTTAAATCACTAGAAAAACTACTATGAAGTTTCAATTATTTTTCTTTTTTATTATACTAAAGCAGTACACAATTACGTATGTGATCATGTAGCGATTTAGTGACACGTTGCATGACCGCAATTCTTATTCTTATTTTTATTTATTTAAATGTACAGACAACAAGATCCAAATATTATTCATCATCCAAATCCGATCCAAATTTTTCATATTATTGTTCTTTCTTTTTTTTCTAAAACTAATGTATATTTATTTTATATATTTCCTCTGTCATCTGTGGAGGTTTATGAACAGCTATTCTTTACTCAGCTCTGTAACTTTAGTTAGCCCCCCAAATAAAATAAAATAAATTATAGTTAGTGGAGCTTAAACATGTATCTTAGTAATTTACAGAAAATAACGACTTGGTCCTCTGCATGAGTGCCAAAATCATAGGACAGAGAATCAGAGGAGAGGACGTTCGGGATGCTGTGGCTGCTCCCGCGCACTCTGCTAAGCAGAGGGCTGTTTTCTTTCGCCAGATGGCGTCAAAGCTATCCGTGCGGGCAGCCACAAATATCCCAGATTTACTGCAGAAACGCGGGAGCCGCAACAACGCCCTGAACGCATTATTATATTGTACACCTAGGATATTGTTAGACCGTTGAGCAAACAAGAACCACAAACTCGCCGAATACACGAATGTACAGAAGGTTTTAAATAATGCAATTTTTACTGCATCCGTGCCTCCAGCGAATCTTTCAGTTAGCATGTTTGCCCGGACTGATAATGCTCTACGCTCTCTCTCTAAATTTGCATCGTCTCTAAGGTCGTTGTCGTCGCTAATCAAATGCACAAGGTATTTAAATTGGTTCACTCTTTTACGGGTACAGCACTGAGCGTTACCGGAGGAACAAAACTAGGACACTTGGAAACCGCCTCTTAGACAAATTAGAATCATGATGACTTAAAGCGGGTGACTTTGGAGAATCGCTTAGTAAAATTGACACGTGTTTATATATACGGACAGTTGTAAGATATTGCATAAAGTTCCACTTTATTTTGATACTTGTGTGAGGCAAATAATTATAATATTTGGGATAAAAAATATTTTGGATTGATTTTCCAGTATTTATTTTACTATAAAACATATAAATTACACATTAATTTTTAACAATATATGTACTTAGTCTGGCCATAAATAATGTTACAATTAAAAAGAAACAAAATATTGCATTTGAATTTGGACCCTGTGATTTATATATGATTGTTCATTGTGTTTTCTCATTTTGGCGCCAATACATTATACAACATTTTGAGATATTAGATTGGGGCGATAAAGAGAACCGAATTGCTGTGATTGCATTACACAAAGTAGGTATGGAGCCAAATGCAATTTTTAAAACTCTCCATACGCTTGATATTAGTCAAATGTTTGTGTACCGGGCTATTAATAGGTACAATGAGACCTAGTCTGTTTGTGACAGAAAAAGATCTGGCCGTCCACGTAGTGTTCGTACGAAAAAGGTGGTCAAAGCAGTAAGGGAAAGAATTCGAAGAAATCCTGTCCGAAAGCAAAAGATTTTATCTCGGGAGATGAAGATATTACCTAGAACCATGTCGCGTATTTTAAAAGATGACTTAGGACTTACAGCCTATAAGAGACGCACTAGTCATTTCTTAACTCAGAATTTAAAATAGGGTGGTAAAATCGAAACAACTACTGAAGTAGTACGCAAAGGGAGGTCACAGAAAAAATTTGTCTACGGATGAGAAAATATTTACAATTAAGCTACATTAAAAAAAAATGACCGTATTTATGCTCAAAGCCCTAAGAAAGCTTCTCAATTAGTCGACAGAGTGCAACGTGGGCATTATCCGTCTTCAGTGAGGGTTTGGTGCGGTGTTAGCTATGAAGGAGTGACTGAGCCATATTTTTGTGAAAAAGGTATCAAAACATCGGTACAAGCGTATCAAGATATTATTCTTGAGAAGGTAGTTAAACCCTTTAACAACACCATGTTCAATAATCAAGAATGGTCCTTCCAGCAAGACTCGGCACCGGGTCATAAAGCTCGGTCCACGCTGTCTTGGTTGGAAACGAACGTTTCGGACTTCATCAGGGCTGAAGACTGGCCGTCGTCTAATCCCGATCTTAATCCGCTGGATTATGATTTATGGTCAATTTTAGAGAGTACAGCTTGCTCTAAACGCCAAGATAATTTGGAGTCCCTAAAACAATCCATACGATTGGCAGTGAAGAATTTTCCCATGGAAAGAGTGCGTGCTTCTATTGATAACTGGCCTCAACGTAAGGACTGTATTGCAGCCAATGGAGACCACTTCGAATAAGCTTTTTATATTTCAAATTGTTTCATATTGATGTATTAAACTAACACACTGTAAAACTTATAAATGTTATTTGCAATAGAAAAAAATTCTTTGTTACTATATTTATGGCAAGACTATATTACGTTCTCTTAACGCCAAGTCAACGTCGGTTTACGAAGGAAATATTGCTTAGTATTATGCACGTCCAGTTGTCATAGCTAGACTACCCTGGAACGTCCCTGTAGGATCTTTTTATGAATGTAGGATATTTCTACCCTCCACTATTTTCAACTTGCAGTTGAAAGTATTGGTGCTCACAGATTAATTAATACAGAGACGTGCTTGCAGACAGCGTTGGCACACAGAAAATCATTAAAGTATTCGAATACAGTACTACCCAGTAAAGTCGATTATAAAATATTAAGGTATTGAAATACTTCACCTATAATCTACATTATTTTCTACAACAATTTAAATTGCCTACCTTAAAATAGTTACCGATGTTTTGTAATTCCTAACACGTATTAAAGCGATGCATTCGCAAAGTTAATGTATTAACATTTTTTGAGTGGTATCAAAAAATGTTAAGGTATTCGAATGCCAGTGATGCCAATAGCGAAATTCGAATAAAAATAATAAGGTATTCGTATACTAGAACGATAGTGCATATTGCTTACTACGGGAGATCTAAATATTAATATTAAAATAGCTATTGATGTTTTGTGATTCCTACCACTTGTCATGTTCATCACATGAATCTGCGAAAATGACCTCTTTAGGCTCTCTGATGTCCTTTGCTGCGTTGCATGATTGCACATACGGGTCGTATAGTAAAAATAATACAAAAAAAATTAAGAATGAGATAAGAGAGATAAATAAATATAAACCCCTAGAAAATATGAAAAAAGACAGTAAGAGATTAAAATAGTAAGAAATATCTTTAATAGGTGTCATCCTCAGACCGAAGTATTAAAAAGAAATTAGTGATCTCGCTTATGTTGGTGCAACTTAAAATAGGTTTAAAATTACCATTTTGCAGAACCTTATTACGAATTTACCAAATGTCAAAGTGATCATAAAACTCTATGCAATATTTTTCAACTACTAATTTGTTATTATCTAGTCACAGTGACTGTTTCAAAGCTACATATCACCACGCAGACTTAAGTATAGATGAAATTTTCGCATAGTTTATCGTCATTTTAAATAACGCGTTGTATCTGGACTGACAATCCCTATTAATATTATAAATGCGAAAGTAACTCTGTCTGTCTGTCTGTTTCGTTTTCACGTAAAAACTACTGGACCCATTTGGCTGAAACTCAGTGTATATATATATATTTTCGATGCCGAGAATAAACATAGGATACTTTTTATCCCGGAAAATGGGATAGTTTCCGGGATAAAAGTATATTTGTCTCTCTGTTTGTTATCCTTTTATGGAAAGACTATTGGACTGATTTGGCTGATACTCGGTACATATGTAATTTGAATACCGAGGGTGGCCAAGGGATACTTTTCATCCCGGATACTGGGATAGATTTTGGGATAGATTTATGTAAAGTTTATCCCGGAAACTAGGATAGGTTTTTTATTTGTGGTTGGCCATTTTCGTCATTTTGTTTATTTTGGTCAATTTGGTCGTTTAGGTAGTTTTGTTTAGTTTAGTTGTTTTGGTAGTTTTGGTTGGTAGTTTTGCTATTTTCGGTTGTTTTGGTAGTTTTGGTTTTCGGTAGTTTAGTTTTGGTAGTTGTGGTAGTTTTGGTAGTTGTGGTAGTTTTGGTATTTGGTAGTTTCGGTAGATTTGGTAGTTGTGGTAGTTTTGGGTAGTAATTGTGGTAGTAGTGGTAGTTGTGGTAGTTTTAGTCTGTAGATATGGTAGTTTTGGTTGGTAGATTCGGTTATTTTGGTAGTTGTGGTAGTTTTGGTTTGTAGATTTGGTAGTTATGGTAGTTTTGGTTGGTAGATTTGGTAGATTCGGTTATTTTGGTAGTTGTGGTAGTTTTGATAGTTGTGGTAGTTTTGGTTTGTAGATTTGGTAGTTTTGGTAGATTTGGTTGGTCGATTTGGTATATTCGGTTATTTTGGTAGTTGCGGTAGTTTTAATAGTTGTGGTAGTTTTGATAGTTGTGGTAGTTTTGGTAGTTGTGGTAGTTTTGGTAGTTGTGGTAGTTTTGGTAGTTGTGGTAGTTTTGGTAGTTGTGGTAGTTTTGGTAGTTGTGGTAGTTTTGTTAGTTGTGGTGGTTTTGTTAGTTGTGGTAGTTTTGATTGGTAGATTTAGTAATTGTGGTAGTTTAGGTAGTTGTGGTAGTTTTGGTTGGTGGATTTGGTAGTTTTGGTTGGTAGATTTGGTAGTTTCGGTAGTTTTAGTACGTTTGGTAGTTTTGGTCGTTTGTGTAGTTTACACAATATTTAGTTATATAAATAAAAGTAGAACGGGTTGAAATAGGGTATTAAATTTTGTATGGGGGACCAATCATTTATCAAGTTTACAGATATAAAAATTCATAATCTTTAAAAAAATGCGACTTTCACTCGATTTATCTGTCTGAATACCGAAAATGGACATAGATACTATTCATCCCGGTAGATGGGATAGTTTGCGATGTAAAATGAAGTAAATCTTCTTAAACGCCTGCTCTTAAAACAAGAGGTACGCACTAGAGTTTGACGCGCGGCGGAGCTGCGGGGTAAACTCTAGTTATATTATAAATGTGCGCAATATAAAGATCTGCTCGTCACAGGTGTGGACGTAATCCGACAAGAAAAATTAGGTTCAATCTTATACATACCTAGCGATGCGCGATGACGAGAGGTTTAAGTCAATCATGTCGATTATTCAAACACTTTGATAACTCTAGATTGTTGTTGTATAATTAAAAACGTGGTCAGTAAAGTTAATTATATTTATTAAATGAAATATTTATACAAGAACAACAAACATAACAGCAGAAGGGTAATTTAGAAGAGAATGTTACCATGGTAGAAAAAACATATTATAACAAAAATTACCACAGTAAAAAACTTAAATTATATGTTCGGAAATAAATCGAACAGTTGTCACTCGTAATTAGTTGGGAGTCGGACTCGGGTATTAGAGTGAATAGACGCGTAGTTTCACTTGTAATTGCTGGTTTCGTGGCCGACTCGGTTGTCAAAATCAACAGAATACATCAGCGCGACCTCGAGTCACGATCGGTCTCGTTGGCCCTTCGAGCCGACAATTGGCTCGGTAGAATTGAACAAAATCACGATTGATTTAATCGAAGAGTGCGTCACTTGTTGATTCGTTTGTAATTTTGAGTCAATTGTGATTCTTACCATTGTTTAAATATCGGATGCCGAGAAAAGTCTCATATTGTGATGATGTTTATATAATTTATTCGATGCTTTTAACCAAAAAGAAAAGATGATACAGTAAGATTCTTTGATATCATAAATAAATAATATCCTATTAAAGGATTAAATGAGAAAAATAAATCTAAAAAAATTAACCAGACGCCGCAACCATGTCTTCCTGTGTTAGAGAATTAAATTCGTGATCCCTTACATTAAACCGCGTGTCATATATTCATGTTCTCATAGCTGTAAAATCTCTTTTGTTATGAGGAAATGGTCCGTAATCTTCCATGATGTAAAGCTGAGGGTAAAAGTTATACTAATGGTTTAAATATCAAAGTTAGGAGATAAACTGCTCCCAGCAAGAAATGCGTATAGCCTAACTTTATTAATATTAATGTCCTGACATTATTATTGTAATTTTATGATGGGCTACAACATATTCGAGGTACGGTTTATTTGCAATGTCTTGTTACTTTCGTAGTCACATCTAGGCAATAATTATTTTTAGCTTTCTGATACATAAAGAGTTTACAGCTTTACTTATATTACATAAATCTTTGAAAAAAACTATACAATGGTTAAACTTTAAAATATAGACGGAATGGGATGATGGTGATGGGACGCCCCTTAGTATGGGACGCAGCTTGTGTTGATACTTTGGCGGCTTCCCATCTTCCAGACACAGCCGTTACAGCCGGGGCTGTTGCCGCTTACCAGGAGGCTCTGAAACGCCGCAAATATGTGTCTACTGGTAATGGGTACTTATTTGTGGCTTTCGGGGTTGAGACTCTGGGGCCCTGGGGGCCTGGAGCTCATCATCTTTATCGAGACCTTCCAACGCGGCTAGTTGAGGTTTCGCGTGGCCAAAAGCCTGGCTTGCGCCTAGGACAACGCAACAGCGTTGCAACCCAACGTGGAAATGCGGCCAGCATTTTGACACGCTTCTCGCCGACAGCGATTTGGAATCTATTTTTTACTTACAACTTATGTTATTTTTTAAGTATAGTTATATTTGTAGTATAGTTTAATTTTAGGAAGTTCTGCATGCCACAACAATAAACGAGTACTGGAATTGTAACTACTGCAAATGTTGAAAAACTTACGGTCTTATTCTTAGAGAGCTAGAATAAGTTGAACGCTTCTTTAAGAACCATAAAGAAGCGTTCATACTTACTCTTACTCTCTGTGAATAAGACCGTTAGTTTTATTTTATTTTATCTATGTTGTATGCCTGCTACTGCGTGAAGTTGCCAGCTTGCCAGTGTGTCCTAGATGAGGACCGTCGAGGACTGGAATATGTAGTGCAAACTTTGGTTGAAGTAGAAAACTTCTTAGATCGACTCTGAATGGGGATTTTTTATTGCTGCAGTACAGTTTATGGGCCACCAGATGGAAAGTGGTAACCGTAGCTTATGGACATTTGCCAATGTGTAGTTGTCCTCCAAAGGAGGGACTGGAACTTGACCAGTAATACCGCAACACAAGTCAAAGTTGTTGGTGGCATACTTGTTTGTAGTCATCCCGGTGGATAAATATAATATTTGTATTGTATATAATATTAATATGTGTTACTGTTTATTCTCTATTTTTTTATTCATTTTAGGTCTATGTATTGTGTGATATTTATATATGTATTTAATTTGCGCACCACCGGCATACACTTGCGAAACTCCTGTTCATAAAATCCATAGCCCGGGTTGTCTGGAAGAGATCGCTCTAAAGCGATAAGGCCTCCCATAGGTCCTACTTTTACTGTTTAATGTGACTACTGTAAATTGTGTATTTCGTATGTATGTGGTGAACAATAAGTATATTCTATTATATTTACATACACTTTGTCGCGTCTTACGAGAGGCCTGTTGCAGGTGAGACAAACTCTTCTCAGGTTCAATCCTACAAAGACACGGGTTTGCGCATTCCCAGCTAAAAAGTAGTTATAAGGAACAAACCTTACCATTGCTATAGTCATAGTCACGTGGGTGACACCTTTGGTGTTGCAAACCCGATACGTAGGCGGCAGTGACATCTTATATAAGAACGTAAGCTTGTTTATCTGCTTGAGACAATAAAAAATGTTGACGGTTGAGATCGGATCCTACGCAATATTTTAAAGTTAAGTATTAAATAGACTGTAATTACCCTTATTTATAAAGGACCCTTTTATATACTAGTCGGAACTCTTTCTCTGTTGTATCTTATTATAATCTGATGCTATAATCCCAACTATTGAATTTCTTAGAAATCGGGGGTACAATATGTATGTCTTATATCTTATAAGACAGCTAACGTAACAAAGAAGAGTTTGCTGTTTGTTTTACTAAAAGCTCACATTAACTTTTACTAGCCTGTGAATGACTGTCTGTGAAAATGGAGGAAATTAGATTTTTGGTATTATATTCTGCTTTCATGGCTTACCAACTTTGTTGGACTGTTAATATTGTTTGTTTAATGTTGTGTATTAATGAAATTTTTAATTTAACATCGGTTAAATAGTAACAATTAAAACTTACTTAAATATTGTAGGGGGCTGATATTAATATTAGGTCGACGTTACACTTGTAAGTTTTGCTTGCGTAAGCGTTTAAGGATAAGCATGCACTACGTTTATCAATATCGGATTTATCCTTTCACAGTTGTCGTGTATCGATAGATTGTACTTAGTCCAGCCATAAGTTCTGTTACAAATGAAAATGCATTGCTTAATTTTTTTTTATGAAGTAATGTAATATTATTAAAATTTATACCTACATATTTATTAAAGTCTTAGCAAAAAATAAAAAAAAAACGAATGGCAACGGATGAGTGGAAAAACGAATTGCAAAGGACAAGTGGAAAAACGAATGGCAATGGGTGAGTGGAAAAACGAATCGCAACGGACAAGTGGAAAAACGAATAGAAACGGACAAGTGGAAAAACTTCAACTGACAAGTGACAAAATGAATCGCAACGAAATTTT
Organism: Dendrolimus kikuchii; assembly: GCA_019925095.2. NCBI lineage: Eukaryota > Metazoa > Arthropoda > Insecta > Lepidoptera > Lasiocampidae > Dendrolimus > Dendrolimus kikuchii. Next base: position 12,567,296 of record CM034401.1, read on the forward strand.
AACTTGAAGTTCTACGGGCAGATTGTTAATGTACTTGTCCAATTTGCCCGTAAAACTTCAAGTTAAAATTTTGTTGCGATTCGTTTTGTCACTTGTCCGTTGAAGTTTCACTTGTAATATGTGTCCCAGCACACATTTCGATTTTTCGCAGGTTTACTGCAAATTATGATTTGGTTAGGTTAGGTACACTTTAATGAATACATTTTTTATTTAAACATATTTTATTTTATCAAACAAAAAACTGAATTCGATCCGAAACCAAAAAAACATCCACAGTCTACTCTAAAATTATTTATAAATATTTTTTTACACAGACCACAAATAGAGGCGAGGCAGTGAGCCCAACCACGTGGAGAGCAGAGGTATATATAGGTATAGTTCGATGCAAACTTGAGTATGCCTTCATTAATGGCGGCTCGGAACATCGCACTTTACGTTGCGCAGAACGCGATTTTAGTTATTAGAGGGACGAGGTCGTCGGTGGACGAGGTATATCCTCACTCGCTTTCTCGTTTACGGGACTTCCCCGGCGCTCGGCTCACCAGAGCTGCCAATTTAGCGCTTTCGGAGCTAAATATAGCGCTTTTTAGGGCAACCCAGCTCCCAATTTTATTAAACAACTTCCAGCGCAAAATCTTTTCATAATATGCAAATATCTAGTTAATTTTATAATAAATATATACTAATATTATAAAGACGAAAGATTAGATTGTTTGTTTGCATTAAAGAGTCTCCGAAACTACTGAACCGATTTGAAAAATTCTTTCACTGTTGGCAAGCTACATTACCCCCGGGTGACACAGGCTATATTATATTTACAAAAAAAAAATAGGGATCCTTACTAAAACTCCAATAATGTAACCCAAGGTGTAAAAAAATACCTAAAATCGCGTGCGCTGCGAAAACTATTGATGATAGAATAAAATAATGTACTACGACTTTGCAGAACACATCATTATTAACAAAAAGTGTCGCAACAGCATATGTCTAACTATTATAGTTATGCTACAATAAGTGTTCTTTTATTTTTACATTTTAATTAAAATGACGCCGCTAGAAACGGCTCTTTATTTGTATCTTGGTATTCATCCTTATCAAAATAAATTACTTCATATTCAAGACTGGTTCAATATCTTTATATAACTTTTTGAATTATTCAATTCGGACATTCCATTCGAAAGATATCACGAGTTTAAAAATGTAAGTATTAGAACACGCGGCCGTGACGCTTTTTCGTGACAGAAAAATCCTAAGACCCCGTTTATATTGAAGTTTTACTTAAAAAAATATTCTATTCGAAATGGCCACCGTTGGCTTTTATACAGTCCTTTAATCTGTTTGGCCACGAATCTATGGATTTACGCACTGTTTCCAAGGGAAATTTCTCCACTGCTTGCTCCAAAGATTTTTTTAAGAGACTCAATGTCGTCGTCTTGCAGAGCAGGCCATGTCCTCTAAAACTGACCATAATTTGAAGTCTAAAGGGTTGAGGTCTGGGCTAGATGAGAGCCAGTCTTCAGCTCTTATAAAGGAACGTTGGTTTCAAGCCAGGCTTGGGTAGTTCGTGCCTTGTGATCAGGTGCAGAGTTCTGTTGGAAAGTCCACGGTATATTTTTAAAAAGTGTATTGCTGACAGCTTTCACAACATGATCCAAGACTGTATCTTGATACACTATGGCTGAAGTTTTCACTCCGTTTCCACAAAAATGTAGTTTTGTGACTCCTTGATAAGACACGCCCCACCAAACCATCACTGATGCAGGACGATGACCACGTACCTTTCTGACCATTTGAACAGCTTCTTTAGAACTGTGAGCGTACACTTTATCATTTTGCTTATTATAGTGTTCTTCAATCGAGAATTTTTTTTCATCGGTAAAGAGGATATTTCAGTGCCTTTCATGTGCGTATCGCGACAGAAGGCGTTTTGATGGATCCACTCTCTTTCATTGTAAAGCTTGATTTAGGGCATGTCCTGTATACCGACGATAAGCACCGAGTTTCAGGGCTTGTTTTATAATACGCGACAGAGTCCTAACGGGAATCTTCATTTCTCGCGATAAGATTTTTGCTTCCTAATAGGGTTTCGACGAATTCTGGCTTTAACGGCATTAACAGCCTTTGTAGTTGTAACAGCACGCGGCCGCCCCGATCTTTTCTGGTCTTCAATAGACGAAGTGTTGTTGTATTTGTTGATAGTACGATATACGAACATACGGCTGATACCAAGCTTTTGAAGTGTCTGGAATATGACCGACGGCTCCATACCTACTTTGTGCAAGGCGATCACCGCAATCCTATTTTCTTTAACACCCCATTCCATATTGTGATTTGATAACGAGCACGAATAAATATGTGAAATGGTGCAAAATCGAAATAAGTTTTAAAATAATATATGTGTTCCAAATTCAAAATAATTAAAAAGTTGAAAAAAAAAAAGCTTTTATGTAACCGTATTTATGGCCAGAGTAGTTAGTCGGCGCTTTAAAGTGCGTAGGTGTAGTGTAAGTTCATGTTCTTATTTACGTATACTTAACTTACTTACTTCTCTTCGAAGTATACGTATGCGTTACTTGCTCGCACTTCTATTACTCACTTAGAGATTGCTAAACAGGTTATTACACTATACTGATTTGGAGACCCTTTGTCGAAAACCGGATAGTGTAATTAGAAAAGGAGAGTCGGAATCTTCACCTAAGCCATGTCCACGTTACCTTAACAATGTAGTGTAATAAGTGTTTTTAAACCACAATTTTCAAACCAATATAATTTTTTTATCCTTACGATCTTGTATGAAAATCATGATTTATGAATGTTTTATAGATATATTGTATGTGAAAACGAATAGGAAAACCCTTTTTATTTTTAAAAACGTAAAAGTTCTCATTGTATACGTAACTGAAAATAAAATTGAAACTACTGCGTGGGAAGCACTAGTTTATCTATAGTATACCTATATGAGTTTAATTAATGTAAGCGATGAAATAGAAATAACCTAGTGTAGGACGCCCTCCAGTCCGATGGACTGACGATTTGCGCAAGGTCGCCGGTGGGGACTGGATGAGAATAGTGGAGGACGGAGACAGGTGGCGTAAGCTTGAAAAGGCCTACGTCCAGCAGTTAACAACGGTTGGCTGACGACGAAGTGGTGAAATATTTTTGTATATCTCTCCTTTTTTTCACCTTCTCCCAATTATTAGGGATTGGCACAATATGCGTTTTTCTTCCATAATCCTTCCCTGTTCTGACATAGATACATCCTCTGTCGCATCACAAATATTTTTAATATATAACAACTTATATCACAGCACAAATGGGGTAATGCAAAGGGATTTAAATTAATGCTTATTTAATGCCCTTATCCGGACAGAGAATGCACAGTCAGATGTTTAACAAGTAGAATTAAATAAATGCTCGCAAAAAATCTACGCACAACCGCAGGTATTTTTTGGGTTTGCAGCAAAAATACATTTGCAAAACATGAGGGATCAACATTGGTTAAAAATAAATCAACCTACGAACGCTTTTTCGCAACTATATGGATAGATATGTTTATTTATTTATAACTACGGTATGGTGTGACTATTTCCGCTCAATATTCCGTGAACTTAAAATGGCTACTTGCAAAATCGTGTTTGTAATTTGTTGTGTGCCTGGATATACCGTTAGGCGCAATATACTGTATAGGGGTCTGGGTCACTCTGATACTTGGCAGATTTGTAACATGGACGTGGCTTCTAAGACATTGCCTTTTGAAATATAGTTAGTAAACTTATTAATAAGATTCAAAAGGAATGTAATGTTTGTATTTAGACTTAATCATTTACTTGTGTTTAGTTTTCCCGAAGTTCCCAGAAGTTTCACAGTATTAGATGGACTGAATAATTATTTTTAGTGTAGTGCAACTTACTATTTGTTTCTGTTCTTTTTCTAGATTATAAGTATCCAGTTTTGGTCTAGATTTATTGTTATGTATTATTAGGCCTTAAATTTATGGATATACTGTTGGATACTTTTTAATAGTAAATAAATAACAAAGAAATAGTAATAATCGAGTTTTTGCTGCCAACTTCAAGATTTAGGTAAGTTTTGCTGCTTAGTTTTGTTTCAAAATATAATTATGATAATATTTAACAATTATTATTGTATTAAATTTCATAATAAATATTGTAGAAATAAAGATGTATTAACAACAATAATGATTATTTATTTAAAACAGACGTGCGTCCATAATATGTGTTAGTATACAAAAAAACTTAAGAACTAATTTTTAGTATAGATAAAAAAAAATGGCGACTCAGTTTGATGGTAGCACATGTAATGCAACCCAGCGGTTACTACTGGGTTTGTAAACCTTCTTCGCCACAATCCGGACGGAGTTTGCTGTATTAATTGGCCTTAGAGTGTGACGTAATATTGAAAGATGTATTGTAGAATCGCGACTAATTTACAGGTGTTTCCAAGACAATGACTTACTTACCTTAACTTAATTATTCATGAATATTTGACATTGGTTAGATAAATAAATACTTAATCTACTAGGCAATTTTGAAGCAGTAATACGGTATTCATACTAATTAATAAGCAATACTATTGTGAAGGCAACGTTTTTGTTTATTTTTAATTTAAGGCCTTGGCAACAGATCGATTATTATGAAATTTAATCGTCGTGAAAAGCATTATTTAGATAAAGTAACAGCCCGTAAACGTCCCACTATTGGGCTCGGGCCTCCCACTATAGGGAAACGGACAGTAAACCCGCCACGCTTGTCCAAGGCGGCTTGGCAGGTTTGATACATCGTTTATCTTGATGTGCAGGTTTTATCACGATGTTTTCCTTCACCGCTGTTAGCACATGGTAATTGTGACAATATATACATTTTATTTTATTTTATTGCAGGAGTTCAGCAGACAGGCAGACGGCCCACTTGATGGAAAGCGGTTACCATCGCCTATGGACGTTTCCAACACTAAAGTTGCTACAAATGCGCTGCTGTTCTCTTAAGGGAGACTGCAACCTGGTCACTAATGCCGGAAGACAAAACAAGGTTGTTATGGCGGCATACTCTAGACCAGGGGTGTTCGCCATCCAGTCGAGCAAATACTTTACCACCTGGTGAAATATGCACATTAGGTCAGAAAATTGCCTAAGTGGTGCATGCGTTTCGGCCAGGGTCGAACACGAGCCCTTTTGAGATTGGGACGCGTGCGCTAACCATTACGCTACCACAACTTATACTTACCACGATTATCTATCCGTGCAGGAACGGAGAAAGAATACAATTTCCTGCGGCCGGGCGGCCTGTCGTAAGAGGCGACAAAACAACCCACAGCCAGGTGGTAGGGTATTTGCCCGACTGGATGGCTACCACCCCTGCTCTAAAGTATGTCGCCATAACAACCTTGAGTTGTGTTCCGGCATTAGTGACCAGGTTCCAGTTTCCCTTAAGAGAGCAGCAGCGCATTTGTAGCACCTTTGGTGTTGCAAATGTCCATAGGCTATGGTAACCGCTTTCCATCGAGTGGGCCGTCTGCCTGTCTGCTGAACTCCAGCAATAAAAAAAAAAAAAAAAATAGATAATTTAGAAATAACAAATAACTCAATGTATTAAGTACATACTGTATCTAATATTTCGTTCATGATCCTAGTTGTGGAAGTAGCAAACATAATCTACCATCGTGTGTCGTTTAATTATGCGTGAACTTTCATTATAATTCCAAATAATCTTTTGTGTTTCCCTCATATTTTGAAAAACTTCGCGTTTGGCCGCCATCTCACTTGATGTTCGGCGATGCGGTCGGGGATGGGTACGCTTATCTGAAAGTTGTATTATTTAATCGGACCTTGAAGACATCTAAATTTTATCTAAAAGGAAAAACAAACTCTACGAAGCAGTTGAATTCTGTGGCGATATAGCGATACGCCTTATAAACAAGGAAAAAGATAACATGTGTTTTTTTATATGTAGATAAATACAATATAACAACGATAACATTTTCAAATGTATTTATTGATTATACTCCGACCGTTCTGAGAATGCGTTTGTATTTTGTGCTAAACTAATTTTAGTTTAATACTAGAGTTTTCTCCGCGGCTACGTTTATTAAAATGTTGCTCAATTGTAAAAATATTTCTCATCCGTAAAGAAAAATTTTCTGTAACCTCCCTTTGCGTACCGCTTCAGTAGTTGTTTCGATTTTACCACCCTATTCTTTTTTAAATTATGACTTAAGAAATGACCAGTGCGTCTCTTATAGGCTGCAAGTCCTAAGTCGTCTTTTAAAATACGTGACATGGTTCTAGGTGATATCTTCATCTCCCGAGATAAAATCTTTTGCTTTCGGACAGGATTTCTTCGAATTTTTTCCCTTACTGCTTTGACCACCTTTTTCTTACGAACACTACGTGGACGGCCAGATCTTTTTCTGTCACAAACAGAGGAGGTGTCATTGTACCTATTAATAGCCTGGTACACAAACATGTGACTAATACCAAGTATATGGAGAGTTTAAAAAATTGCATTTGGCTCCATACCTACTTTATGTAATGCAATCACAGCGATTCGGTTCTCTTTATCGCCCCACTCCATTTTAATATCGCAAAATGTTGTACAATGTATTGGCACCAAAATGAGAAAACACAATGAACAATCATATAAAAATGACAGATTCCAAATTCAAATATAATATTTTGTTTCTTTTTAATTGTAACAGTATCTATGGCCAGACTAAATAGCTACCCATATCGATTTCGGTAGAGTTGACGAATTTAATTGCTTGCCTCATTTGCATATGGAATAAAAACAAATCGAAAATCTCCCATAGGTACCTTGAAAATGACTGAAAAAATTTAACTGTAACTGTGTCTAACTGTTTATTTTGGTCATTATTAGACAGTGTTATCTGTCTAACCGCTCAGGAACAGAGAAAGAATAGAGAGAAAATCCTTTTACGACAGGCTGTCCGGCCTACAAAATAACCGCCATCCGGGTAGTAGAGCATTTGTCCGTGCAGATGGCTACCACCCCTGGTGAATTGTTTTCTTGCATCAGTGAGTAGGTTCCAGTTTCCGTTAGAGGTCTGCAGCTCATTGACAGCAACTTTTATTGCAAATGTCCATAGGCGGCGGTGACCAGGTAGGATCAAGTGAGTTGTAAGTCTGTTTCCTGTGCTTCACCAATATATAATCTACTTTGTTCAAACTAACTTTCATTGAAAGTATACATTTTTTTTAGCTCCACAATCTTAATGTTTTTTTACAAAATAGTTGAGCTATCTGCCTATGTGTTCAACTCATATAATAAGCTATATATTTAGTAGAGGTTAGACACATTACATTAAAGAATCAATACATTATTTTACAGCAGTAGGTAGGTAAGAAAATAATAGATCTTCTAAACAGACCAAATTGAAACTAAGAAAATAGTTTACGTTACATTGAAGTATAATATCATACATAGTCGGAAGGATAGAAAACGGACAAACAAATGGGTTACATTTTTGTCTTTTGGGTAAAGCACTCTTAAAATTAACTTAAAAAAGTTTAAATACTATTTCTATTTTCGCAGGTTTGTTGTGTTTGCGCAACGTGCACGTGGTGGTTCCTGAAGCTGCAGAGCGAGGGTCAAGAGTGGAAATGAAATGCTTGTTTGACCTCGAAAACGAAGATCTCTATTCTGTAAAATGGTATAGAGGCGACCGAGAATTTTGCCGGTATTCCCCAAGAGACGTACCTCCATTGAAAGTCTTCCGTATCCCTGGCATAGATGTGGACGTAAGTAATAAGAAAACTTAATTCATTATGACAGTAGGTACATACGTCGGATAGTAAAGGGTCTAATTCATTAGTTTATTATTTATAACGCATGTTAATTAATTTGATATAAATGTATCATCAATAAAAAAGAATTTTACAAATTAATTTTCACCGACGTCCAAACATCTAATCAATTAAAATTTTCTACACGTATATTGAAAGTAAGAACGAATAAAAGTGTAATAATTTTATACCTATTGATTTGGTAAATAAAAAAAAGTTATAGAATTTATTGAACCTAAAGCAACACGCTCACAACACCAGCACGTAACAGATACAATCTACATTAGTAAATACTAAACTTATACTAAATAGTATAAGTTTAATATTAAAATTAGAATAAATTAACATAATAAGTTATTCGTAAGGTATATCACAACACAAACATCATTCAATAAATGTCACACACAATAACAATAAGTGTGTATACATTTAAAAAAAATCTAAATTAAGTTGTTAAAAAGGGTACCGAATTCGAGTCCGTAGAGTTGTTAATAAAAAAAAATTAAAAAAGCAACACGCTTAAATAGTATTGTGAACGACAAAATAGAGTGATTGTGAAGTGATGTGAAAAAACGTGGGGGCTATATTTTTGTATATTATGCAATATCGTTTATTGAATAGGAGTGCATACTTCTAGACCAGGATTCGAATGCACGTTAATGGAAGGAGGCACGAGTGTGTGTCTTTACTACTGAGAGACCAGAATTTGTCGTTGTATGTTTGGGTATAGTCCAATTCCATTAGCTAATCGGAAAAATACATTACTATTTGGAATTCAAGTTACAAATTGTATACCATTATGTACTTATAACATTGGTTTATGCTCAATTATCAAATAAACTTATCGAGTAGGGTAGTGAAGATAAGTCAGTTCATTTTAGAACATAGATTTCGACGTAAAATCAGAAAGTTTGTAGTTACTGGTAATAAAATTAGAATTCAAACTTAACTCTTAAAGGTATTAATCCCGAAATTCGGTATTTATTTAGGTAATAAAGCGTACATTATTTTAGTAAATATCACACATAATTACGGCAGGTTAAAATTCGATTACATATGTGTAGAATGATGTTTGGAGAACGTAAATTAAAAAGTCACATTTGTTTCAAACATTTTTCAAGGTGAAAGTTTTTGTAAGGTTTAATGTGGCTTATTTATATATAAACAAGCTGTCCCGGCAGACGTCGTCCTGCCTGGAAAAGCTTCAATCGATATGCCGACAGCAGCGCCACCTACCGGGTCCAATTGAGAACCAACTCAGAATCCTTCTTTGGCTCGTGCACAACAACTTTGCTAAAGATCATCACATGATCAAATGTATAGTTTACGATTCTATAAATGACATACAGACAAATATTCATTTTTATATATCAAGATTCTTCTATGCGTGTGTATGTGACTGAAGTCTTTCTAAACGGTTGAACCGATGAAATATTTTGTGTGTTCAGGTGGATTCGAGAATGGTTTAAATTCACAATTGGACCCGGTAGATGGCACTGCAATCTGGTTCTAAAATTTATTTCTTCAGGACAGAACAACGTTTGTCGGGACAGCTAGTATTATATAATAAATCGGGAAAAGCAAATCATTCGATCGTTTGTCATCATTATTATAATGTTCTAAGAATTGTTATTGGACAAGAAATAATCAATCAATCAAAAGCAATAGTAACAAAACAAATAAAATTTCAAGAAAAGACGTCTCATTTGATATTTGAATCCCTTTTCATTATTCTAATAAATTTCATAAATTGGTAACTTTTAATTGAATACCAAATTTCAAATGCCTAATCTAGATTGACTAGTTCCTGAGTTCCTGATCACCTATGTTACTCAGGCAGACATCGGACTGAAAACGTAAGGATTCTTTTAAATATTGAAACCCTTAAAGGGATTTTTTATTATTTAAAACATATTTTCAAATCTAAGTCAGCAATCTTAATTATGTTTTTAATTGCATATACTTATATGAAGTCCATCCATAATATGCTAGAATTGCTAAAGTCAATTTATTACGAGGTAAGCCATTTTCCCACAGCGTGACTCAACGGAAGCCCAAAGGCTGATCTTTGTGCCCACGACGCAGACGGCCAGCGGTCGGTACACCTGCGAGGTATCTGCCGACGCCCCATCATTCCAGACGGCAATGGTAAACACACACATGTACGTAGTGGGTAAGTAATACGGTATCAATTCGAACGTCATTCCAAGTATGTTAAGCGGAAAATTGCGTCATCAATAATGGAATTGGGGGAAAGCAAAATAAACAAAAGTAAAAGTTTGTTCTATATACTTTCCCCACTGAACAAAACATATCAGATAGAATTACATTGATAGAAATAAAATTGTCACTAACAAGCACATACTATACGTATTTTTACGATTTTTGAAGAACTACTTAAAGATGCCTATGTAAACGGAAAAAAAATCATTGTTTTTTATTACCTGAATCAAATAAACAGGTAAAAGTGGTTGCCGTGGTCTATGTTTACATTTACAACGCCATGGGCGTCTCCAACGCGGTTTTTTATCTTTTATAGCATGAGTTTAGCAGACAGGCATACGGCCCACCTGATAGAAAGTGGTTACCGATCTGTAAATGTTTCAAGTTTGTACAATGCGTTTAAAAATGTGAAAAAATCAGGCGAGCTAATTTGGACCAGCAGATTCCGTAAATGCAATTTTACAATTTTTGTCTGTCTGTCTGTTAGAGCATCACGTAAAAACTACTGAACGGATTTAAATGAAATTCAAAACGATCGCATATTTTTTGGAAACTACTGAACTCATATGAATGAAACTCGACATAATGCTGGTTTCTAACCGGAATTAACACTTAGGATACGTTTTATCCCGATAAAAGACGTCTTTTACCTGAAATAGACGGATTAACAAAATAGATAGCGCTATAATAGCGTTTTTTCAATTCACTGACCTACGTAGTCATAAACAAAACGTCATTCATTATATTACTTCAAATCAGGTTGGCTTCAACTCATGTGTATGTTTTGCTGGGCAGTGTGTAAACCATATGGTTTTTAATCAGTTAGTTTTTAATCATCAGTTACAGAAATTTTCATTGAAGGTTTATACATATAAAAAACCTAATTAAGCTTTTATGTAAGTAACATACAGGCATTACCCAAGGCTCTTCACGTGGCGTAGCGGCGGGGAAAATGCTAGTCGCAATTAAAACGATTGACGTGATGTGATCTGGCTGATGTGATGATGTTATGTGATTGATAATCCGCATGTCGAAGTCTGTAGCCAAATGCGTCTTATCTATAGCGTTAAAAATAACGCCATTACCCAATAGCTACATTAGTGTATATACATATGTTTACTGTCAATATTAAATGTCATTCACAATTAAAAACATTATCGCATCACAAATAACGCTTAACACTTATCGCCACTTCTGCGTAAAAGGGCCTATAACTGTAATATTATACCAGATGAGGTATATTATACCTTTATACTTGTTTTTTTAGTTTTACCAAAGGAAGGACCGTCGTTAACAGGCTTGAAGAGGCGGTATCGACCGGGAATGAGGCTCAAAGTGGACTGTGTCAGTTACAATTCTATTCCAGCCGCAAACCTATCGTTCTTCATTAACAGCGAACGAGTGAGTGATTTCATATTGTATTTATTTACAATCGTGGTATGAAAGGATTCGCCAGTTTTGAAATTGATTCATTTAACGTTCCGCAAGCGCAGGTCACCTTTTCAAACTAAGTCACAGAACAGACTGTTCCACACAAAATTAAGTTTAACTGCTTCACCATAAAATTTAAAATTACTTAGATTGTTTAGAGATGTAAAACCTTTTTATTGGTTTTAATATTTATGATAAGTGTTGCGATTATATCCTCTTTGTTTCTATTGTGAACCTCACTGTCATTGCCAACATTACAATGTTCTTTTTTCACGTTTCTATTCTATATAAACGTAACATTGTATCGTAATTATTATTATTATCTTTATATGGCTACAATAAATGATTTATCAATGTTTCGAATTAATTATTAAAGTCCAACTCATTGTACATAGGTGGGAACAATGATATAGTTTATTTACCCTAGTACAAAAGGGACTTAATATGTTTTCATCGCTATTCAACTGTCGCGCTTTTTATGTTAACTTTCATTGAAACGTGGCGTAGGTCCTATAATTATGTAACAAATAATCGAATTTTGCTGGCCAAAACAAATAGTAATAATAAATACGTATAGATAATTAATTAATTAATTCCCATCCGTGCAGGAACGGAGTAAGAATACAACTTCCTACGGCCTGGCGGCCTGTCGTAAGAGGCGACAAAAAAACCCACAGCCAGGTGGTATTTGCCCGACTGGATGGCCACCACCCCTGGTCTAAAGTATGTCGCCATAACAACCTTGAGTTGTGTTTCGGCATTAGTGACCAGGTTCCAGTCTCCCTTAAGAGAGCAGCAGCGCATTGGTAGCACCTTTGGTGTTGCAAATGTCCATAGGCGATGGTAACCGCTTTCCATCAAGTGGGCCGTTTGCCTGTCTGCTGAACTCCCGCAATAAAAACAATTAAATAATGAAAGAAGTAATATATAAAACCAGAAAATATAATATTTTCTTAAGTTTTCGCGACTTGTATATATAATAAAACTACGTTTTAACGGTTTTAAGCGCGGTAATTTTATTTTATTTTGTTGTTTTTGTTTTTGTCTTCCGTGATCACGGCCACTGAAAAGTGGCCGAAACGTCGGAAAAACCAAAATCAAATAAAATTACCGCGCTTAAAACCGTTAAAACGTAGTTTTACCAGAAAATATTGTAAATATGGTCTGTTTTTCTAATTGTATATTTTGGTGTGAAATAAAGTGTTATCTCTCCGTCTCTTTCTCCCTATATATATAAAATGTAAATGTGTCCCAACTATTTTTTCCGAAATTTAGCAAACTATACGTAAAAAATCTTTAAAAAAAGATGCCAACCCTAATCCACATCTACAGTTTCCGCCTTGTTTAGTATTGTATATTAAATGATTTATTCAAAAATATTCTTTTCCAAAATTAATTCATAATGATGGTCAAAGCATTTTAATGTCGCACACATATAATAGCATCGCAGCTTGTTTCAATTCATGTAACTTCATTATTCTGTCTTGTAACTTGTGTAAAAACTAATTCATGGTATTCATATACTTATATAGGTGAAATAGGCATATTTGTAAAATTTTATGTGAAATTCAACCAGAACGCGGTTGCGACATAGGGCAGCTGTTTGCGTCAAAAAATTTGGGACAATCCATGCCTCGTCTCGGAATATATCATGATGTTACTTCGTGTAACAAAGTACTTGCATTGCGGAGGCTTTTATGCCTTAACTTTAGCTCACATAAATTCCCATCATACCACAAGCCATGGGTTTTACGTAACAACTATATAGTGAGATGTCTGAGGTATTTATATCTATAAATAAAATTGAAATGAATGTTTGTAAGTTTAAAATAAATGCCAAAATTTATGTCAAGCTTAATCACAAATAAAAACCGTGATAGCTTAGTGGTTAGCGTACTCCGGTCTCTTTAGAAAAGAACGCGGGTTCAAATACTGTCCAGAAAGTATGCAGTTTTCCGACCTGATATTCATATTGTTACAATTACCGTGTGCTGATAGACAAGGAAAACATTGTGATGAAACCTGCATATCGTGATAACCGACGTGTCAAACCTGGCAACCGCCTTGGATATGCGTGGCGGGTATACTGTCCCTATAAATGGAAGGTCCTCGCCCAGTAGAGGGACGTTTATAGGCTTTTATTGTTATAATCATAAATAACCGTTTTCGAATTTTTGTCTTTCAAGCTTTCATGAATAGGTTTTGAAAGGCCTCAACAGATTTCAATGAAAATTTTAGGGAATAAAATAGAAATAAAAGAATTTTATTTTATATTTTTGTCAATGTTTGATGTCAACATTTTCAACACGTCCAAGTACCACGGTGAACAAAGTGTTGGTATTCAGCTAGTTTAAAATATATTGTTACGACCTAGACGCCGACAAAGACAAATTCACACCTGTATACCTGTAGAAACACATTTTATTACCTTTCGGCATATGGACTTCTTTTATTTACTTTGTGTTTAAAATTTCTGATTAGAAAATAGCCCATTGTGTATTGTAATCTTTTATGGCAGTAATTTGCGAGGTGTGTTGGATTTAACGTAAAAACTGATTATAGGAAATTCGGTCCACGCGGCCGGGCAGACATATTGCATCTATGCAGTATAAAGCAATGCCTCGATTAAGGGACGAGGCAGTCTAATAATAACCACGAGCGAAGCAAGACGTGTGTACTACATTTGGTAATCTATTTAGTTACGGACTTTGCGCGTTTTATGGAATTACGATCTTCTGCATTACGTTTAGACTTGTTGCGTTCGGTTATATTTGTACCTGTGTTATACGTGTTTGTATAGTACTAATAAACTCTATAATAATCTAACGGTATTTTAATTCGAGTTCTGCAACTCGTAACAATATTAATACTAAACGAAATTGATATTTATTTGAAAGCGGGTCTGGCCCCTCCAGATCAATAAATACTGATCAGAAAAGTGGAAATTGGACCGCATCAATCGTCTGCAGCTCTCCTCGCCTGAAAAAGGATAAAATCTTTCAGAATAAAATAAATTTTAATGGAAAATTGAAATAAAGAACTTTGTAGAAGTGCCGTAACCCAATCAGCGTAGCTTTTGTTTCAATATGTGATGTTTTAATTAAGTTTCGCTAATTGAGATGTTGAAACCTTTCCTTTATCAGTAATGAACGTTCGTATACTCGTCGGGATCAGTATATTTGTAAGGATTGAACACAATAAAATCAATGCTAGAATTAATTAAATTTGTTCTGAAAGACTAAATTACATAAATTTGTATTTCTCATTATTAATGTCTACAGTAATAATAATATGCTAATTTAACATATATTTAAAATTATTAAATTAAAAAAAAAATGTTATGGTATATTTTTTGGTAGGTATTTCATTAATAAGATATTGGACGGATTAAAAGCATTGTTTCAATTTGGTTTAAAGTCAACAAAGTCCTTTCAGTTCTGTGCTTTTCATTACCATTGCATATTTTTAAATTTATCGTTACATGGATCACTTTGGATGTTTCATGCAAATTGAAAGACAGAAATGAACGATCTAATATTAGCTCAAGTATTGGGTTCACACGATATTTAGTACATACTTTTATGAATTATGTCTATGGAGTGTTTTCGGTAAACAAATGAATGTATTAGAGTAGAACAGAGTGAAAGCTTTAAGTTGATAAATAAAACCTCCTAATACTTAGTCGAGATAATATGTCATACTTACATGTAGCTTTATTGTGTATACTTTTATGGGCTACTATCTAGTTAAAACGATGTAAATATTAATGTAATTTTAACCAATTTTAATCTGTTCGTATTTCACATAAAAATAAAAAGAGCCAGTTTGATATTGTAATGAAGTAGGTTCACCCTGCTGAGAGAATTTGCACCATGTGGGTGGGTAGTTTCCAGAAAAACTGATAGTAACTAGGTCAGAATGTTATATCCATATTTGGTGTCGAAGGCGAAGGAACACATCGTGATGAAGCCTATATACATCAAGATTAACGTTACGTGAAACCAGCAAACCTATCTTGGATTATACAATATTATTAGAAAGAGAAAGAAGATAGATAAATTATAATTCATAGCTGAACATAAATTGCGCAATCAAAATTTTCCGTGACTTTCTTGGTGAATTTCCATGCCAGTGCTTAACAAAGCGATCTTAGAGCCGCCTATGTTTTTAATTGTTTACTGCATGGGACCGCCATTGTTTTTCGAAATAAAAATTATCCTTTGCCCAGATCAGAGGTATAAGCACTGTGTTGAATTTCACTGATATCTGAACATGAACAGACAGAACTTGATTTTTCTATAATATATTTTTCTCTCTTCTATAGTCTTCGATGAGTATACTGCGAGCTTACATCATACCATAATATTATAGAGAAAGATATATGCAATTTGTTATATAGAATTCAAGTAAGAATTAAAATTGTATTATTTCGCAATCAAAAACACCCAAATTTCAAAAGAGGATGGTTGGCAAGTACCACCTGTTTGGGATCCAATCATCAAAACTATTAAGACCCAAACCCAGCAAAAACCAGCTGCCAGACCTCAAGACACTGTGAGCTCTTTCTGC